>CM055190.1:2992917-3195417 GCA_029224185.1 Karalla daura
ACCTTGATAAAGAGACTGGTAAATAGATGTGGAAGCTATTTGATGCTTGTCTACAACACCAGAGCCAGAGGAGGCCCAGGCACCTCCACCCGTGTGTTTGCTTCCTCTCGTCGTGCCTTCACCTCTCCTCTGGTTTTTACCTGAGGGGCTGATGGCTGGCAGCATCAGGAAGGCAGGCAGGAAGCAGAAATAATGCGAGCAGATGAGGGAGGAAGTGTTCATTTGATGCCGATATGTCAGGCGGCTCCGCCTCAGCAGGGACGGGCGGACGGGAAGAAGAAGGAGATGAAGAAAAAGAAAAAAGGAGGAGGAGAAACAGATCTTTGCACGCTTGTTGCCGCTGCCCTTTCTCTCGTCTTGTCAACAAATTGTGTCTGACATTTGAGTGTAGCTGTGTGTGTGTGTGTGTGTGTGTGTGTGTGTCAGTGTGGAAGAGAATGAGAGCCTGCAGACATCCACAGCAGTGCTTCTCCAGCTGACGTCTCCTCCTCCTCCTCCTCCTCCTCCTCCTCCTCCTCCTCCTCCTCTCCTCTCTGGACGTTGTTTGATGCTTAGATTAACATCTGAACCTCGTTCACAGTGCCGCTCGGCCTCAGCCAAATGTTCTCAGGATTTTTTACATCACCACACTCCAAAACATCTAAAGGCGGCTAATTATGAAAAGCAAACTTGCATTATGTGCATTTCCTGAACTCGTGGAATTTTGCATGAGGTTTTTCCTGGTTTCCAAACCCAAAACAAAAGCTGCATTTCAGTATCTAAAATGTATATATGAGTATATGTGATGCTTTCAGACCTGCCACACATCTCTTATAATATATATCATGTGATATAATGTTTAATATACATGATATTATATTCATAACATCAATATTTCCCTGTCAGAGAAGAACAGGTGTGTTTTCTCATCTTTGAATATTTGCTGTTCACTGGACTGAGCAGTAGGGAGCAGTACATCTCCAGATACTGTTTATATATGTTATTATATATGTGCACACACACACACACATGCACACACACACACTCACGACATGCAGGGCAATCACTTAAATGAGGTCAGGCATTAATGTGGGTTGAAAGGTGGAGATCATGATGGATATGCAGAACTTACTCTGACAATTTAACTTTTATTTTGGAATCTACAGTACACAAACTACTTTCACTCACCAGCATAACAGCTGGATTTGTTTTGCATTTCTCTCTCAAACATCTGATTGAGTTGTTTCCTCTGCAGGTTCACATCGGCTACCTACCCAACAAGCGAGTCCTGGGACTCAGCAAACTAGCTAGGTGAGTGAATCCACCCTGCGTTTGTGTGTGTGTGTGTGTGTGTGTGTGTGTGTGTCCACTGCTTATTGTCACCCATGCTACAGTAGATGTGTGTGAGAGCTAGTGTGTATTTAAGCTGATTATTAAATCGTGTATGTGCCTTTGTGTGTGCACTACTGTTGAATCTGATCCCACTGACCCCAATACCTTGAGGCTTATCGCACTAACACCCCTCAGTACACACACACACACACACACACACACACACACACGTACACATATAAACACACAGTTACACCACTGTGAATCCATTCACATCTTCCAGAGAAAGATGTAAAAATCGCTGCATGTTGTATCTTCTGCTGGACACTAGGTGGCACCAGTTAAAAACCCATCCGTCCAGTTAGGGACGGAGGGATTTATGTTGTTGTTTGTCATTGGACACAAATAACATACAACAACAAACAGGAGTGACTGTAACCCTGGGACAAGTCATACAAAGTTAAGAGTAATTTGTTGGTTTTGACTGATCCACAGTTTGATTGTCTCTGTGAACTGGCACATCCAGGGAGCCAGTGGCGACCTCTAGCAGGCCTCTAGTTGACCCTCTCAGATAAACAGAGGTCGCTGCTGCCCCTTTGACCTCTGACATTTTCCGGGAAGCTGGTGGGGTCAGGTTTGTCTGAAGTGGTTAGGTCTGTAGAAGAGCAGCAGGTGGAGGGCCACGACCCCCCATTACTCACGTGTTTTAGTTTGACCCGTGGACCGTATGTTTATCATGCTAAGTTACATCATTTGGGACAAAGATGGGGCCGAAGACTTACAAAGACTTAGGACGTAAGACAAAGTCTTACTTTGTATTTTTGTTTCTGATGTTGTTGAATTACTGCTTTTATTGCGTGTTTCTGTCATTGTCTTCAATGTTTGACTCAATGTTTGAGATATCAAGAGAATATTATGAAGGAGAACTTCAAGTTGCTTGTGTAACCCCGGTTCTCTGAGTACTATGAGTGGGATGTCTCACCAGACAACCCTTCTTCTCATGTTGAATGAGGGCGTATCGCTCCGCATGCTACACTCTACACAGCGATGCTCCTCACCTGGCCAATCAGGATTGGAGGAGTGAGATGGATGCTAAGATGCTAAGCTGTGTCTGTTCTCTCTCCAGGATCGTTGAAATCTACAGCCGGCGGCTCCAAGGTAAAGAGAGGAGCTCTCTCTCTCTCTCTCTCTCTCTCTCTCTCTCTCTCTCTTTCTCTCTCTCTCTCTGTCTCTCTCTCTCTCTCCTCTCGTCTGTTTGGCCTCATGTCAGTGTCTCTCGCCCCACAGTGCAGGAGCGGCTGACCAAACAGATCGCCGTGGCCATCAGCGAGGCGCTGCAGCCCAGCGGGGTGGGCGTGGTCATCGAAGCTACGTACGACACCCTCCATCTGCCTCCTCCACCCTCCAACCTCACCATCCTCACCGTCCTCTTTTATCCTCGCAATTCAAGTTTGAGTTTAAGGACAAGGAATCGAATCTCTCCTTCTCTCTTGTTTTCACTCTCTGGCTGTCCCTCCTCCACCTCCTCCTCCTCCTCTTCCTCCTGCTCCTCCTCCTCCTCTGCAGGCACATGTGCATGGTGATGCGAGGAGTCCAGAAGATGAACAGTAAAACCGTCACCAGCACCATGCTGGGAGTCTTCAGGGAGGACCCCAAAACCCGAGACGAGTTCCTGAGTCTGATCCGGAGCTGAGGAGAGTGAAGCTCCGCCTTCTCCTCCTCTTCCTCCTCCTCCTCCTGTTGCCTGAGGTTACCTCCTCCTCCTCTGTGTGTGTGTGTGTGTGTGTGTGTGATTATGTATGTGTGTGTGTTCCCATCTCACCAACGGCAGAGCGTTGGCTCTGTTTTCGGTCTTGTGTCGATCGTCAGGGCAGGGTGATGAAGCGTTGCCGCGGCAACACACACTGTTTACCACGGACAGACTTCAGCCCTCCGGTTTGTTCACGTTTATCTTTGTTTCCGCTCATCAGACGTCAGAGTCTCTCAGACAGCATCAGAAACGCTGCAGAACGCACCGAACCCCTCATTTCTGTAGTAACATAAACGGTAAAAAAACACGAGTTTCACTTACGAAACAGGATCCCATTCACAGTGAAACTTTGATTTTAAGAGATGAGGGGGACGATGTCTGGACTTTTGAACCCCTCACACCCCGGTGTTAAAACCAGTGTTTGACCCACTTTACTTTTAGAAGATTTGAAGAAATCCTACATGTTTTTTTCCCCAATTCCACAAAGATCAGAGTAGATCCAGTTGAGTTACTACGGCAACTGATGCTCTGAGACTTAACAAAATGGCTGCAGGATGGTTGAGAGTTAAGCCCCAACTCTGCAAACATGATTCAGTGTCAGAGGTTTCATTTGTCATTTTCAGAAGAGCACAGATGATGCGATTCAACCGACTCCTCCAGATGGACTTGAGCTGGAGCTTCTCCAGCATCCTCTCTGTAAATGCTGAAGGCGTTCCATGCTCCTCTCATCTCTTCATCTCTGTGTCTGTACTTTATTTTTTACCCGATTGCCAAGTGTGTTTCCAGCTCCTGATTTTTATGTTTGAGAGTTTTTGACTGTTCGTTTGTCCGAGGAAACTTAAGAAAGGACCAAATATTGAACTTGAGTGTTTGGTACAGAGTCATGTGGGGGGGCGGGGTGGGTGGGTGGGGGTTCCTGTTCTTATTCTTGCTCTTTTTAGAATTATAATTATTTTTGTGCCATCTCTCCTCTGGATTAAACCAAAAGAAACAAGTCAGAGACAAAGCGACTGGCTGCAGACTGGGAGTCAGTAAGGTCTGGAAATTCCACAAGAGGTGAATGTGTGTGTGAGAGTGTGTGTGTGTGTGTGTTTTGTCCCAGCAGATGAAAGGTGTGGAGTGTGTGTGTGTGTGTGTGTTGTGACTTTGTGTCAAGTTGTGTAGTATTTTTACATTATTTCAACACATCTTTACGTCTCCCAAGTAATTTTGGGAGGTCTTAATTCATCTAATGTGGTGACTGGAGTCGTGTGTGTGTGTGCGTGTGTGTGTGTGTGTGCTGGAGGGAAGTGGAGCAGCAAACACGCGGCTCCGATGTTGTTCTCGTGGCCTTGTTGAGAAGGTGGGCCAATTTTCTCCGGCCCCTCACCATCATTGTCACTTTCTGTACTGTGTTCACTGAAAACACTTTTTAACCAGAGAAAATAAATGAAATAAACCTCTGTGTGACATCACGACTCTGTGTGTGTGTGTGTGTGCTGTATCGACACACATCCAACCAACCACGACGATGTGAGAAAACTCTGAAAATGAGCAGCGTTTACGGTCAGAGTTGGGACCAGCGGCGGCTGACCAATAGAGGGCGCTAGGGCGCCACCTCGCCACTCAGACTCCTCAGGATAGAAGATAAATAGAATAAAATAGAAGATAAACTGACCTTGAAATACATGTAGATCTTTATCAAAGCTGGATGCAGCTTTCCACACCACTGCCTGTAACTACACTGTCTTTTTGTGCACATTATACTACATTTTTTAAATTTCTTTACTAAATTGTGATAGTTACTTTGATCTCAGCAACTTATTAGAACTGTGTAACTGTGATGCTTTCATTCATTTAGATACACCCATGACTTTAGAACCCATACTTTAGAACAGTTTTTGTTGTTTTTTGGTATATGTCTGTTTTGGATGGGGCGATGTCAAACCTTCCCTTTCTTGGGTGAAACACACACACACACACACACACATTACACACACACACTTGGAGTTATAACTTTTCTTTATGTATAACGGAGGGGGGGGTGGGGGAGGGGGGGCATGCCAAGTCACAGCATTCTGGTACGACGCAACAAAATTACAGCAAGACACATTGAAACACACACACCCTACCACACACATCCCCACAGTCACATTCATTCATACACTTTTTTTTGTACAGACCAGAATAATTCATAACTTCATATCAGCATTAAGAAGTACCTACAGAGGACACACACACACACACGCACACACACACACACACGCACAGCGGGCCCACGCTCTCCTCAGACCCTTCAGGTCCTTGAACCCGGGTCGATGTGAGACTAGCTTTATTCTCATTCATTTATTTGTTTATTTATTGATATTTATGCATGTATCTTTAGGTGAGCTCTGAGGCGCCGCTGTCGCTGGTTTAATCCTGTAACGTTTCGGGTTTTAAAGTCGACGTGAAGCCGCTGACATTTTGGGGCGAATGTCTCGAGTACAAAAGAAAACAAACAAACAAACAAACAAACAAAACAAAAAGAAAAGGCACTGCCATTTGTTATTCTAAATACGACTTTCCCAGCCTTGTGCATGCACGGTTTAAAATATAAATTACATTTTTTTTCCGCCCCAATTTTCTCCTCCTTTTTTCTGCATTTTCCACAAATTTTGTCCTCTTTTTTTGTCTTTTTTTTTTTACTTATTAAACATACAATAATCTTTTGTCAAATATATACGCAAGCCTGCAGTCAATACAGGACATCGGCTCTTTGATAGAATAAAACTGAATGAAGTAAAAGGAGCACAGTCAAGCGGTAACGCTGTTACACAACGGATGCAGCCACGTTTTACAAAACAAAAACAACAAAAACAAAATAAAAAGTCTTGGCATCCCATAATGACTAAAACTGAAGGATCTATGACAAAAATAAAAGATATAAAACATCATAAATGTCTTGACTCAAAGTACGTTACATGTTTTTTTTGTTTTTTTTATGGTTTTTTGGGGGGTATCGAGGCGTTCTTATCTAGTTAATACTGCAGAGTGTGTGACAGCACGAGAAGCGCTGCGGACTCCCGCTGAGCTGATATGCATTGAAAAAAAAACAATACGAATAAAAACAAAAAACAGAAAGCGTTTGGTTTTCCAGAGAAGTGTGGCCATCGTCCGGAGCTGGTCGGACACGCTGGAGCGCTGCCGAGGCCGCTCCGAAAACACAGAACCAAAGATAATCATCAAACAAAAATCACATGGATGCGGACTGTTAGAAGGCACGGGGCTCCCCATCCACACGCAAAACGTTCAACCTCAAACGTGGCAAAAGTGACATGAAAGTACATGGAGGAGAAAAACAAAACAGAAAAATACTGCACAAGTTTGACAGTTCTCCATAATCCCTTTATCCCAGAGCTGTGCGCTGAGCGGCTGCAGGCTGGGAGTAGCAGGAGGAGCGTCCCTCCTCTCCCCGCACCGTCCGCACGCCCCCGAGGAAAGACCCAGCCCAGCTCTGCGGCTCGCTTCGTCTCTGCCGTTTCCAAGAACTAAAGTTCAAGAAAGTCGACGCGTTCGTCTCGCCTCCCACTCGCTACAGCACCAGAAGAAGCTCCCGGCCTCCGCGCTGTCCCCGTGCAGGCGTTGCGTTCAGGGACCTCAGGGGCCGCTTTACACACAGGCAACTGGCGGGAAACGCTTCAGGAAGTGGCGTCGGGACGCGTCACTCCACGCGCTGACTCGGGGATTTTTGTTGACGATCGCAAACAAAACAAACCTCGACCTTCAGAGTCACCCGATGCTCAACGATCCCACGCCTCTCATTCAGCCTCAGATGGGCCTGGACCCGTCTACTTCCTGGCCTGCCAAAGACTACAAGCTGAGAGTGTGTGTGTGTGTGTGTGTGTGTGTGTGTGTGTGTGTGTGTGTGTGTGTGTGTGTGTGTGTGTGTGTGTGTGACGGACCGGCTCCGGGCTGCGCCTCCACAGCGAAGCTTCACATGACACACGATGAAGATCAAAACAAAAAGAGTATAGTTCAACGACTGCAACGACAAAGAAAACGACAACAAAAAGTCAAAGTCAACAATAGCTATGTTAATATTTGAGATGTACGTATGGTCACCAGCCATATCATGTTAATACATATGGTACTTTAAATAATAATACAACTAAATGAGTGAAAGTGTCACCTCTGCAAAAAAACGAGAGAAAAAAATATGAAAAAAAGAATAAATAATTGTCTGTCTACGTTAAGTACTGATTCATGGCAGTGACAGGGAACAGAGCGCGACTCAGGGACGAGCCTCAGAGAGACACAGAAGGCCTCACCTCACACTCAGCCTTCAGCCGGACTCCTCCTCTTCCTCTGACTGATTCTCTCACACACACATTCACACACACACACACACTGTCTCCCAAGTGTTCAGTCCCTGCTCAGCACCTCCTCCTCCTCCTCCTGTGTATCTTCTCCAGCCTCCAACGTTTGGATCCTAGTGTCTCACATTTTTCATATCAAGTGCAGGATAACAAAGGAAGTACTAGAGAAATTGCAACAACAACAACAACAAAACTAATGAAGAACCTAAAACGATAAGGATCATCACTCCCCCTGGCTGATGCCCAGAGTGTCCCGACCAGCTTATTTCCAATAGAAACCCACCGCTATAGTCTGGCCTCCAGACGCTTACATGAACTGAGGATAAATATTAAGACACAGAATAACCATGAGATTCAAAGAAAAAACAAAAAGAAACAAAGGAAGTCGATCCATGTGGGACACACGGGTGACCTCTGACCTCTCCCTGTCCTGTCCTGACCTGTCCTGTCCTGCCATGCCTGTGTGGGGCCAGCAGGGGGAGGTAAGCGCTAACCAGACAATCTCTGGGTCTGCTACCCTTCATGGATTGACTGTGTGTGTGTGTGTGTGTGTGTGTGTGTGTGTGTGTGTGTGTGTGTGATTTCTCCAATGTTGCAATCCTGTCTGCAACTGGTGTGCTAGCTAGCTAGCTAGCTAGCATGCTAGCTAACTAGAGAGATCAACCTCCCGTCTCTTCTGCCGCTCACACGTTTCATTCACAATCTTCCTCCCAAAAGTCACAAGATAAAAAACAAAAAACAAAAACGACTGGAGCCAGCATCTCAACGTGTACACACATCCCACAGACCTCCATCCATCCCCCACTGTCTGTCTGTCTTATACAGTACGTGCTAGACATAAACGAACTGATCGGTGCCTCCTCCTCCTCCTCCTCTTCTTCCTCCTCTCACACACTCACAATACGATTAGACATGACATCATCTTCCTCGCTCGTCATCAGCCCATCGGAGGTCCTGCCTCTGATGTCCCTCTGCTTCTGAAACATCCGCTTCCTTCTCCAGACTCTCCCCGGCTCCCGGCTTCCCTCTGCTACTACTTCCTGTGTCCTTTCTCCACGTCGCCTTCCCTCCCCTCACACCTCCGCTCTCCTCCTCCTGCTCCTCCTGCTCCTCTCTCTCTCCCTCTCCTGGTAACTGTAGTTGGCTTGGCTGCTGAAATAAAGGATAAGCACGTTGGTTGTAAACTAGTTGTGATGGCTACTCGTGGGACGTGAAGCTGCTGGACAGCCGAGGCTTCACGCTCATACCTGAAGTTCAAACACGTTTCTGTACCCTTTGAAAGTAGCATCGTAATGTAAACAATAAATACATACAACAAGGAGAAATGATTTGTTTTGTTTTGTCTCCCAAACACTGAGAAAGCGGAGGGGAGGGGGGAGGGGAGGGGGGCCTTCCCCAGCGTCTCCCGAGCGTCCTCGCTGCTCGCTCGGCCCGTCCGGTCCCCGGGACGTCCTGGGGACGTCCTCTGGACCTGGCTCGTCTCTGGGTCTGAGGTACTGCCATGGTGGGTGTGTGGGGGGAGGGTCCCGCAGGCCGGCCCCCTGTCTGCCGGGCGTGGGTGGGGGGGTCCCACTCTTTCTTTCTTCCTTTCTTCCCCCCTCTCTCTCTCTCTCTCTGTCTCTGTCTCTCTCTCGTCACCCTGGGTGCAGGCGGAGCAGGAGGTGTGTGTGTGTGTCCACCCACTGCTGGACGGAGCCAATGTGGTGCTTGTGGTTGGCCGTGTGGTGCCCGGCTCTCCTGTGGTGTCTGGGGTCCGGTCCGGTCCGGTCCAGTCCGGTCCGGTCCGGTCCGGTCCGGTCCGGTCCTTTGGTTGAGCTCTACCACTGGCTATGGGGAGAGGGGGACAGGAGGGCTGGTGACCTCCAGGTGACGAATGGTGAGAGCCTGGTGAACCTGCGCCGTCCTACTGCTCCCAGTCAGGTCGGCTTCATATTGTTGATGTGCGGTCGGCACCGTCTGCAGAGACACACACACACACACACACACACACACACACACACACACACACACACACACAGAGTCATTTATCACCCTTCTACCTTCTATCTCTGCGAATACACCTCTTCCTGCACCCTGTCATCACGCAGTCACGCAGTCAGACATGGAAAGTATCATGCGGATTCTGATGGTGGCTTTGAAGATACTGGATGATGCATCCCATCCCCCTCTTCACTGAGCACCCCCTCCTCCCTTCGGGACAGCCTGACACCATCCTACTGTATGCACCTTTTCATATATATATATATATATATATATATATATATATATATATAGTATGTTTTCTTTAATAGATTTGTTTGTCATTCTGCGTATCACAGCCTGTCTCCGTGTTGTTTTGCTCTCTGTGATTCAGGCCCCTGAATGCAACACAAATTCCCCTTGTGGGCAATAAAGCTTTCATTCATCCAGAGTGTATCCTGACAGGCCGGTCTGAGCAGTGCCTGGAGCTCTGCTGTGCCCTGGCGGACGGCGAGGGGGGGTGAGGGGGGGCCCGGGGCCCACACTGTCATGGTGAGAGAACAACACATCTGTCAAAATACTGATAGAGCCTGAAGAGAAAACAACAGCCCGACAGCTGCTGCTGCTGCTGCTGCTGGGCCGCGGTGTTATCGAGCCGAGCCGGTGGACGTTCCGATTCCGTAAACACTGGACCGCCGTCCCGATAGCGAGGTGGTGTGGGGGAGGGGGGGGGGGGGTATTGTTGAGCCGTCCGGACTGGGTCCAGAGCAGACGGAACGGCCGGCTGGAGCCAGCTGTGACGTGTTGACGGATTCATTCCGTCTCTTCTAGCTCTGCTCTGGTCCTACCCGGTGCTAACAGCGCGTGCCTGGGACCATATGCTGCTCCGCCGTGCTGCTTCACCACCCCTCTGATCCGCCTCACCCCCCCCAGCTCACACCTCACATAAACACCGGCAGCACTTTCTCCTCCACCTTATTTAGAGACGCTTCCCGCCTCTCAGCAGCCTTGCTGCTGCATTCACCATATACATAATATACAGTCTGTGTCTTGCTGCATTCTCGTGCTTGGGCCGCACCCTGAAGGACAAATGGAGCTCTCTGGTTCATCTGAACCGAGGTGAAGTACCTGCATCAACCTGACAGCGATGCTTGGTAAAGGGGCAGGGGTCGTGATGAAGCGGCTGAAGCGGCTGTGCTCGGCTTGCGAGTTTGAAGATGTTTTTGAGAACGGCCTCGACTCTGTCTGTCCGACACCGTCTCCAGCTGTGGTAAGGGCAGGATGAGCGGCGTGCGTGTGTGTGTGTGTGTGTGTGAGACATGCAGGTTTTTGGACTAATTTTGCCCTTCGTATTTTACTGTAAAATACGAAGTTCTGCTCCTGAAGCCGTGTGAGCTGCCGTCAGACGTCTGCTTGCTCAGTGACTAGAAAATCTGAGAGTAAAAAAAAAGCTGAATTCAAGAGGAGTTTCTCCAGTTAAAAACACTCCGTTCTGCTTTCCACCTAGCACACAGACGCACACACAGACGCACAAAGCGCCGCTTGTCCGGCGCTCTGCCGAGCACTGAGGCCCTCTGTTCTCACCTCAGGACGGTGGGGGGGGGGGGGGGGGGTGAGGGGGTGAAATTCACTGTACATGGGAATATTCTGCCTCAGGTCACAGCCCTCCGCCTTCGCTCACGCTCCCTGCCACCTAACCCTGACACACACCGCCACCGTTTCTGCATAGACACCAGTCTCACCTGGACGCCGAGACAACAGAAACGCCTTCCGACCAAAGCTAGACAAACCCCGGGACGGCGGCAGGTCTGGGAAGCCCTTCGGAGCGGCCCGTCAGAAAGCCGAAGGGCGGTTTAGAGAGCGGTTCAGAGCGTGTGTTGCAGTGTGGACGGAGGAGAGAGCCTCTGTCGCTGTCAGCGTGCACGTGAAGCGGCGGGGCCCTGACTCAGAGGCCAGCTGCTGTGAGATCACATGATCGGACGCCTTCACACTTCTGGAAACATCTGTCGCGGCCCACGGCCTGCCTCCCCATCGCACCGTTGATACATCGGGACTTCACTTTGACTCACTCTGTGAATATGACGTAACCCTGGGACTGCAGCAGGTCACACCTGGTGACGTGCACTGTGTTTCGACAGACAGTCAGAAGGTGAACGTTTCGCTCACCTTCCTGAGCCGAGCTCTGCTGGGCCGGGTCAGATTTCAAACTGGCTCAGGTTGTGTGGACGCTCCTTTGGCCAGACCGGGCCGAACAAATAGAACACGTCTCTCTCCAGGCTCCGACGAGTCTGGAGTTATCGATGGGCCCGGAGACTCCGAGTGGAGGCTCGCTCCCACAGCGGGACGACTGAGTCAGAGCTGGACAGGGAGCTGGACGGCCTCAGGGTCAGCGTCGGCGTTGAGCCGGGGCGCCCAGCCTTGGACCTGACTCACCGGCTGATCCGCTGATAGCTGCTGCTATAGACACCGAGATGTTTTGGGCCTCCTACCCTCAGACTGCAGGCCTGTGCTGAAGGCTTTCAGGACTGAGGTGCGAGCGTCCTGCTTTACATGTTGGTGTCGGTGTAAGACGCCCAAACACTAGAACACAGATGAGCCTGTGATGCCAGCACTAGTAGCCCTCATCAGAGCATGGTCCTTCCACTTCTACAAACAAACACTGTGTGAACACCAACATCTTCAGGGTTGTCATGAGGGGACACAGAGAAACAAAGCTGAAGGCCTTCTCTGGGTTCCAGAGCAAAGACGGGATGAGGCGTTCATGTGACAGACAGACAGATGGATGGATGGACGGACAGACAGACTGACAGACAGACGGATGGACAGACGGATGGACAGACAGACAGACAGATGTCTCATGTCCTCTACTTCAGTGAATGAGAAGGGATGAAAAGCTGCCGGGTTACCTCCCAAGGCGTGCTCCGTCATACTCAGACACAGAGACTCAAGGCGGTTGTTGATGTCTGGCTCCGTCACCGGCAACTGCAGATCTGCACAAACAAACAAACAAACAAACAATCGGTGAGTGGTTGAGACTCACATTGGGCTGACGGTGTGCAGAGAACGTCCCCGAGCCGACCAGAGACGGCCCGGGCGTCAGGTGATGAAGAGCTGCAGCAGCTCGGAGCTGCGTTACACGCCGCTCCATCACAGCCAAACAGAAACACGGAGACGCTTCGGCCTCGACGGGACAAAAAGGACAAAAGGAGGAGGAATGAGTTCGGCTCAGCGTGGGCCCGCTCGGCCAGAGCGTGGCTCCGTAATCAGATTATGCCACTCCAGAGAGCGAAGCACATGCTGCATTGATGAGGCCTCCTCCTCCTCCTCCTCCTCCTCCAACTAAGACTGAACACAAAACACTGCCTGATGTATTGTTTGTTATCAGTCTGCTTCTCTCCCCCTTAAATCCATCAGCCTCCTTTCTCGTAGCCGTCTGGATAAGCTGTGGCTTTTGGCACCGTCCTGGGGGTGTCTCTTGGCGTTCTCGTCACGCTGAAAGTCTCAGGCTGAGGAGCGTGTTGGCGTGTGTGGTAGCCCAGTCAGTACCCAGCGGCGGCCCGTCCGCGCCATCAGCCTCAGACCTGCCGACGCTGCACTGCTCTACGGTTTCTGGCCGCTCGCTTTTGAGATTGCGTTAACGTTGTGTTACTATTAATAGGCGGCTCGTCAGATAAACTTTCCCCTCTTTTCAGACTGTCAGGTGTTGGGCGGCTGTTGCTGCTGAATGTTTCTGAGCTGGGTGGGGACTGTTTTCTACAGGGCTGGGTTCAGTGTGTGTGTGTGTGTGTGTGTGTGTGTGTGTGTGTGTGTGTGTGTGTGTTGGTAGTGAAGGTGTGAGTGTGTGTGTGTGGAGGGGAGGGGCTGTATTTGGGTCACAGTACAGCCTAGCAACCCCTTGCAGCCATTTAGCCCTTAGCTGAGTCTTCAATACGGGCGGCCAGTGAAAATCCCTTGTGGCCAGAGAGAAAAGCTGAGTTAGGCCCAGTCGTCCACACTGGGCTATTTATAGGCTCCAAATCTCCACCGACACCCCACCCACCCCACACACACCCTTACACACACACACACACACACACACACACACACAGACTCAGCAACACAATCACAAACTCTGAGGAGAAGTGTGCACATGCACACATTCGTTCCTTCAACCCCTGTCTTTTTTTCCTGCGCCGTGTCTGGCTTAATACGTCTGTTTATCTGTCTGCTGGTAGAGAGAGAGAGAGAGAGAGAGAGAGAGAGAGAGAGAGAGAGAGAGAGACAGAGATGGAACACATAAGACAGACGGAGGAGGGCAGGAGGGCAGGGGAGCAGGGGAAGGTCCAGCCTTTGTGCCTCTGGCTCTCACCCAGCTGTACCCGACCTCCAGGCCCAGCGCTGCATGTGCATGACTCTGCAGACTTGTCAAAAGAAGGACGGATGGAGGGATGAGAAGGAGAGAGAGAAGGAGGGAGATGGGAAAGTTAAGAGAGAGAGTGTGAAGGGAGAGAGGAGAGGAGAGGGAAGGGAAGGAAAGCGGGCCAGGGCGCTCTATCCTTGCTGCACAAAGAGCCTCATTGTAAGACTCCTCTGACTCCTTCCTCCCTTCCTGCCTCTGTCTCTTCCTCTCTCTCACTCCGGCCTCCACTCTCTCCTCCCTCCCTCCCTCTTTCTGGCTTTTTTTAAATCTGTTTTTCCTCTGGATTCTAAAAAGAGGACGTTTCTGGTGTGTATGTGACAGAGTGGAGGAAGTCCCAGCTTGTCCTATTACTGTCCACTGTTCCTGTGGGACAAAGTGCAGTCAGGCAGAGGCTACTGGAGGTCACTGTGCCTGGCAAGAGTGTTTACCATGACCCAGGCCTGAGTCTGTGTGTGTGTGTGTGTGTGTGTCTCTCTCTCTCTCACACACACACACACACACACACACACACACACTGAGAGTGGGCGGCTCTCAGGGTGACAGCAGCTCAAATTAGAAATGAAAGTCTACAAGTTTAGAAAATGCAAAAATGTAATCTGCCAATTTGATCTCGCATCGAAACCTCGTTATCTCGTAAGTGGCGAGGGCGAGCAACAATGCACCATTCTGTGGTTAACAGGTCTCTCGCTCTCTCGCTCTGTCTCTCTCTGTAACGAGAACAACTCTCGGCACTGCTTGCACCCATTCATCCCGTCTGAGAACGAGCGGCTAAAAAAAGAAAAAAAAATCAACTCGGTATCTTAAGTCAATGCATTGCACAACACATTTTCCAGGGTGCAATGTTTGAGGCATCACCTGAGTCTGACAGTTCATCACCCTGTGTGTGTGTGTGTGTGTGTGTGTGTGTGTGTGTGTGTGTGTGTGTGTGTGTGAGAATTTCCCTGTTCTTACCAGCTTGTTGGAACATGACCATGGTTTGTGGCGTGGTGTGAACTGGCAGTGAGCGGGTCCTCTGCACGGAGCTGTGGGTCCGGCTGGGCATGCTGTTGCTTCCTCCGGGGTTGGCGAACCACAGACCCTGGAGGTGGGGGGGGGACAGGACAGGACAGGAGGTCACTTGAAGACAAGTCATTGGACACCTCGGACATTGGAAACCACCACGTCTCGGAGACGGTTTAGGAGGAGATGTAGTCGGTACGAATGGGAATGTTATCAATCACACAATCTAATCCAGAAGTAATCAGTCGGATAACGGACAATCGACTGCCCGGGGAGGGTGTGTGTGTGTGTGTGTGTGTGTGTGGGGGGGGGGGGGGGGGGGGGGTGGACGTGGGTCTATTTCAGTCTCCTCAGCCATGGCTGAGGAGCTGAGGCCGGTCTAATGCCTGGCGGGTGACCTGGTCAGCATTCGGCGCTGGCAGCGTGGAGGCCAGGCCGCGCTCCTCCGCTCGACTCCGCTCCTCCCGCCTCCACCCCGTGACCCGCTGCTCTTCTCACACACCGCTGAGACTTTCACCCATCGGGGGAGGATCCCGGCCCCCGGAGGAGCTCACCCCCCCACCCCCACCTCCCCTCAACCCGTCCTGTCTGGGTGTCTGGCCCACGCCTAATGACAGTCTGAGACACACACACACACACACACCGCATGAATTCCTGGCTCTTACCTGCCTATTATACCCCCCCTCCAACAGCTCTACCCTACACCTCCCCCACCTCCTCCCCCTCCTCCTCCCCCCCTCACCTCTCTCCCTCTGCCCTCCCTCCTCGCGGCCCTCCAGTGCCACGGGCCAGGGAAAAACAGGAAATGCCTGTGCACTGTTCTCACTGCCTCTGACTGGCTCTCTCACTCTCCCTCTCTCCCCACGCTCACTCATACAAGCTCTCCCTCACTCCCTCTCTCGTCGCCCCTCCTCCTCCTCCTCCACGCCACAGCTACCTCTCCCAAACTATGACTCACATATTTCCCCTCCCACCCTCCTTCTCCCTCTCCACACTTCCACGCTACAGTCCCCCCCCCCCCCTACACAAGAAGGCCCAGAGTGAAGAGCAGGAACTGAGGTATTTCCTCCCATTGTACGGGATGAGAGAGAGAGAGAGAGAGCGAGCGAGAGAGGTTTCCAATGAGCTGGGTGAACCCAGACAGAGTGTGCCAGGACGGGGCTGCAGCAGCTCCCCGGCTCCTCCTGTTTCAGAGCGGGGCCCTGACGCAGAGCCTCTGGTATGTGGGGTGACCTGCCTGCGAGTTCCATCCACCTCGCTCCCTTCACCAAACACCGCGCCGGCGCATTCTTCTCTGTCGTGGAATTAAAAAAAAAAAAAGTTCCGTTTCGAGCGGGAATACGTGCCGAAGCAGGAATTCTTCCTCGCCCAGGTTATTGTAAACATCCTGGAATGTGTGATAACACGTCCTGGTCCTGGATGAGAACCAGGCGGCCTGTCCAGGTCTCACCAAGAGGTGACAGAGGAGCGTGGAAACAGCTGCTACAGGCTGCACCTTCATTCATTCATTCACTCACTCGCTCACTCTGAACACTGTGCTAGACTCCCACCTGTCTCCCTTGCTTGGGGCCGGTGGGGGTGCTGCTGGAGCTGCGGGGCGTGGGGCCCAGCAGGCCCCCGCTGCCCAGCAGGCCCAGCCTGGCCCCCGGCAGGCTCCTGGAGGGCATCTGGAACTGACGCAGGTTCCTCCTGGTGGACACGCTGCCCCCAACACAGCCAGCCGTGGGGAGGGAGTTAGACTGGCCAAACCGGCTGGAGGGGAGAGACGGATAGATAGATCGATAGATAGATCGATAGATAGATAGATAGATAGATAGATAGATAGATAGATAGATAGATAGATAGATAGATAGATAGATAGATAGATAGATAGATAGATAGATAGATAGATAGATAGATAGATAGATAGATAGATAGATAGATAGATAGATAGATAGATAGATAGATAGATAGATAGATAGATAGATAGATAGATAGATAGATAGATAGATAGATAGATAGATAGATAGATAGATAGATAGATAGATAGATAGACAGACAGACAGACAGACAGACAGACAGACAGACAGACAGACAGACAGACAGACAGACAGACAGACAGACAGACAGACAGACAGACAGACAGACAGACAGACAGACAGACAGACAGACAGACAGACAGACAGACAGATAGATAGATAACTTTATTAAACCTCAGGGGAAATCAGGTTGTTATAGCAGTCTGCTATTTCAGTGCAATAGAGAACGGGCTGTGTACCTCCTCTGCGGTCGGTACCCTGCTATGTCGAGGAGGGTTTTCCTCGGAATGGACCGGAACAGCCTCTGGACCTGTTGTTTCCATGACAACAGCCTCTTCTTCTGCGTATCGGTGAAGGACTGACAGGGAGGGAAGAGCAGAGCGGGAATCAGATGAAGCCTGACTGACTGAGCATGTTGTGTTGCACAGAGAGTAAAAAAAATAAAAAATAGAAATTCATTCTGCTTCCCGGTCGTTTACTGACAGGAGGAAACCTTCGAGGTGTGACTTTAAACAACATCCAGAACAGCCTTGCCTTTGTTTTACTCAGTCAAGCTCATGTTTATATCGGAATATTCTGATATAATATTCTTCACTTCTATTTCGTTAGAGGCTCTAAACCAAAGGTTCTCAAAGTGTGTCAATGGCAGTCCACAGGACTACAGACTGTAGACATGCAGCCTGGTCATTATCATTATTACAAATGTGATTTTTACGGTCCTCCGGTCCCCAGTCCACTGCGGGGTTCCTAAACTGGCCCTCGGCTACTGAGACTTTTGAGGTCTGGAGCATCCAGGACAGACACTGGTCCCAGTCTAACTCACCTCGTGGATAAGGCACTTGTCGATGAGCTGCAGGTAGGAGCTGATGTTCTCCTCATCCGACCTGGACACTAGTAGCTGGGTGCAGACTGTGGACAGGCAGACAGAGCGGGGGGGTTGGGGTTAGGGTTGGGCTTGAGGGGGTGGGGGTAGTCTTTGAGACCCTGAAAGAGCAGACTGGGTAGCCGCTCTCACCTTTGCCCATGACGCGGGTGAACTGTCCCGGGAGGTCTCCCTCGGCGATGACGCTGGAGCCTGACTCCGCCTCCCCGCCCCCCCCGCTCAGGTGGGAGCCGGGCGCCGCGCTCTTGCCCTCGGGGCTCATCAGGGGGCGCTGCACGGACGGGTCCTCGCCGCCACCGAACGCCTTGATGGGCGTCATGATCATCTGGTGGAGCTCCTGCAGCGGCACCCGCAGGTTACTGCCTCCAGGACGTCCTGGGGTGGGGGAGGGGTGGAGACATGCTTTTCACTTGCTGAGAGAACAAATGATCTGAGAAATGAGGCTTCTCCACACACACGCCTCGAAACACACACAGCCTGTGGCTCATGAGGCCATCGTGACTTCTGGCAGCCTGAAGGCCCGGTCCTGCTCTACGTGGCCTGTAGGCCAGAACCTGGACGGTAGACCACACAGATACCTCCATACGTATGTTACGTTGGCCTGGTAGCTAGTAAGGGATCCACTGGGAGGCAGCACTGAGCTCAGAGTTCACTACCGGGTCTGAAATGAATCCTCGCCTAAACAAACATGGCGTGGATGGAAGAAGTCGTGATGAGGACGATGATGAAGGCTCTCCAGAGGAGATCCAGAGAAGCTAGAGCAGGAGCTGGTTAGTGGGGCCATCAAACACATGGCAGCGTGTAGATGTAGATCCTCTTCCTGCTTCTGTCCATGTCGTTCTTCTTCGTTCCTTCTTTCTGGCTACCTTGAGCTACAGCGCCCCCCTCCCACAGTTTCTGGCGGTACAGCTGCTGGTTCATGTGTACTGATGCTCTGTAACACGCTCTCTCTCTGAGGACGGACCAGAAAAGTCTGCATGAAACAGACGACAGGCACGGAGAGCCTAGATGGGCCTCAATATGCGTCAAACTTTTCTCTCTCTGTCTCTCGATAACACCCGAGTAGAAGGAGGTTTCATCAGGATCGCGACTCTTCTGTTTGTCAGGACCGATCCCTGACCCCGCTGCAACACGATCGGCCGGGGAGAATAAAGTAATACCAAAAATACACAGATGCACTTTTTCTGTCGCTGCTTGTGTCCGGGTGCATCACATCAGCCCGACCCCCCCCCCCCCCCCTCACCGAGCCCTGGGTCTGTGTAAACCCAAAATACCAAGCAACAGGTGTCCCGTTTCCGCGGCCCAACCAAAGCGGGAACAAATTTCAAAATGAAGCGTCGATGAAAAGGTTAAGTCTGAATTTAGCTGGCTCAAGAAGACCCTCCTGTGGCGTGCCCTTGAGCACCATTGTCTTGCTCTGAGGGCTGAGGAGGGGGGGGTCGAGGGGGTGGGGGGGGGGGGGTGAGAGGGGTGGGGGGGGGGGGTGGGGGGGGGGGGGGGGGGGGGATGGGTTTAAATTAGGAGCCCAAAACTCTCCTTCCTGGATTAGGTGTTCCCTTAGCTGCCATCTCAGACACATAACACCCACCCAGAATGGCCGAGCTCCTCACACTCTCTCTCTCTTGCTCTCTCTTTCACTCACACACACACACACACACACACACACACAAACACACACACACACACACACACACACACACACACACACACACACACACACACAGAGAAAAAAAAGAAAGGCGGTGCCCTGCAGTTGGCACTGAGGGCACAAGGTCCGTCTCTAATCGCAAGCGAATTCATCCAAGCAAAACAAAACAAGCATGTCACGGAGACTTCAAAGCTGGGAGGGGAAAAAAACAAAAACAAAAAGTGGGGGGTAGAGGTACGGACTACGAAGAGGAAGAGGAGGGGACGAGGTAGATCATCACTCTGACCTTTTCCAGGCTGCGCAGGAGGTTCTGCCTCTCCTTCAGCTTCAGGATGCTGATAACAATCTTGTGTCTGGCTCCTTTGGTGACCCTTCTGCAGGGGAGAAAGAGTTCTGTGTCCAACGGCTTTGTTTTTATTGTGTTGTCTTTGTGAACACACAGGCTCAAAGCGCTGATAGTCACTGCTTATCATTAAAGGCTGGGGCGTGTGTAGGACTTCATTTGGCCCATCAACGGGAGGAAAGCAGGTCTGGGTCCCTGCTGTACTTTACATTAGGAGTCAGACAGCACCTGGAGGAAGTACGCTGCTTCCCGCGGACCTGCGTTAAATATAGCTGCATCCTCCGCCTCAGAATACCTTCCCCGACGTCTTCAAGCCGGCGAGGGACAAAGCACAGTCAACGCTACCCGCTTGACCTGCTTTTACACTAGTCTGACGGAAAGCTCGGCCTGACCTCTGCCTGTGACGGATGCCGCTCTGAGTCAGCTCGTAACTAGTCGTCTGCTGTCTGCGCGTGCGTGTCCCAACAAACCTGCGCCTCCAGCTGCTCCTCGGTCAGTGACATCATCTCGTCGTAGGTCATAGTGGAGAACAGAGCGGCGTACTTATGGAGACGGAGGCTCTTCAGCCATGCCGGAACATCTGGGAGCCAAACACACACACACACACACAAACACACACACACACACAGGAGTAAGATTTTGTGAAGCTACCTCACAGATTTCCCAATAGCATACCTACTCCTGCTTTAATTTCATTCATCATTACTGCAGATCCATCCAACCAATCACACAGCTGAATAACACACATATCATTAAGAGGAAAAACACATTTATGAAATGCAGAATAAGTCGACTGTAACAAAGAGACACACATGATGAGCATCATTCCTGAGTCGTACAGAGTAGAGAGAGAGAGAAAGAGCTGGGAAACATGCGTAGGCAGAATAATGCAAGTATTCCGACAGCGAGATCCGGAACTATTTGTCGAGACGTTTTGTCTGATTCACGGTTTAGACCGGAGGGGCCACTGGGACGCGCTGAGAGGGGCCAGGACCAGGAGTCACTGCACGGGCAGGTGTCCAGCTTCCTGTGAGCCGTACGGACGCCATAAACAGTGTCAATCACAACTAGAGAGAGCCAGAGAACCTGACAGACGACGGCTTGCTCTGGCCGGGCTGTGAGAGCATCTCAGAGCTTCAGGCGAGAGGGGACGCAGACTGGGTGGAGTCTGTCTCCAGTAAAACCATAAAAGAGGTGAGCGCCCCGGGGGGGGGGGGGGGTCGGCTCTTCCTGGGCTAGACAAACCGCTCTGACCGGACGGACGCCTCGCCAAACGCCCCTGAGCGAACCCTCACCTGCCGAGGTCTGACAGCCAGGTCAGCGCGGGTTCGCTCTCAGAGCCAGACCAACCTGAGCTGCCTCAGTGGCAGATCACGCTGAAGGTTAAATGTTTACAGCACACGTGAACGGGACGACTAGGTAAGCACTGTGGGCTTGTCACACTCACCCCTCATGCCACTGCCCTCCTCATGGAAGGAGCTACGATGCAGGCTCGAGCCTCCGCCTAAACCAGCCTCCTCCAGGTGCTCACTGCCTCCGCTACCCGAGGAAGCAATGCTGCTCTGGGGGGAGAGGGGCGCGTGGTCCGGGGCCGGGCCTCGGGCCGACCGGAGGTCCTCCTGGGACAGCCAGACGTGGCCCAGGGGCTGGCTGCTCGGGCCGCTCATAGGAGGCGTGAGGGACACGGAGCGCTTTAGGGGACTGTGCTGCTGGCCGCCACCTCCACTCGTCAGGACTGCAGGACGACAGCGGGACAGGTCAGGGGTAAGCAGCTGGACGGGCTCAGGTCACGTTTGCATCTACGTTCAGTTAGATACTCAAGTCAAGATGCACAAACTGCCAGCGCCTGGCACGCCCGAGGTTAATGCTAGACTCAAACTCTCACTTCAAAACAGTTCAAGCAAACATTGAGAGCAACATGTGAAGTCATGGTTATAACGAGCACGGTCAGTTCAGAGCGTCAGATCAGAGAGGGAGGCAGGTTTTTAGTACGGACCGTGGCTCCTGTCATTCATGGGCCTGTGGATTGTGCACAGTTCATCCCAAATGGTCAGGGACTGGACTCAGAGCCCCGCAGCTCAGACGTGAAAGCTAGCGCCTTTAAACAGAGGAGGAGAGGAGCCGCCAGCTGTTTCTCTGTGAACAAAGCCTGTGCCGGTCAGGACGGACCGATGCTGGGGGACCCGTTTGGTCAGCCCATGGTTACTGTGACCACGGTAAACAACCAGCCAGAGCGGGGGCCAACATCACGTCTTCCCGCTGGCCGGGGCACAGTGAATGAAAAAGGTGCAGAGAGCCAGAGAGCTTTGGGTGTCGCCGGCCTGACGCCTCAGGCTGCCTCAGCCCCAGCCAGCCTCTCTACCTCCTCTTCCTATATGCGGTCCTCTTACTGTTGGCGCTATGTATAGGACTCCATGGGCCCGCAGTTTAAAATAGGTGCCCAGCTAACATTACATGTTCCAGTCCCTAAATATTAGCCATTTTCTCTAAATACAGTCCCCCCCACAAAAGCTGCCTTACAAGGGAAAAGGATGGGCTGCTGTGTGCTGTGCGGCTTGGACCGGGGCTGAGGATGGCTGAAGGGGAAGAGAGGAGAAACAGGTTGATGGGCCTGGACTGTCACGCTCCTGTGATGGTCAGGTCGATGAGAGGAACCGTGTGTGTGTGTGTGTGTTGAATATTTATCGACCGATCAAAAGCGCCGCTTTGGCGGCATAATAAGGTTTGACGCCGACACGGAACGCATCGTCTCCTCTCTCCGACCGCACACGCCTCGGAATATCCACGCGTGATTAGCGGCTCTCGTTTAGCTCCGACCGAGAGCCCCGAGGTCTTTTGTGTGGGCCTGAGGCTGCTCGGAGTCAAAAATACAAGGGGGGGGGTTCTTTCTTAGGGTGAGCGAGCAAGGCTTTAAATGTGTCTTTATTTATAAACCCTCAGCTGTTTCTTTCATCTCCCAGAAAAAAAAACACACACACACACACACAGCCCTGGCATTCTTGTCTGGAAATATCCCGCTCTGACCATAGTTATGTTCAATTTCACCAGCCCGGCCCGCCCGCTGTGTTGTCTTCCACCTCGCACGGCCTCCGGAGCCAGGCCGGTGTGGGTGTTATGCATCCTACCGGACACTGTCCTGATCAGCTGTCTGCAGCACGAATCTCAGTTTTTGGGTTCTTGTCTAATTCTTGTCTGTCCAGCAGAGTCACTGAAAACTAGCTGAAAACTGTGACAATCGAAGGACATAAGTTGTGGTGGTGTTAGCTCTAGTGAATGGAGGTCCTGGAGCGGGGTGAGGAAGTAAACCCTATGAGGACGATTGTCCCGGGCCAGTGGTCTCATCAGCCTGTGAATCAGTCAATGACGCGGCGAAGATGTCAGGAGAGAGCGGAGCTGAAGAAGTGTTTAACCTCGACCCGGATCTGACCACGCTGCTACATGGTTAAAGATGGACACAGCACGCAGAGGACAGGGGACAGAGGCCAGAGGACAGAGGCGAGAGGACAGAGAGCAGGGGACAGAGGACAGAGAACAGAGGACAGAGAACAGAGTACAGAGGACGGCTCACTTACTGGTGTTACCTCCTGCCGTCCCCACCGTGTTGATGGTCGCTGGCACGGAGGAGGACGGGTAGAGGAGGAGGTGTCCGTTCTCGCAGCTCTGCTGCTGGTGCCAGCCTCCGCCCAGGCCCGAGTCCCTGGAGCTCTGCCAGCCGTTGAGCCGGTCGTCCGAGCCGTAGCGCTGGTGCTGGTGCAGCGAGTACAGGTTTCCGGACGAGGAGGTGTTGGTGGAGGAGGACGACCCCGAGGAGCTGAGGGTGGATGGGGGCGTGGACTGGTGGTGGTGGTGGTGCGGGCCGGAGGGCGGAGGCCTCTCCAGGGAGTCCCCGCGGGCGGCCGCCCGCTCCTCCAGGTGGTTGAGCCAGAGCGCCAGGGCGGCGCGGTCGTCCAGGGAGGTGGCGGGGTGGATGAGGGCGTAGGACAGGAGCTGGCGGGACTCCTCCAGGTGGTGGCCATGCTCGATGGTGTGGGCCAGGATGCGGGGCAGCAGGCGCATGTACTCGCCCTTGGCCTCCACGTTGCCCGGTTTGAGCAGCGGGAGGTGGGTGAGGACCAGGGAGATGACGCGCTCCTTGGACTCTCCTTGCCACTGGCTGATCACGCCTGGAAGACAACACAGGAGACAGACCGGTGACCATCAACACTCCAGAAGGTCATCACTTCCCTCCAGGGTCCACCATGACCTGACCCCGGGGAGCAGGACATCTCACACAACACTGAGCTTCACCTGAACAGTGAAGGTGGCAGCAGAGGAGAGTGTAACCGATGGACGGTTTGAGGTAAAAATAGAGGACAGCGAGATGATGTCAGGTCCAGCACCATCATCCTTCTATTTTGCTCTTTCTCCTAACACCCAGCTGTGCGGGCTGCTGCTGGTGGCCGTACAGCTCTATACATAACCTGGAGGTCATGGAGCTCTATTGTTGTCCACGTCTGTGGACCATCAGGAGCCCATTCCTGTCATCCTGGACCGGCGCTATAGATACCGGCTGGTCCGAGGACTCCAGCTTTGGGCAGCCACGCAAATAGAGACGGCTCCGAGCCGGCTTCACTTCCTGCTTTGGGGAGACGCGTCCTCGAGAGCCGGCCCCGCCGAGCCGTCGCTCTTTAACCCCCGAGGATCTCGTCTCTAAATTCGACGTATGAGGTGAAACTGGAAAATACATGGAGCTCGCCCCGCCGTCCAAATATATCCCAATGTCAGGGTCTGCTTTGTGATGATGTACAGCTCTCCCTGCCCCTGCTGCGAGGACAGCTGCAGCTGGGAGCGGGGCAGACGGAGGACCACGGACCCGGACACCTTCCCTGAAGGAGGACCACGCCGGCTAGTCATTGAATAATTCAGGTTCCTGGGGGCTGAAACATTTTACCACACCTCGCAGGAGCCTCAGCGACCTACTTGCGCGTGCTGCTAAAACATTCACCTTTTCTTTTTTTCTTTTTCAAAACAACCTAACCAGGGAAACACACAGCTGAAGGTGTCAGACGTAGCTTACTGTGGAAAAAAAGAGGAAGGAACGCTGTAAGCGGAGCGAGGGGAGGCGGGGAGGCGCTCCGCTCCGTGCATGATGTCATGCCTCATTCCTGGGAGTGAGGCAAGCCTCGGTCTGTCTCCCAACAGGAATTGTTCCGTGATTAAAACTCATTTATTTTATTTTTTTTCTTAAATGACTGGAAAACATGAAGATATGAGGCAGACGTGGTGATGAAGGCTCTATAAAAGCTCACAGGAGCAGAGCCGCACGGCCAACTTTTTAACACCCCCCGCCACACACACACACACACACACTCACAGACACACACACACACACGTTGAGAGCAAAATGTTGTTGACTTGTTGACATTGGTTTGGTCGTCGACCGAGCAGCACCTAGTTGTCTTCCAGCATGCGCCTCGGATCAGATCTGCACTGTCATTACTACATTACAGGAGGCTGGTGGAAAGGGTTCCAGCTACAGGCCATTCACGTCTTCAACTCCTGGTGCGTTCACTCCCCATTCACACACTGATCGAACTAGGCAGTGTAGAGCTCGGCACCTTGCCCTAGGATAGTTTGGACTCCAGGTCCGCCCATCCCGATGCGACACACAGTGGGAATACTTCTTCCCACTGGGGCGACAGATGCAAAAAGCAGGACAAACGTGTACCACACATTATGCAAACGAGGAAATGTGTCACACCGCGCGGCTGCCGCTACAGCTGCCAGGGATCCGATTAAAATATTCATGACATCTGTCACATCACGCTCGAACCCCTTGCTGAACTTACAAGCCTTCCTCGACTCATTCAAAGCATATGTACGCAAGTGGCAGTTCCGGCTGCCAGAGCTGATTTACGGAGCTGCTGAGGACTACCGTGCAAATGAAGCGTCCCCGTGCCGCCGACAGCCAGGTTAGAGGCTCTAAGGTCGGACACTGCTGCTCGGCTCAGACAGGGACAGACGCTCAGAACCGAAATTGTTTGAGAGCCTAAAAATCGTTCAGTCGTGTCAGAGCGAGCTACTTCGGGTTGATTGATCTTTTCCTCCACGGTTTCAAAAGGTCAAGCACTCGTGTCTACGCGCGCTGACTGAGCATCCTGCAGGATCAAAGAGGGCCTGGGAGCTCGTCCTGACTCTCTGCACCCCTGCTCTCCCTGAGCGTTGGGAGGGGATGCAGCTGGAGCAGAGAGGAGCGGCGGAGGAGTGGTTCAGGTGACGCCGCTCCACTGAAACTGTGTTGAAACTCCTCTTTACTCAGCGATACCGACACCCCCCCCCCCCCCCCCCCCCCCCCTCCTCCTCCTCCTCCTCACACACTCAGCTCCCTGAGTGTGGTGATATGTTTCAGACCAGTCAGAATTAACACAGGAACAAATGTGACATTCAGCCAGTGTGGGGCTGTTCAGTGAGACAAAGGTTTGCTGTCAGTGATGGTGGTGGACGGGGCTGGGTGGTGGTGGTGGTGGTGGTGGTGGTGCTGGGAACTGATGAATCAGAACGGCATCAGGGAGAGCAGGCAGTGTGAGGTCGGAGCGTGTGCGTACGTCTGCCTTTCTGTTCCACTGACAGGGCCGTTTGTTTGCAGCTGACGCAGCGTTTGGTCTGCGCCGAGCTGTGTGTGCCACGCTGCACTCCCCCTGCCCTCTGACACGCCGTCTGGCACCCAGCACACGCCTGCTGCGTCCAGCCGGGCCAGGCCGGGCCGGGCCAGGCCGGGCCGGGCCAGGCCGGGCCGGGCCAGGCCGGGCAGCCCCCCCCCCCCCCTCCTCTGAGCCGCCGCAACAAGCCGCGTTCCCATCACCGTTCCCATCACCGCTAGAAAAACGCTAAAGCTAATGGGTGTCACGCTATGAGCAGGCAGCTATGCTACAGTAGGCTCTGCCCAGGTGGAGGCTCTGCTCAAGTGGAGGCTCTGCCAAGGTGGAGGCTCTGCTCAGGTGGAAGCTCTGCTCATGTGGAGGCTCTGCCCAGGTGGAGGCTCTGCTCAAGTGGAGGCTCTGCCCAGGTGGAGGCTCTGCCCAGGTGGAGGCTCTGCCCAGGTGGAGGCTCCATCTGAGGAAACGAGGAGGAGGAGGCACCTTCCCACGACAACGGCACCCTTCACACGCCCTCAGAGCCTCAGAGCCTCGGAGCCTTGGAGCAGAGCAGCGGACGGGTTTCTGTTTGAGCAAAGGGCGTGACTCATTTTCCCTTGAAAATGAAACCAGAAAGGTCTTGCTCAGCGATATCTGTTCGTGAAAACACAGTTCACGACATCAACAGGTCTACCTTTGCTCCAGTTCCAGCAGGAGCCGCTGCCACAGACAGGCGGCTGAGGCAGAGCAAACGTTGGCGGTAGTTAAGAGCGGGAGATCGCGACGCGTCCTGACAGAAGAAGAGCTACAGCCAGAGCCGTCGCAAGAACATGTTGCCGACCGTGGCCTCATCCCTGGAAAAACCCCAGAGTGGTGTAACTGGGTCAACAAAATGTGCAGCCTGTGGAAAAGCGAGCTGCGGCGGCTCGCCCCTCGCTGACTCTCACAGACCTGACGGTTCATGACTGGCGTGTTAGCAACACCACACAAGCCCCGTCACAAACCTATACCCAGGCCGACACAGCGAGAGGAACGAACAGATCACTTTCACTGGCTTCGTGGGCTGACGAGCGTCCTGCTCAGCAGATGTCCCCTCAGGTTTAACTCTGACCCTGAGCTGGACACACTGTGGTCACAAGACACCAGGGACAGAGCTGGAAACAATGCGATTGTTTTAGCTCATTTGTTACACACTGGTTATGAGCAAACACAAACACGCCCTGATGGACACACACACGCACACACACACACACACACTTGTGGAGGCTGTTTGCTGGACACATGATTCCTCTCATTCTAATTATAGACGGGACAACAGCACACAAAGCCACAACAAGGCAGCGAGCACAACAGATAAGACCATATTAGTGGTCAGCGAAGGGACGCATTAGCTCCCAATCACACCCACAATGACACACACAGCTGTGGGTGTGTGTGTGTGTGTGTGTGTGAGAGAGAGAGAGAGAGAGACAGAGAGGGTCAGAGAGGAGGGAGAGAGACAGAGAGAGAGAATGTATGAGACCAAACAGTGTGCGTGGAAAAGTGCGTATGTACACTTGACCTCAGCTTGCACCTAAGATAACTGTATTGGACACTGTGACGTTACAGATGTGTGTGTGTATGTGTGTGTGTGTGTGTGTGTGTGTGTGTGTGTGTGAGAGAGTGTATGTACATTTTCATAGTAGCTCTAGCTCCTTTCGATGATTTCTCCAGCAAAAGAGTCAAACATTTACCTCTGGCTCTTTGTCTCTGAAACGTAAATGTCCCCACAGTGATATCTTATCTTGAATAAAGGATCTGCGTTGCAGGCTGCTGATTGGACAGGGTGAGCTATTTGTAGGGAGACAGAACTACATGTGATCGATTGGACCGTTTTATTGATCTAGACTGGCAGATAAGGCGGGGGTTAAGGAGAGAGCGTGTCTGTGGAAAATCCTTCCAGGTCTGCGAGTAGTGTGTGTGTCCTCTAAACTTGCGTCCTGTGCTTCTCCTGTTAGCAAAACAAACACGAGGCTGGCTCGCTTTGTCCCAGTGCCAGCAACTATGGCCATGGCTATTGTTGATTCAACACCACATCCGACACAGCGTGTTCCCTTCAGCAGCCGGAGGACGGAGCTGACCGACAACACACAGGGTGGGGGGGGGGCGTCATTCAAGAGAAGAGGCTGAGAGACACCAAGATGACTGAGAGAGAGAGAGAGAGAGAGAGAGAGAGAGAGAGAGAGAGAGAGAGAGAGAGAGAGAGAGAGAGAGAGAGAGAGAGAGAGAGAGAGAGAGAAAATAATGAACGTTTTCACCTTTTCCCCACAGGGACACAAGTCCTTTAAAAGGACGTCACGGTTTATATACAAAGGCCCAGTGTGTATGGTCAGGAACCTTGGAGTTAAAAAAAAACTGTTTAGACAACTAAGGAGAAGTTGTGGAAGGAGGAGAGGAGGCTGCTGGATCTGGTTGGAGAGGAATGAACGGTGTAAAGAGAAGAAAAGAGTAGTAGATGGGTGGAGTGAGGGGTGGGAGGGAGGGGGTAGAAAGGAAAAGTTCCCGCTCCTGCTTTCCGAGTGGATTCTCCAGCTCAGCAGTGGGGAATGTGCTGGCATACCACAGAGCCTGCTGCTGAAGAATGCAGTGATTCCTAACGGATCCACAGCCCAGCACACACACACACACACACACACACACACACACACACACACACACACACACACACACACACACACACACACACACACAGACCAAGCCCAAGTCCTATCCCTTCTCTGTACTAGCGCTCTGATTATTAGATCTTGACACAGAACAGTGTCATGGCAGGCTGCTCAGTTGCATGTCACATGAACACATCTAAGTCCAGCCTCTGATCTTAAACTGTTTGTGGCTTCTCTCAATGGACCCTGAGCAACACAGTGGACTGATGACCAGCCCTGTTGCTCTGGTTTGAATCCCAGCCCGATCGAGGACCTTTCTGTTCAGCTACTCCGGCTTGCTCCCTCGGTCCATGTTTATGCATGATGCATGTTTCAACACAAACGGGGCAGGTGAGAAGATGCAGCTGGGACATTATGTGGGACCTGGCATTGGGAATCACTTTTTCCCCTGCCAACAGATGTGGAGCATGCTGTTGAGCACGTACTTTTGTTTTACTGATCCATCAGGAGACACTTCTGAGGAAGCTAGCAACTTCAAGTGCTGTGCTACAACATTTACGTGTCCACCAAAACAACTTCTTTTTTTTTTGTCTTGGACATGACGTCTCGCCCCAACACTTCATCCCCAGGAACCAGTGGCCTGGTTCAGGGCGGGACGCTTGGACTAGGATGAGGTGCTAACACTGAGAAACAAAGAGAGAAGCAGCTCTCTCTGCATTGCACAGGGCCTGGGTGGGGATTCAGCGTTCTTCGACGGCTGTGAAAGGATGAAGGGCTGAGGGAAAGCGGACTCCAGGAGTAGTAGATGTGAATAAAGAAGAGGGTTTTAAAATAATCACAACTATAATCACAAAAACAGACCAAAAGACAAATAAGCTAAGTGACTCAATGCTGGAAAACTGGAGGGAAACTTGCCCTCAGACAAAAACAAAGAGATAAGAAAAGCAAATTGGTAAAGTAGAGCAAGAGCAACTCAACCAGGGGTGTGTAATAGAGAGAGCAGTGAACAGGAGAGAGAGAAAGTGAGAAAAGAGAAAGTGAGGAGCTGCGAACAGCGAGAGAGGTGTGGTCCCAAACATATATGATCTAATGCTATATGCTGCAAGGCCCCACCCAGGGAGAGAGGGAGGGAGGGAAGGAGAGGGGGAGGGAGGGAGAGAGAGAGGGAGAGAGAGAGAGGGAGTCCATGTCCTGACAAGAAGTGCAGGCAGGCTCCCACAGGCCCTGACACAAGCTTTGGGGCCCTGTGTGTTTGGAGAGGAGAGAGCGAGAGAGAGAGAGAAAAGAAGGGGATGGATGGAGGACAAAGGGGAGAGAGTTCACCAGTGTCAACAGGTTTGAACTGGAGACAGAGAGAGAGAGAGAGAGAGAGAGAGAGAGAGAGAGAGAGAGAGAGAGAGAGAGAGAGAGAGAGAGAGAGAGAGAGAGAGAGAGAGAGAGAGAGAGAGAAGGAAGAATGCAAGACAAATAAGACAAAGCATATATACACCAAACATGAACAGAGGACAAGAGAGAGAAGAGGGAGAGAACGGGTCTGTTTGAGATGGGACCGGCCTGACCTTGGCCCCAGTTTGACCTACTGACATACAACTAGCTGAGGAGGAGGAGGAGGAGGAGGAGGAGGAGCTGCAGAGGTGAGGTTTACTCCTCTTTCCAAACTGCTTTTTAATAATCTCCAACTGAGCATTTCACACAATCTGAAAAAAGAAGTGACAGAGGCTGTGCCCCAAGACAAATCAAGCACTATTAAACTCTGTATATTGGACTCACGGTATCCCACAATGCATTGTGACTGCTGGTCACTAACCACGGCAGGCAGAGAGGATGCACCATGGGACTAACCCGCAGCAGCAGTGGCTGCAAATAAATAAATGCAAGGCCTGGTATTGATAGAACGATAGGGGTTTATCACCTAAATGGACGTGTGTGTTCATCTGGAAGACCCATTGTGCTGCCATCGATTTAGCATGTTTTATTTATATTAACAGTAATTAAGCATTTTGACGATGAGCCGGTCCTCCATGGAGAATCCACTAGATATTGAGTCTGGAGAGCGGGATAGTGGACACAGACACAGTGGTGTGTTTGTGTCTGGCTCCCTGCTGTCAGGCTGGACACTGACAGGCTGGACATCACTGACAGGCTGGACATCACAGAGAGGCTGGACATCACTGACAGGCTGGACACTGACAGGCTGGACCCCACTGACAGGCTGGACATCACTGACAGGCTGGACATCACAGAGAGGCTGGACATCACTGACAGGCTGGACACTGACAGGCTGGACCCCACTGACAGGCTGGACATCACTGACAGGCTGGACATCACTGACAGGCTGGACTCCACAGAGAGGCTGGACATCACTGACAGGCTGGACACTGACAGGCTGGACCCGACTGACAGGCTGGACATCACTGACAGGCTGGACATCACTGACAGGCTGGACATCACTGACAGGCTGGACCCCACTGACAGGCTGGACATCACTGACAGGCTGGACATCACTGCCAGGCTGTAGTGTGTGGCCTCTGCGGAGATGCAAGGGAGCTGAACAGTTGAGGCGACTCCCTGGAAAACAATGACCTGCCCAGATGAGAACATCCATGCAGCATTTGGGACGGATCATCCATGAACCAGTCAAATCGCTGCGGAAGTCAAGCCTGTGAGAGCATGATGGAGGTGAGGCAGAGGACAGCCCAGAGGGTAATCCATGCCTGTCCATCTGAACAGACAGGTGGAGCAGGGTGAGAGGAAACAGACCGCCTGTCTAAGATGGATGGAAGACGCTCACCCTGTTTACGTCTCAGAGCTGCACAGTCAGATGTATTCCTTTCTAAACAAACAAACAAACAAACTTGACATGATATGCCAAGTTAGCAACTATGTGAACTGTACTGACAGGTCAACATCTCGTGCAGAACCGGGACACAAAGTATAATAAATCAGTCAATGCTTGATCTAACAGAGAGCAGAGACCAAAGAGTGTAAAGAGGCGCAGCTTGAGGAGAAACTTGAACGGGATGAACATCGGTGGTCGTCTCTGAGGTGTTTCGACAAACACAGACGGACTGAGACTCCACAACAATAGAAAAGGAAGAGGAACACCTTTTCATAACCTGGTCAATTTATAGAACATCACATGAAGCACGTCTCTCATCTGCTTTTCTCATTGTCTCTATCAGTGTGTGTGTGTGTGTGTGTGTGTGTGTGTAGGTGTATGGTGGATGTAAAGTAGAGCTTTCCTGCTTTGGTGCTTATTTATTTATACTGTGTAATGTTTTAAACAGTAGCCAAGATGTGTCTGTGTGTGTGTGTGTGTGTGTGTATCTGTGTGTGTGTCTGTGTGTGTGTGTGTGTGTGCGTGTGTGTGCGTGTGTGCGTGTGTGCTCCTACTTCTAAAGTGGGAAACACCTGGCTGACCGTGAGCTGAATGTTTTGCCAGTGTCTCCCTTCCACAGGAAAGGGAAAATCATCATCACAGCTACTGTACACGCCAGCGTCCAGCTTCCCTGGCTCGCCACGCTGCGTGACATCATCCACATCCACTGGGAGCCTCCACTGGTCCCAGCGGGCACCCACTGGGCCAAAGACACGCAGGTGGGACACGGGCGAACCCACAGCAGAAGCATTCATCGTCGTGCCCCTACATCCAAACACATTCTGGACATTTGAGGTTGCTTCGATCCACCAAGTGATAAAAATAACTCATGAAATGGAGTTCCCTGAATATTTCTAGGCTGCTAGACAGGAGAAGAGGCCGTGCGACGTTTTCTTTTTTTATTGTCTCATCTTTTTTCCCAGCAGTGGGGGAGGTTTCCTGGTAGAAAAAGACACGGCAGCTGTATGAATGGAGAACAATCCCTTGCTATCCCTCGCTCACAACCCCCCATCCCAGTCCCACTTCCTCTCGAGGCTTTCATCCACATCTCCCCTCTCGTTTCTGGCCTGCTGCAGCACTGACGGACTGGCTGGTGTGGGGGTGGTGGGGGGTGATGAGGGGGGGGGGGGTCTGGAGGAAGCATGGTGGTGGGGGGGGGGGGGGGGGGTGGAGGGGGTGGTCAGACGAGTCACAGACGGCCTACCTGTGGCAGCGTACGCAGCGCTGCAGTGCCGGGGGAGGCTCTGGATGTGGCAGTCGCAGCTATGCTGGGAATGTGAGCGTCGGCTCTGCCAGGGCTGGACCGGAGAAGCCCACAAGTCTATTTAAGGAAATGGCAGTCAGGGGCCCATCGGCCGCTCTCTCTCTCCCTCTCTCTCTCCCTCTCTGTCTCTCTCTGCCTCTCCATTTCTCTGTCTGTCTGCCGCTCCACTCCCTCACCACCACCACCACCCCTCCTCCTCCTTCTCCTCCTCCTTCCTTCCTCGTACAAGAATGATAATTATTTTCCTTTGTGGAAGAAAGGTTTATTTCCGTACCTGCTGGGAACAAGGAGGACACACACACACGCACACACAGGCACGCACACACACAAGCAGCGTTTTATAGGTGGTGTGGTTAGTGAAACTGTGTCTGGGACATTTGTGAGCCTAATAGGGATGTGTGTTTGTAGACTGCTGCAGTGCTGCGGTCTGCCAAACAACTCCGAAAACAAGCCAATAACACAGAGATGAGCTTTAAAAGAGCTTCAGGCTAGACTGAAAAAAACCCCAAAACAGTCAGGTCTGCTCAGAGACGGGACACGGTGGCTGTACGGGCTTATGATGGCTACACGCACCCCAGAGACGGACGGAGTTTAGATACAAAGCATGAATGAATGAAACGTTTAGCTCCGTACACGCCGACGCCCATTCAGACCTTCTGTGTACAAACAACAGGCCAGAGATCTGAGCGTGCTCAGTGTGAGGAGACAACTCGCATCGGAGTCTACAGTCTCTCCTCCTCCTCCTCCCCCTCTCTCCTCTACTACTTAGATGTGTGCTTCTAAGTGACTGACGGACAGGTTTGCCCCGCACACCTCCCCAGCCTGAGGGGGATCTGCGGCTGGAGCTTCCGGCCGGAACATCACAAGAGCAAAACACAACACAACACACGCATGCACACACACACAAACACGCAGGAGAAGCCAGTTCACGAAAACACGCAGCACAACAGCCCGAGGCCACACACACCCGCTGGGGTCGAGCAGGTCGCCAGAGCAGGTTCTCATCGTCACTGGCGTTTCACAGGCCACATAGGTTTGACACAGTAGGAGAAGTAAACAGAAGTACTTGGCGTATTTGAAGAAATATTTGCCTGCTGCCTTGGGTCTACAGCCAGTAGGGTTCGAGTGAGATCCGAAGTGTGCAATGCATGGAGCAGGTAAGACAGGAGAGCAGGAAGGACTTCTGAGGAGACGCCGGGTTGCCTTGATTTTACTTCCATATTCACTGTTACTGTTAATGAATACCGCTTTAAAAAAACCTCCTCCTCCAGACTTTATTTATTGCTGAAGGTCGGTGTCTGGCTTCAAAACAGCTCCTTGCAGTTGAAGTCAATGAGCACTGCTGTGTCACAGGCAATAAAGTGATCTGATGCATATCAAACCCTGATGTCACTTCATTCGCTTGGTGTTGGGCCTAGATTTTAAAGTCTGACGTTTTCCTCTCCTCTCTCCCCACTAACGGGTCTGTGGTTCGATCCCAGCCTGGTGCAGCCTCCATGCTGAAGTATCCTGAAGTATCCTGAGACACTGAACCCCAGACGGCCTCTGATGTCATCAGGAGTGTGACTGGTTAAAGCGGACAGTGCAGGGTTGCCTCTGCCACTAGTGTGTGAATGGTGAATGTGACGGTCTGCAAAGTGCTATGAGGGGTCATGAAAACCACTCTTAAGTTCATTTACCATTCAGCGCTTCTCCAATGTGTGTGTGTGCCTCTCCTCAAGCCTCAGCCTGTGCTGTGACTCAGGGTAGAGTCCTTCCAGGCAGGACCTGCCACTCAGCCATCTAGGTAGGTGGTGGTAGACCAGACCTCTATCTAAATGAATGGGGACATGGTCAAACCCAGCCTTTAACATGACAACAGGACAGAAAACAAATATATATACATGATCACCAGTAAAATTAGCTACAATTTAACACTCTACCACAGAATGACGTCTAAAACAGTCTTTCTCCATGAGGAGTACTTAACTACACATATGCAAAATCTGTGAACCTGAGGCCGGTCTGCTCTGCTCTTCCTGTGTGCGCTGGTCAAACAACATGATTGGCTAGACTTTTCCCAGTCCTGCCGTGACAACGCTGGTGACTGGCTGCGGGCAAATGCACCATCTTTGTCGTTACGGATCTCCCCGTTCCAAACGGATCTCAGTTTAACGACATAGAAGGTCTCCGCTCAGGGTTTAGTTCATCAAAACCAATGCAACGATGAAAACAGGAGCGAAAAAAGTTCAACGATCGGTAGAAGTGGGTTACAGGCTCCGTACAGCAGGTCATGGTGATGGGGGGGTGAGTGTGGAAGCAGGGAGCCGGCCCGGCTTCCTGGAGGACTCCGGTTGAGATGAGGTCATTTCCACCCACCGGGGGATTCAGGAACCGCTGTTGTATGGCTGCCACGGCAACCGTTGTCATGGGGCTCTCTCTCTCTGTCTCCCACTGTCTGTCTGTCTCTCTCCCTCTCTCAGTGTCTGCCTGTCTGTCTTTCTGTCTCTCTCTCACTTTCTCTGTCTCTCACTTTCTATCTCTGTGTCTCTGTCTCTCTCCCTCTTTCACTTTCTCTCTCTGTCTCTCCCTTCCTCTCTCCTCACCTAATCACGGGTCTCAACGGGATGTGTCCACAGCATCTCCGCTGTCACCATCCATTCAAGTGAAGACGAGAGACGAGGACGTTCAGAGACACAGCCCGGTCCCCTACTTCCCCCAGTCCAGCCTGGCTGAGGACCAGTGTCTGAAGGAGAGGAGTGATTTTTGTGCGAGCGAGCACCTAGATACGGCTGATAAGGGGGTTTTAGAGATGACTTTTCTTTGGTTTCAGCAGAACTTTACAAGCGCTTCTACAATACTATTTTTGGTGTTATATCATGGTCTGTCTTTGGCACTGGGGCTGCAACAATCATTTTGTGGTTGATTATTCTGTTGATTATTTCCTCCATTTTTTGGTTTTTAAATAAGGCAAAAACTGTAAGAATTGTTAGTGCCTGCTCCACAAAAGCCAAGAACAGGTTTTTAAAATGACTTTTAATTTGTTCAATTGTCATCGAGGACCAAAGAAACCAGAAAATACTCATGTCTTTTGAGACAGAGATCAGAAAATACTGACTTCATCTCTAGAAAATCCTTCTCAAATTAAAAAAAATCTTCTATTGATTCATTGTTTATCAAGATAGTTCATGATTACTGGATGAATGAATTGTCGCTGAATCGATGAGCTGCTATAGCTCTACTCTGCACAGACCTGTTTCATGCTTATCTGGCGACCGGCACACACAGGCTCTACACTGCTTGGCTGTCTTACCTGCCACTCACATTCCAGTCTAAACCCGCAGAGCTCAGCACCTTTTCCCTGAACCCAGTGGTGTCTGGAGCCATGCGGCTATGGAGCACCTACACATGCAGCCTCACATGTTGAGGCCAGAATCAGAGGAGGATTAGCTGCATTTCAATATCCAACATTAATACATAAATGAGGACGTGACGGTGTTTGTGGACCTGCTGCACATCTGCCATGGATAGGTTATTGTTAGTCAACAAAGCCAAGGTTCTTATCATATAGGTCCCCTTTGACTATTGTCATACTGTGAAATTCTCAGTTCTCACTTTATTCCATCTGCTTCACAGCCAAGCCATTGATTCTACCTATACGCAGACACAGCTGTTGGAAAAACAGTTCATTTCCATCTATTTTTGAGGTTCTAGGTCTAGGCAGTCTAGGAGTTCTAGGCTGCTTGTTTCTACAGCCTGGGACGACCATCAGCATCCTCCACACTGCATGTTGGGACTGAAGCAGCCTCCTGACACAACCAGTGTAGTGTGTAGCACAGGCAGCTGCCTGACAGCAGGGTGGGGACGGGGTGGGGGAGGTGGGGCGTGGGGGGGGGCTCTATATGGGGAAACATTAAACGCCTGTATGTCTGGTCTGGTCAGGACAAGAGTGACTGCTCATCTATGAGACAGACTGGGAGCCTTCACCTGTTCTCACCCCATCTTCTCTTACACACTCCCTTTCGCTTTCACACACACACGCACGCACACACATTGACACATGTCTGTGAATTCACTGTCATGCTCTCCCATGCTGCTAACAGAGAATGAACTGGCTATCTCTGGTTTACCATTACAAGACATTGGCTGACTCACAACTATCAACAGGGATGTCCACTGGCTGGGATTTGAACCTTGTAGCTATGAGGCAATAGTACTTTCCACTAAACCACCATGTTGTCCCGTCTTTACAATTGGGTTCAAGTTTAATAGATAGACGATGATCGCAAAATCGACGTACAGTTGAGAGCATTAAATAACTGTGATCTATACGGACCAGAATCAGCCCACTTGGGACTGTTTTGACAACAACATGGCAACGTAAACCATTCAGGGAGCCAGAGACACAACATCTGTCCATCTGTCCATCTCGTGTTTCACCAGACGGACGTGTCTTCACGCGCTCTCCATGAATCCTTTCTTCTGGCGGAGCGGCGGCTCCCATCATATCTGATGACCGGAGTGTGTTTTGCTCTGGAGCCGGGTGTAAACACACACAGACACACGCCCGGCACGGTAATCCAACTGGCTGCGGCCAGCAAAGCTCGGATCAAAGTTATAAAACGGCGCCGAGGGCTCCGCTGAGAAACCGAACCGGGAGGGATTTACGAGGCGCTGGATTGCATAATCCCCGCTATCAGAGACATCTCGTCCACCTCTGTCAGAGATTATATCGAGGAGCCTGACGTGTCTGAGGCTTCCAGCAGCTTCCAAAGAGCATGGAGGCCTTCTTGGCAGATTGTCCCCGGTTTTCTGTCCATCCCCGTTTTCACACACACACACACACACACACACACACACACACACACACACACACACACACACACACACACACACACACACACACACACACACACACACACACACACACACACACACACACACACACACACACACACACACACACACACACACACACACACACAGACTGGGAGCAAAGGCAGAAAGAAAAAGGCCTTTGCTGTAGAGGCAGAGGGGAAAAGACGGGCTTTATTTCGTTTTCCCCTCTGGTCGTTTTGGCAGGTTGTCTGTCCCCATTCCTGAGGTTCAGTACGAGTTCACAGAACACGCCGTCAACTTCCAGAAATAAACTGTTTGCTCATGCGTGGGTGCGATGAAATAGTTTGGACGGAGACAAGAGTTTTCTCTCCGTCTCCCTCTCCCCCCGTCTCTTTGACAGAATGGATGTTGACAAATAAAACAGATACGAGTGTGTGAGAAGTCTGATTAGATCACTCCCACTTTAGACTTATCTCTGCCGCGGACAATATTTAGATCGGCTACCTTGTCAGAGCACGTCAGCTGCAGCAGACTAAACTAAACTTCCAGGCTGTGTTCTGCTCGTCTATCTGGTAGAAACAGGAACAAAAATACTACCAAACAGAGCCATCAGCTAGTGGGTGTCGGTTAAATGCGGACTTTCTAACCGGTAAATACTGAGAAAGTAAGAATATGGTGAAATAGACGGAGCCGGGGGAAGAGTTGGCCCGGGCAGAGAAAGTGGTGAATGAGTTTCAGATGTAAATGGAGGCAGTATTCTGCGAGTCTTTATTTTTTCCCTTCCTCGCCCCACCCGTCCCTCCCCTCTCTTCCATACCGCGGTGTACTCAGGAGACCTTAGCTCCACTAAAGGTGGAATCAGTTTTCCTTTTCCACTGTGTCTTTTTCCCCCCACGCTGGAAAAGCCCCCGTCCAGCTCCCGCTCGCCCAGCGCCTGACTCGAGTGTGCTCCGACGTGCCCACATTCCTAGACAGTATCCCCAACACCGGAACCGTTTACCGCCTCAGCCGGGAATGCTGATTTCCAGCCCAGGTTTTTTTTCTTTTCTCTCTCTCTCTCTCTCATCGGACCTAGTTTAGGCAGAGAGAGTGCAACAGGAATTCACTGAGTAATACTAGCCATTATACAACGCATACTTTCCCTCCGTGTCAGTCATCTTACACACTCACTAATGGAGAAGTGTTGCTCTGCCTCTCTCCCCACCCCACACCGCACAACAGGAGACGCACATCCGAGTCGCCTTCTGTCATATTCTGACCCAGATTCAAAGGCCCCCCCACCCCCTATCCCCCGCCCCCCACCGACACACACCTCCCGTATAATCCTATTGCATCTGAGAAGCTTGTGACTCCAGGTGTGGAGAAAGGCGTGAAACTGAAACACGCTTCACTTTCTGCAGTAGCCACACCACCCAACCCACCACCCAACCATCCAACCAACCACCCAACCATCCAACCAACCAACCGTCAAGTAATCGTGGTTGAACTGGGAGTGAAATACAGTGGCTGTGTCTCACATCCAGTCCCAGTCTGGCTCCCTGCAGGTCAGCAGCCCAGCACACACCACCACCAGCACCAAAATGAAGTTAGTCACTGAGAACACCAGCCCCACTGTCCTGTGCTGACCCCACCCCTTATACCAACCCCGCACCCAGCCCTCTGACTCTGTGTGTGTGTGTGTGTGTGTGTGTGTGTGTGTGTGTGTGTGTGTGTGTGTGTGCGAGGGCTCTCCTCACTTTTCATGTCCTCTCAACTTGATCCGATATTGTCCCTCTCAGGATTGTCTCAAAAGGCGTTTTGTTCTCCCTCGGAGGGCAAAACAGGAAGTTACATTCCTTAATAACGACAACACAGCGCCTTACAGAAAAGAAAAGAAAAATCAAGGAAGGGAAACTGCTTTCCATCGTAACACAGGCAGGTTGAACAGAGGTGTGATCACGAATGGCGTCTCCTGTTGCTGACTCTGAGGTCTGAAGAGAAAAGCTCAGTGAATCAGTGGGACAGAGACGCTGAAGTCTCACAAAGTCGCTAAACTGACCACAACTAAAAATAACCAGGGGGACTACAATGTAAATAAATGGCGTGTGATGACCCCCCCCCTCCCCTTTCAGGGGGGAGACAGTGACCCCATTGACTCCAATTGCATCTCAAGTCCCCAAATAAAGTCGCATCACTCGCCGAGTCCCAAAACAAGGCGGCCTCTGAGCGCGCCGCTCCGAGAAGTAGGTCACTGAGGATTCCATTCATTTGTACACCGCTTTCCGAATAGTTGCGCTTTTCCACTCAGCCCCAGCCGTCCAGCTGCAGGTTAACCCTTCGACGGCCTGCAGGCCTCGTCTCTGGAACCACCATCACCATCTAGCAACTAATGCTGGGCTAATACTAAGCTCTGGTCATTTTAAAGTCAGTAATGAGGCGAATCAGATAAGATCACTAGGTTCCACACACACCTAGATTGCCGTCCATCCATCCATCTATTCATCATAGTCATTCACATTCATATGTGACTGTCTCACATAGGTGGGTCTCACTCACACCTACTGGCAGTTCAGTCTCCACTCAAACTAAACATGCATGTTATGGGACTGTGAGAGGAAACCCTTGCAGACACAGGGAGAAGATGTAAAATCATGTCATGATGCTCATGAAACAAGGAATGGTAATTCCTCGACGGACACCAGCTTTCCAATCATGTCGAAGCAGCGTTTCACACACCCACAGTGAGCGCGAGTATCATGAAATATTTGGTAGTGTGGAGGGATGTGCCAGAGCAGGTACTTCTCACTGTGAGAGTAAGGTCTCCATTATTAACGAAGCTCGACAGACCTGGTTTTCCACATGCCTGTGCCTCTATCTGCTTTACACGCACTGCGTTGTTAACACTGCAGCTGCAACCTCCACAAAGTCGGAGCAACCAAGTTCAGAGTGTTGGAACACACAGGCAGCACCAAGATCCCACTGATCATTACTGGAAATAAAAACGCACTGCGGTCAATGTAGTTGTGAGTTATGCATCTGAGAAGCACTCCCTGTGGGTCCATCGGAGTAAAGAAAAACAACAACACTGAATTGTTTAGTGTTTACGTCGGCTAATTATGGTTGATAAATGGGAATGTGAGAGCCAATGGTGTCTGTGTGTCCTGTAGGACTGGTCCAGGATGTATCACCTGAAGATCCACCACCATTGGGTGCAATGGAGGTAATAATGGACGAATGGGACAAAGGCCTCCATCCCCACAGACATCCTTCCAGATGTCTGAGCAGCTGAGAGCACAGTAACCAACTCCAGGAACTAGTCATGAAGTTCATGAAGTTCAACTCACTGATTTCCTCGCTGGTCGGGCTGCTTCCAGGGAACTCGAGCAAACACGCCGGCGCAGAGGTTCGACTCCCACACGAGTGTTGTGAAACGCTTCGATCTGGGATGGTGTGAAGTGGTCTGGTCGTGTGTGTGTGTATGTGTGTGTGTGTGTGTGTGTATTCCATGTGAAACCGTAACAATGGCCAGACTGAGCACCGCAGTAGCCATCAGACGAGTTAGTGCGTGCAGATGTTGCCATAGGTACACACAGACGCCTGCTCTCCATCCCCGTGGCAGCTCTCCTCTCTATTTTTCATGGGTCCGCTTGGTTGCCAGGGTTTTAGTTTCCATGGCCACGCTGCAGTCTGATGCAACAAAACCCAGTCAGAACCCCCCCACCCCACCCCCGTCGGGTGCCTCGGCGCGGTCCCAGCACAGGGAGCGCTGCAGCGCGATAGGCTGACAGAGTGACGGACGGACAGACAGACAGGCAGGCAGACAGACAGACAGACAGACAGGTAGACAGGCAGACAGACAGGCAGGCAGGCAGACGTCTGTGGAGCCAGCTGAGCTGAGACCCTACGCGACCCCGACCTCCCTCCACCGTCGCTCCCTGGCTGGCTGCAGTTTCATAACATCAGTGATTCAGCTGTTTATTGCTCTTGATGGATCTGCAGGAATGTTCCGGACAGGAAGTGTTTTCTGGACTCTGTGTGGGTGAGAACCCGTGGCACACACCACCAATGCCCGTCACTCTTTGTTCTGCCACAGTGGCAAACGTAACGGTTTAACGGACAGGACAACCCTAACTATTGATCCCAGTACCCGATTTGCAGGGTCCCTTTAAATGCCTCTCTCATGAACACATTTACAAGATGGAACCAATAATTCTAAAAGGTGATCGGTCCCCAGTGCTAATTATCAGAGGGCAATGATGGCAGGTGGAGCTATGCAGAAGCCCAGTTCCACCACTGAGTGATGCACTTCAGAGTTGACATCCAGCTACGAGCAGATAATGGTTTATTTACGTGGTGGTGGCTTCTGTTACATGCTGGAGTAACACTGGTGCCAGTGCCACTACCACCACGCAACAACACGACGCTACTCATCTACAAGAGTTGAAAACACTGGATTTACAGGAAGGAACTATGACAAAACACACGCTATTGTCAGGGATGAAAGTTGTTAAGTTGCAATGGCAATGTCTCAACTAAACTAATATCTACTCAACAGCTCGAAATTTGGTGGAAGTATGCAGGATGCTTCAGGGAAGAACCTAGCATCCTCGATCCAAAACTTGTGCAGGAAGAGACCTTAATCAACAACCAATAACCAGTATGAGGCCTTGAAAATGACGACAGTCGACCCCTTTGGTCAGTTTCCTTTGATAGAAATCGTCTTTACAGGCACAAGACACATTCACCCATTCACATGTAGCTCTCTCTGTAGCTTTAACCAGTGACACACATTCACACTGGTGACACAGCATCAGTGGCATTTTGAGGTTTCGGTATCTCGACTGTGTCACGGTCGACCAATAGATGAGATGCAAAAGAGCAAACACATGGAGGACTTGTTAAGCTGCTCTATTCTCCCTGTCAGAAAAATGAATGGAGCGCGCAGCCCGGAGCAGAAACGACATGAATGTAACTACTGTATCCGCAGTGACCCTCAAGAGCATCATCCTCCACATGTGCAAATAAATCAATGCAAATGAAGGGTCTGTGCGACTGCACCGAGGTGGTGTGTATGGGAGACGGTGAGGAGGACACGCGTGGTCCTGGTCCTACCTGGGTTGTTGGCCTCTCCCTCCAGGACCTGCAGCTCGGTGCACTCAGCCAGGGAGTGCTCCAGACACAGCTGCAGGAAGCGGGCCTGGGTCCGGCTCACCCTCTTCAGCAGGGACAGCAGAGCCACCGTCTGCTCGCACTCGTTCCACCCCTTGAACCAGCTGGCCAGCACGCCCACCTGATCGCGAAACATCATGGTCTGCGAGGCGGGGGCGAGGGGCAGACACTCTGTGTGTGTGGGGGGGTGCCGGACGACCCTCGCTCTGGTGAGTTGAGAGGGTACGGAGACTGTGACGGGCTCTGGTGTAACGGTGGTATCAGCTGTTGTTGCGGTAGGCAGGGGCGGTCAGTCAGCTGAGGAGCTTCAGCTGAAGCTCTGTGATGCCATTCTTAGCTCTGCCGGCAGCTGGGACAGCAGCACCGCGCTCTCTCTTAGTCCTCCTGGTGCCAAAATGTGTGTCGGCCGCACAGCCAGGGCTGTGGGACGTGCTCCTGCACTAGCCTGGTAATCTCCCACAGAGAGGGTGGGTGGGTGGGGAGCAGGCAGGCACAGGAAGGCAGGGGGAGGAGGAGGAGGGTCTGAGACGTGCTCCTCTAGCTGGGCATGAGGTGATAGGAGCTCGATGAGGATACTTGATGAGTCAGCTGTCTTCCTCCGGGTCACAGCAGCTCCTGGCTCTCTGGCATGTTCCTTCAGGGAATCCCTGTCAAGCCTGAGGGAGGAGGAGGAGGAGGAGGAGGAGGAGGAGAAAGAGGGGGTCAGAAGTTATCTCTCAGACACACACTCTCGCACACACACAGGCACACACACTCACACTAGGAGCAGGAGGCAGCCTCTGCAGTGTGTCTGCTGCAGCCTGGACATCACACACTCACACAGACACATGCATCTAAAAGGAGGCTGCTGGTGTGTCTGCTGCTGCTGCTGCTGCTGCTGGATATGCGCAGAGGCTTGTGGCATTCACCACCGAGACGAAAATAAATCATTTTCGCTTCTGGTATCCACCCATTCTCTAAAAATACAGCTGCCGCTACTTCTGGCGCTGCATCCCGGAATTTTCCAAAAAAGAAAGGACGCGAGCAGCGACTTCCCTCCGTTATTTTAATGACAGGTTAGTCAGAGAAAAAAAGACGTATTATTTAAATATATATATATATATACGTAATCAAAAAAAGGAAAGCAGCGCTTCAGAGGCGAAGGGAGCCGAGCAGTGGCTGCCGCTGTCTAAAACTGTCACCCTGCTTCATCAGCACACTGCCAAGTGTGTGTGTGTGTGTGTGTGTGTGTGTGTGTGTGTGTGTGAGAGAGAGAGAGAGAGAGAGAGACTGTGTAGAGTGAGAGATACTATGTGTATAGCGTATGTGTGTGCGAGAGACAGAGAGAGTATGTGTGGAGAGAGGGAAATAGACAATGTGTGTGTGTGTGTGTGTGTCTGAGGAGTCAGTAAAGCTGAGTAAAGCTCAGTAGTAACTCTCCTCCATCCCCGTCTCTCTCTCTCTCTCTGGAACATTCCGCGGTACCGGCTCAGACTCCACCGGTACCGGAGGCAGAGCTGCGTCCAGCACCGTTAGGGGCGGGCTTCTCCGCCCGGTGTCCGCTGCCGTTAGAGCTCCGGCTACAGAGGACCGGAGCTCCGGAGCTCGCTAACTGGTTGCTCCGTCTAAAAAAAACTACGAGGTTTCAACACGGTGTATGGGCTATATGCGAGTGAGTGAGTGTGTGTGTGTGTGGTGTTTTTCTGTCCCGAATAGACGCTGGAGCCGCCGGGGAAGCCGAGGCTCCAGACGGAGACAAAAAAGCTGGGTGAAGTTGAGCCGAAGCTGCGGGAGTCGGTGACCGCGGAGCCGCTTCTTACCTCCAGGCGCAGTTTGCATCGTAGGCTCGGTGTGAGGGACGGCGGCAGACAGGCTGGGCTGTGTTCGGGGGAGCGGCGCCCCTTCACTCCGGGTCTGTGGGCTTTGCCATCTTGACTAACTTTTCCTCTGTGTGTGTATGTGTGTGTGTGTTGTGTGTGTGTGTGTGTATATATGTGTGTGTGTGTGTGTGTGTGTCTCTCCCTGAAGAGCAGACGGGCTGCGGGGCTGCTCCGCTAACTGCCGCCGCCGACAACCGTCCACCGAGCAGGGCGGGACTTCCTGCTGCACCCCTCCAAAATAAAACTCCACCCATAAAGACGAACATTTTCCAGTGTTGTATTTACTTGATGTAAAAGTAATTTTTTGGGTGATATGTCCATTACTATTGTATCAATAATCACCTAAAAAACATCTATAATTCACACAAAATGCATTGAACCATTAACTTTTTTTGGGATGCTATGCATAAGCAAAATAAGCAATTTTTCACAAAGAAAACATGCAAATCAGAGTAGTTTTTGATCAGTTAATTGTTAATTATACCAATACAGTCCACTTAATGTCACTTACATTATAAGCATTCGCTGTAGTACAGACAATATAATATCAAAAACACACATGAGCAGGGCTGGATAGGACATCCGGGCATTGTCAAGACATGCAGGCATTTCCTGGTATACACCTAACACCTAAAAGATGGCATCTTGGCAAATAATACTGTGGAATGGTTATATTGATGGCGGATTGGAGTTTACAATCCTCAACCACTTCACTGTCCTTAGTAGGAATAGCAGTAGCGGTAGCATACATTCATGGAGCAGTCAGACTCTTTAAGGCAAATCTGTTATCAGCACAACACTTAATACAGTATTGTCTATTTTCATTGTGATAGGCAGTAGTTTCCATGTCCCTGTTCACATTAGATGTTAACAATAAACTGACAATGTCCAAAGCCACGTTAATCTCTTTCACTTTGCTCTGTTCTGTTCAGTCTACCTTCAGTACAGTGTAATTCACATCCGTAAAGGGTTACAGGCTATTAATATTATTAAGAACTTTTAGAGCAATTATTTCTGAAATAAAACATCAGGCAGTAACAGTATGCAACAACCTAACAACAATTTTTGCTTTACTGTCACCCATTCCAAAAAAACTGTAATTTTTAAAAATTATTATGAAGAGATGAAATGTGCACTTCCGGCTTTGCTTGGGGCTGCTTGACGCAGGGAGGCTCGCGCTGCTCGTTTCCACATGCTAATCATTAACAGCGGAGCATTACGTCAGGGGCTTGGCAGCGCGAGGAAGCTCCAAAATAAGGGAGAGAGAGGGGGGAGAGAGGGAGAGGGAGAGAGAGAGAGAGAGAGAGAGAGACTGAGTGTGAGTTGGGCTGAATGTTTGAACAGCTCATACTGAATGAAGCAGAGCTGGAAAGTCCACTCTTGGTACTTCTACTTGATTACCGCCTTTTCTACAGGTGTGTCTTCAACTACCAGAGCCGTACTTGCAGTACGGAGGTGTAGTAACCAGACATGTACCTGTCTGAGTACTTCTGATACCTCACATTCCATAAACTTTTCCACAGTTCATCAGTGAGTTGTGTGAGCTGCTTTGCAGACAGATTTAACTAGCAAACTCTTTAATTTCCATGTGATTTTAGACACAGATGGGCTGAAACGCTGCAGGTACTTTAAGAACACAATCATGCTGACAGCTCATACTGGTTCACACTTAAGACTCTGGACGCTTATCTTGGTGTGCCCGAAATGACCAAACCATTTAAAACCAAACCACATAACTATAATTATACATATGTTATTAACCGATGTTGTGTTTTTATATTCTATCGACACAGAATCTTATATATAAGTTTATGGCCTGTAAGCCTTAATGACCTCTGGAAGCCTAATACAGCTGTTTTAGTAGAAAAAAACATACATTTATATTAGTTTGACTATAACGAATACTCAGATGAAACATATTGCACCATTTATCACAGTGTACTAAATTTCAGTTCAACCATCTTTTTAATTTGAATCTTAACATCGGCCTAAAATATGTCTAACACTTGAAATAAAGTATTACTTATACAATATGTATCAGATGGGTATTTGTATTTTCTAAAAGGAAACAATTTTAAAAAACTGTTGAATTTGAACTGATTAAAAAATAAAGCACAACATCGAGTGATAATATGTGCATTATTATAGATCTATACGCCTCTTAAAATTCTAATTATTGACTGGGAACACTATGAGTGTTCACATTTTCACAGAGTAAACATGTAAATCAGAATCAGATTTTACTTAAACACAGTATAGGGGTTAATCATTTAATAACACGATTACAGTCCACTCAGCATCATTTACTGCCTTTCCCTACGGTGCAGACTACATAAAACACCCTGTATTAATACCTACTGAATACAGTCTTGTGAAGTCTCTGAAGTCTCACTCCAACTCTTATTGTGCCTTTTGACAGTTTTCTTAAAGCGTTGTTATTCTCTGTTGTTATCATGTGCATTGTGTTTGGTTCACAGATGTTCTGACAGCACATATCATACCTGTGTCTAAGAGACGATTGATACAAATTTCCTAAGCTTGTTCCAATTAAAATCTATTCTTTTCACAGTTAAGCCATTTAACAGCATCTATCCATTAACATCCATTGTACCCTCAGTGTAGCTGGGGTCTGCTGGAGCTCAACGCAGCTCACATGGGGCGAAGACAGGGAAAACATCCAACGACACTTCAGAATCTTAATATTAGTAATGATGCTGAGCATATGTCCAACCCTAGATTCCCTCCTTGTTGGCGGCAGTACCTCCTTGATCCTCTCATAATATTTGTATGTCAAAAACCAATCGTTCAATTGTACGTGTAAACTAACCCAGTGGTAACATTAAATCCCTCGTTCCATTATTTTTTGTGACTAGCTTTTGACTTATGATTCTGACACATGACCTGAAGGGATGGGGATAATTTCACTGAGATAAATGGCATTAAATCATCCGAGCTTCAGTGTAAGCTCTTCAGCCTCCTCAAGAAAAGCTTTTTATCAAGATAAAAATAAAACAGATTAGAGATAAAATAAGGTAAAATGAAATTATTTGATGGCTTAATGGATTGGAGAGCGTCCATGGTGCATCCATGTGTGCTGAGATAGGCTTGAGCAGACCTTGCCACACTGTTAAGGTACAAAGCAGATAAGATAATGGATGGACTGATGGATAGTTAAAAGGTACTGTGAGGTACTTTGGTGAAATTCTTCCTCGGTATCTGACTCCTCCTCTGATTCTGCCTCAAACATGTACGGCTGGATGTGCACACGCTCCAGTTACCACTCGGTTCAGGGAAAGGTCACTAAACTCAGCTGTTTAGAATGTAAACTCACGTGACGGTTTTTATGAGTGGCAGGTCAGTCTGCAGCTTCATATGTGCTTGCCAGATAAGAATGAATGGGATCTGAGAGCAAAAAATAGGACTGTAAAATAGCAACTGACGCTTTTCTGATCAAACCACAGATTATATGTTAACACTGGAGGACAAGTATAAAAGCTCCATTCGAACATCTAAGTCCCCCTTAAAAAGAATGACTTAATTTGAGGGAAATGGCCCATTAATGGGGACACAGGACATCCTCTACCGCCATCGTGTGGCTCAACGCGGGTGGTACAGCACAAACACGACTTTCAATGTGCGACATCCTGTTTAGTTTCGTTTTATGGAAACAAATATGGGATTCTTTAAATTATCGCATTGTGTCTTATCGAATTGTGTATTGTATCGTATCGTTCGCATCGTATCAGCACTTGGACTTGAAACTGGAAGTTTCCGTCGTGTCGAAGAAAAGTAGTTTTAGTGTCGACAGCAGCAGTTTGTAGGACACATCAGTGATCAGAGACTATGGTCCCTGGTCCCCTGGTCCCTGGTCCCTGGTCCCTGGTCTCTGGTCCCTGGTCCCTGGTCTCTGGTCTCTGGTCCCTGGTCCCTGGTCTCTGGTCACGTCGGACACGTCGCACACGCCAGGAAGCCGCTCATCAGGAAGATAGGCGTGTGTGAGTCAACGCCTCCGCCCAGCTGCTGGTCCTGTCAGGAAGAGCTCACACAGACACTGGCATACACACATATACACAGTCCAGCATGCAGATCCCGCTCCTGGTCCTGGTCCTGGTCCTGGTCCTCCAGCTGCGCAGCTCCGCAGACGGCAGGTGTTTCTGTCAGGTGAGACTGAGCCTCCTCCACCGTCCTCAGGTTTCCTCACTTCACCGTCTGCCTCGGTTGGTTTTCAGGGGGGTTAAACACGCTGATCGTCTACTCTAATGTTCCTAGAAAGTCAGTGTCGTTGGAGGAGATAGATAGATAGATAGATAGATAGATAGATAGATAGATAGATAGATAGATAGATAGATAGATAGATAGATAGATAGATAGATAGATAGATAGATAGATAGATAGATAGATAGATAGATAGATAGATAGATAGATAGATAGGTTCTCCTTTAATGATACTAGATTATATGGTATGCAAATCATGTCATGTCATGCTGGTGTATAATGTGTGTACGGTTGTTGTTTTAAACCAACAACAGAGTTTAAATATAGTGAATGTAAACACTTTATTTTCTTGAAAGTAAAGTGGAGAAATGGAACCCTAACCCTAACCCTGCTTGCATGCGTCCTTCCACAGTCAGAAATGTTAAATTATAGATTATAGTTATGTTCTTGGACTGCAGTGCTCCACTTGGGCCTTCACAAACACACACACAATGGTGTCAAATACAAACTGACCCCAGCATAGTGTTTACTAGCAGCAGACAGTAGAGAGTAGAGAAGACAGCAGATGGTCTCAACTCAACCTTAACTTTATTTATTTTAAGTGCCAGTTCATAACAGACGTTATCTCAGGGCACTTTACAAAATGAGCAACAATATGTCCAGAGTAGTGACATAGTGAACGCCCCCTGCCCTTAGACCCTCACAAAGGCTGAGGAACGACTCCCAAGAAAGGAGGACAGAAGAAGACAGTATACAGAGATATAAGGATTGATGGCTAACAGTTTAGATTTTAGTCCAGAGGTCAGATGAGTCCATAGTAGAAACAGTGCATCCAGCAGGAAGAGTCCTGGATCCAACTCAGCATCTACGGGGTCTGGGAGGGGACAAAGCACAGAGGCTCTGGGGACGTGGGGTCCCTGGTCCACATGTTAGCAGCTTGTCTCCATCGTTCTGTGTGTTTCCCACCTGTCTCAGGTGTCAGGTGACCTGGACGACTGTGCCTGTGACGTGGAGACCATCGACGACTTCAACAACAACAGGCTTTTCCCCAAACTTCAAACTCTTCTGGAGTCGGACTACTTCAGGTTCTACAAGGTGAGCGGGACACACTCACTTACTGACACTGACCAGCATTTATGTCCTGAAGACGTGGCCTGTCCTAACCGGGACGGTCATTATTTGCAAAGCTGTTTATGCATGTCACATGCATTTTGTGAGAAACGAGTAGTAGTAAAAACAAGGTGGTCAAAATATACTGATCCAGATGGGGCTGCAACAAATTATCATTTTTTTGTAGTTGACTATTCTATTGATTATTTTCTTGATTCATCCATTAGTTGTTTGGGTTTTAAAATGATGCTAAAATTATGAGCAATGTCAAATCCTGTTTCACAAAAGCCAAGATCAGGTCTTTAATGACTTTTAATGGTCAATTTGTTCCATTTTCTGTGATCGAGGATGTATGAAACCAGAAAATACTCAGGATTTTTGAAGCTAAGATTAGCAAATATTGATGTGAAATCTGTCAAAATCTGTCTCAAATTCTTTTAAAATCCTTAAATCGATTATTGAAATCGTTCGATCAGTTCGTTGTTGCAGCTCAATTTCCAATCCTAGTGCCATGATGCAGATGTCAGCAGTATATGCTGACGATATTTAGTTCTTTTAACCCGACCTGGACATGAACTCAAGACTCCACCTTAATTTATTTATTTATGACTGAGTAAACAGCAACATCATGGCTGATCTGACCACACCCCCTCCTCTCTCTCTGCCTCTCTTTTTCTGATCAGAGATTTTGTCTCTTATCTATAATAATAATAATAATATTAGTATTAGCAGTCATAATAATCAGCCCCCAGAGATGGATGAGCTGTTGTGCTGTGTGGGTCCTCTGACAGGTGAACCTGAACAAGCCGTGTCCCTTCTGGACGGCCCACAGCCACTGTGGTCTGAGGGACTGTGCTGTGGAGCCCTGCTCCCCGGTGAGTTCCTCCTCTCTCCTCCTCCTGCTGGGAGCAAACCTTCTCCTCCTGCTGGGAGCAAACCTCCTCTCACACCTCTCCTCTCACAACTCACCACTCCAAACCGTGTCTGTCAACAGAACGAGGTGCCCGAGGGGATCCGATCGCCCGCCCACAACAAGGTGAGGTGAAGTCACAGCTTATCTAACAGTTATATTATCTATGTTAGTCCAAAATGTTGTATTCATGTGTTGAGAGATTTGTTTTTATGATTTGTGGGGAATTGAATATAATATAAATACTCACCTTCAAACAGCAAAATGAGAAGTTACAGTATTATATTACCTCAGTGTGTGTGAGGAGAAAGATTTTCACATTAAAACTAGTTTTTCTCACAAAATTTAACACAAAAAGAAGCACTTATACACAGTTCTGTCTATGTGTGTGTGTGTGTGTGTGTGTGTGTGTGTGCAGTACTCTGCCGAGGCCAACGAGCAGGCCGACTGTGAGACAGCCAACCGTCTCGGAGCTGTGGACGTGTCTTTAAGGTGAGTGTTCTCAGCTCCTTTAAGTCGATGAATGTATTCCACTATCTGGAAATATTTAGATTCGGATTTCACTCAAAAACGTCTTTAAAGAACAAAAGTGAAAGCGCTAATTTCGTGCAGCGGTCTGGACTCAGAAAAACGTTTTTATTGATGAAGTTTTAGGTTTAGAAATCTCAGTCTGCATCACTAAATCTCTCTGATGAATGTGATGAGGTTAACAGTAGAACATATTATGTCTGGCTGGCCGATGCTGAGGTTGCAAGCTGCACTTGACCAGCTTCAGATGCAGTTCCTCAACTTCCTGTGTGACCTTTGACCCTCGCTTGATGTTTTAACGTGCAGCGACGAGACCAGGCGGGCGCTGCTCAACTGGAGCCGGCACGATGACGAGGCCGAGCGTTTCTGCGTGGTGGACGGTAATGATGAATTGATGGTTATGATTCCAGAAAGGTTTGAAAGTTTCTTCGTTATTGATCCTAATGGGGGACGTGTCCCTGTGTCCCAGACGAGGAGTCTCCAGACTCCCAGTACGTGGACCTGCTGATCAACCCGGAGCGCTTCACGGGCTACAGAGGCCCCGAGGCCTGGCAGATCTGGAACAGCATCTACGAAGAGAACTGCTTCAAGTAAACCCCTTTTTCAGTTCTACATCACACATACACCTTCATAAATTAGCTTGAATCCACTGTCACATTTCCACACTTTTGCTATTGTTCGTCCGCTTTTAATGATGTGGGTTTCAGTGTCTGCACAGCTGCTGTTATTATGAGAAAGATTGAAATTTAACAGAGGGGACAATTTCCTGGACCAAACATGGTTAAGTGACATGTTGAACCTGCTGTTAGTGATTTATGAGCAGCATCCTGTTTGCTCATCGAGTTATTGTGACATGTTACCACAAATCAGACAGAGCAGATGTGCAACTTCTGCTGTGGACGAGGAGGCACAGACAGGATACATGTCCACTGTTAATTCTACTTAAATAAAGTACAGATATGGGAAAAATGTTGCTAAATGCAGGAAAATAGTATTTGTGCTACATTCCAACACTGCTTTAAAGGGGTAACATGTAAAGTTTTTTTGTTTTTTGTTCCCCTAAAAACATTCACATATTATGACCTCCACTTATCATCTGACACATTCTGGTAAACAAAGAATTTTAGATTTGTTTACACATGTGACAGTTAGATGGCAGGGCAGCGCCATGACAGTCGGCCATCTTGAAACTACAGCTGCCAGCGAGGGACAAACAGCACCAGCGTGTTATACCTGTTAGCCAGAGCAGAGACGCTGGAGGAGAAGATCAGAGTGAGAGGCTTTTTGATACACACAGGCTACCGTAGTTGTAATAAAGGGAGGTGCTAGAGTGACCCGTTGGTTTGACTGTGATACACAGTAACATACTATTTGTGCTAAGGTGCGTCCCAACACTGCTTTAAGGCATCTTTAGAGACAGATCCAGAAGTGAAGGTTTGTCAGTCATATTCATAAGTTAACTACCAGGACTTGAGGTTGACCCTGATGTAGTGACGTTCCTCCTCTGTGTGAGAGCTGAACTTCCTCCTCCTTCCCTCTCCTCCTCACAGACCTTACACCGTGAGGCGTCCGCTGATCCCTGAGTCCTTCCACAGCAGCTCAGCAAGCGAAGGTAACGTAAAGCATGATTCTGGAATACACCACAATTATGAATTGGAATGTCATGGAATTTCAATTCTATTTCCTTCAATTCAACTTTGAATTGCAATTCCACTTCCTGTCTGCAGCATCATTTCTAACTGAATTCAAATTCATGGAATTAAATGGGAATTTGGGAAACATTCTCAATTAAGTTTGGTATTTTGCACAATCCTGAAGCACAGAAGACAAAACAGAATCACCGGCTGAGACTTTAGAGGGTGTTTTCCTTTGTCTGCTTGATCAGTGTGGTTTTTAATTGATCTCAACCGATAACAACGGTTTATTCTTTTTGTTTGCAGCAAAGAACTTCTACCACTGGCTGGAAGGTAAGGCTGGCTGCCCGAGGCTGGGAAGAGAGGGAGCGTGTGTGTGTGTGTGTGTGTGTGTGTGTGTGTGTGAGTGAGTGATCGTGTCTCTGCCTCTCTCAGGCCAGTGTGTGGAGAAGAGGGCTTTCTACCGGCTCATCTCCGGCCTCCACGCCAGCATCAACATCCACCTGAGTGCCAGATACCTGCTGGACGGTGAGATGATACACACAATAGACAAATGAAACCATCTCACTGTGAGAATGTCCACAGAGATGAAACTGGAGCTAGTGTGGAGTGTGTGTGTGTGTGAGATGGTTGTGTTGTACAACATGTTTATATTGGTCTCATGGTGTTGCTTTGAGGGTGGTATTTCAATAGTAAGTTTACAAAACATCCCCCACACACACACACACACACACACACACACACACACACACACACACGTGACTTCCTGTGTTGCTGTGTTGTAATATCTGTGTCATTTCCCGAATCATTAACAGTGGTGAAGGGTGTGTTTGATTGTGATCAGTTTGCTCACTTTCTGCAGAGTTTCATCAACCAAACCACAGACACTGCTGACTCAGCAATATCTGGTGCACAGCAGTGTAGGAATGAAGCCTAGTACACGTACTTTTACTGTACTTGAATACATTTTTCTTTGTACTTTACTTATATATACTTATATTTTACTAACGATGCATGTAAGGATTAATAGATCACCAGTGCGAGGCTCAGACAATCCAGAGTGAAGTGTTAGGCTAGAGAGATGATTTTTGTTTTATTTTGAAAGTCTATAGTGAGCTATAGTATAGTAGCTGCTTCCCTCATGGCGTCAAGTAGAGGTGTAGTGATTCCACACAGTGTTAGCTGTGATTGCATATTAATAAAGACTAAAATAACGCCATTGCAAGAGTAAAAGAGAAACATTTTATTCTATATTAATACTAACTAAATAATGAAAGGGACAATGTTTCATATTTTTGTTTTTTTGTTCCCAAAATCTGTCACCATTTATATATACATAATCATTGGTGTATAAAGGCCTCCGCTAATAATCACACATTTAATCACAATCACACATAACATATTCTCATAAACAAAGAATTTCAGGTTTATTTATAGATACGATGGTAAGCTGGCCGGGCAGCGCCATGACAGTCGGCCATCTTGAAACTACAGCCGCCGGCGAGGGACAAACAGCACCAACGTGTTTTCCTTGTTATCCAGAGCAAAAACACTGAACAAAATAGAGATGCTTTTTGATACACGGAGGCTACCATAGTTGTAATACCCGTAGAGTGACCTGACGGTTTGGTGTAATACATGATACCTCCACTAGATGGGGCTAACTCCCACACAGTGTGCCTTCAACTTCCTTCCTTTTTAATAAACGTGAACCACGTATTTTGATGAGCAAATCACATCTTTTAGTCAAAAGTTAGATTAGCATTATTTGTACACTCACCTAAAAGTTTGAGTATGTCCTCCTCCTCTCTGTGGGCCCTTCAGACAGCTGGTTCCAGAGGAAGTGGGGTCACAACGTGACAGAGTTCAGGCTGCGCTTCGATTCGGAGCTGACGGCCGGCGAGGGCCCCAAGAGGCTCCGCAACCTGTACTTCATCTACCTGATCGAGCTGCGGGCGCTGGCCAAGGCGCTGCCCTTCTTCCAGCAGACGTCCTTCCAGCTGTTCACCGGCCGGCCGGAGGAGGACCGCAAGCACAAGGAGCTGCTGCTGGACATCCTGGAGCTGGCCAGGTCAGCCACAAACACAAACAACAAACAACTTTCTGTTTTTATACCCCGTAAGCAGTGGTGTCCAAAGTATCCACATTCATTACTCCAGTAGAAGTATAGTTTACTAAGGTTAAGAAATACTTCTGCAGAAGTTGAAGTATCAACTGAAGCTTTGAAGTAAAAAGTACTTCTGATGTAAAAAGTATACTGATTTCTAAACTTCTTAAAGTGTATTATGGATATAGTATTATGGAGTGAAAAGATATGATGACTAGTTGCCTATCAGTATTGTAATAGTGCAAAACGTCATACCTCAGAAGCATGTTATCATTAGCCTTTATTGATCAATGATTCATCAACAAACAAACAAGTTAGAAAGGCGCACACATGCATCTACTTTACTTCTACTTCTACTCCTCACATTCATAGATGGAAGGAGTAGAAAGTACAGATAACTGTGAAAATATAAAGGAGTAGAAGTAAAAAGTACAGAAGTAAAAGTACATACAATCAATATTTCTACTTAAGTAAGGTAAGAAAAAGTATTTGTACTTTGTTACTTGTGATCTCTGCCTGCCAGCGAGGGCGGTCCACTCTCCTCATCACTCTCTCTCTCCAGATCATTCCCGCTCCACTTCGATGAGACGTCCCTGTTTGCCGGGGACGAGCAGGAAGCCGCCAAGCTGAAGGTCAGAACCTGGGGAGTTCATAGAGCTCACATCGCATGGACCTCATTTGCAGTTTATTTGCAGCTTCAGTTCTAATCCCCAACCTCTGATTCCCATAAACGGCATTAATCAACCTCTCCTCCCGATCCAGGAGGACGTGCGACTGGCCTTCCTCAACATCTCCAGGATCATGGACTGCGTGGGCTGCTTCAAGTGTCGCCTGTGGGGCAAGCTGCAGGCAGGAAGAGCTCCTCCACCACAGCCTCTGTGTTTTCAGTTGGATTCCTGGCCTTGTTCTGACCCCCCCCCCCCCTCGCTCTCTCTCTGTGTCGTCAGACTCAAGGTTTGGGAACTTCTCTGAGGATCCTGTTTTCCGAGCGGCAGATCGAGGCCCTGCCCTCGTCCAGCGAGCGGCGGCCCAGCTTCCAGCTCAGCCGGCAGGAGGTCGTCTCCCTGCTCAACGCCTTCGGGAGGTGAGAGGAAGGCTGTTAAAAGTCCAAAGCTGTGGGAAAAAAAGAAGCATGAACTGGAAAATATTTTGCACTCTAGATACGTATCTTTTGTGTGCACCTCAAAGACAGCGAGTCGTCACGATGAAAAGAGAAAATGTACATAAAATAACTAATATTTTCCACTTATCTGTGTTAAAGATGCACTTTCATTATGACATTATGACATTTGTGACATTTTATTAAGTAAAAACCGCAGAACTTGAGTATTTTATTTTAAGATACAGAGCTGTGCTTCTTGTCTGACATCGTCAGTGTGGACTTTACAGAAACAAGCGTTATGCAGCGTGACTCTAAAGTCTGTGTAATGTCTTAAATGTTGGTGTGGGAGAGTTGTTCCTGCAGAGAGAAGTCAGCAGGTGAAGCATGCAGTACTCTGCCTCGCCTCAAGGGGCGGAGGCGAGCTGACAGGTGCTTTGTAGCTGCATCGCTGGCTTCAGCAGAACAAGAAGGGTGCTCTGTCCTACAAATCTTCTTTGTAGGACAAACATGTTCCTGGTTATATGTTTGTCTTGGTGTAATTGAAAGCAGGATGCTGTTGGGATATGAAGTATTACCAGTCGCATCCTGTTAGATGAAGAGTGAAATTACATGCTCTTCACAGTTCTCACAATTAAAGGCGTTTCCAGTCCATTTTAAATTGAATCCCAGCACCCCTAAACTTTGAGAGATTAGTGCCTCACCATAGGCCTCGCCACACATCACTGCTCAAACACATTCAGTTTGCTGCCAGAGAGGACTTGAATAACACCAGAAAACATTCATTATGAACATCTAGACTCGTTCCTCTGCTGTGACCTCTCCCACAGGATCTCCACCAGCATCAGAGAGCTGAAGAACTTCAGATCCCTGCTGTCAGAGGAGCGGTGACCACCTCCACCCTCTGCCCCTGGACTGAAGGGTGGACCAGAGGAGGAGGAGGAGGAGGAGGAGGAGGAGGAGGAGTGCACAGTGTTATTGTGATTACACTTAAATCCTCAGGATGGCGCTGTGTGTGAAGCAAAGCCAGTCTCTACTGCTATGCGTGCAAATAAGTGATTGCTTCATGATCTGCAAGGTGTTTAGGCCGGAGTTAAATCAATTTATTTTTCGTATTTAATTTTCACATGATTTTGCTTGTGGCTATGAAACGCTGTGTGTGTGTGTGTGTGTGTGTGTGTGTGTATGTTGCGTGAACATTAACCTAGTTCCGCGAGTGCGTCTGGGTTAATGGTGCCTTCACGAACGCTCGGAGAATTGAGCACTCGGTTGTCTAAATTGCCGCTGGACCTTCCTGTAGTACGTTTTGCGCCTTTTCTTTTTGTCGCAAATACTACTGAAAATGATAAACTGTGTGCACAGATCACAAAACATTCCTGTACTTGAATAAAATAAAAAACTATAATGACGATTCAGGAAGTGATGAAAACTGTTTAAAATTGTGATCTGGAGGATTAGATTTCATCATTTCATCATTTAATATGCTTTTAAAATAAAGTTATTTTTGAATATTCATGAGTACTTTCAATTAAGATGTTTCTGGATGGGAGAGGAAGAGGTTGTCACAAACTCCTCACACACTTGGAACAAATTAGAAAGAGCAACTGTGCAAATGAGTAAAATTAAGATGAGCATAATGGTTTTGAAATATTGACTCAGTGAATACTTCAAGTATTCTGTAGTTCACACTTCTCCCACAGGTGTTGCTACCTGTACGCTGCACATGGCCAGTATTAAACACGTTGCACCAATGCATCTAGCCGTCTGTTTTATGAAGCTGTGGGTGCAAAGAAAGTTAATTTACTTTAACTTATAAAGTCTTTAACTCTTTAACTTTAAATCTTAACTTATGAAGACGTACAATTACATTCTTAAACGAAACAAGCAGATGGATCTGATTAGAACTGCAACAACAAATCGATTAATCAACAATTTTGAAAATTGATTAATCAATTTAAGCTTTTTTTTTTAAATTGAGACGGATTTCAATAGATTATGTGTTTACTCTCTGATCTTAGCCTCAAAAATCGTGAGTATTTTCCGGTTTCTTGCATCTTCAATAACAGGAAATTGAACAATCTGACCATTAAAAGTCATTTAAAGACCTGATCCTGGCTTTTGTGAAACAGGCTAATAACTTTCACGGTTTTTAACGTCATTTTAAAACCCAAACAATCAATAGATTAATCAACAGATTAATCAACCAGGAGAATAATCGTTGGTTGCAGGCCTATATCTGAAGGTTTATGTGCATTTAATGCCCTCTGCTACATTCAGGGCCGTTCAACCCTCCGTGGTGTTTTGTTGTTGACCCGGTGTGACGCTGCAGTAGCGTGTTGTCCCACGGTCCGTGAAGGCATCAGCAGCCTGTGTGTAATAGGATGAATGGATTCAGCGCTGAGCAGCGTCTGATTACACCCAGACTGTAGGAGGCAGCGCTGGGGGGAGGAGGAGGAGAGGACGAGGAGGAGGAGGAGGAGGAGGACGCTCTCTACAGTATATCCCTATCCCGATCTAACCCAGGCACCCGACTCTCTCTCTCTCTGTCTGTGACTTCCCTCTGCCTCTGTGTCTTTTTCCTCCTCTGGTCCGGGATACATAACCTCAACTTCTTACCCAGCGAAGGAGCAACTTTGTGTGGAGCTTGAGGCCGGAGAGGGTGGAGGTGGTGGAGGAGTAAAGATGTCGCAGTGTGTGGAGGCTTAAAGCAAGCGACAGCTACCAGCCCGGATCTCTCTGGCTTTTATTCTCTAGCCAGGAGGAGCAGGAGGAGGAGCAGCAGCAGGAGGAGCAGGAGTAGCAGGAGCAGGAGTAGCAGGAGCAGGAGCTGCTTCAGTCCGGTTTGTTCCTCCAGCTCGGAGGGAAACAGGTAAGGAAGCCTCACCTGTCAGCACTTGTCGGAGGCTTTTCCATCCATGACATAATGTCTCCATTTTGTGAGCCGAGCTGTCTCCACAAACTACCATTACCAGTCTTTTCTTCCCCTCCCATGTTTATTTCTGAGTCCTGTCACTATATTTGTTTCCACCCCGTTGAGAAAAGCCTTCAAATGAGCTGTTTTCATCCAGTGGCCTTGCTATATAAATCCACACTGAGTCAAACCTCATTTTGCTCACAACCAGCCAGCTTTTATATCTTTACTTTATGTTCATCTTTTAATATTATACTCTGATATTTCCTCTGCATACTGTGGTTTATTGTGAAAATGACGAAATTAAACACAGACTTAACAGACTGATATATTAAAGCTGCACCCACTGGGTTCTGACCAGCAGGGGGCACATGCTCACACCTGACACTGTTTATCAACATAATTATAAATATAAAAAACAAACACATAGAGATCACGATCATGACCGTCTCGATGCCACAGTTTGATCCGTTCTCGATACCTGTCCTCCAGCCTCTCATTGTGTACATAGCGATGACCATTTCCTGGTTACCAGTCTGTTTTGGCGTTGTCTGAACACACCTCTGCACGGTTTCGAGTCTCCAGTGAACGTGCATGCTTTCGGACTGACATTGAAGTAAATGTACCTGTAGATTATTTGAGCAGAAAATCAATAAGAAAAAAAAGTTGATACAAAATGAAAAAAAAAACACAAGTAAGAGGATTAATAACATTACAAGGCAGTGTTAGCCCAGTGTTAGCTAGCTGGGCTAACACCCAGTGTTAGCTAGCGGTAAAGACGCAGCTAGCTTAGTTGGCTTTAGCTAACTCTGACTCACTCACTCACTCTGTGAAAGTCGAACATTCACACGCTTCATGTTCTGTTTTGGTTTCTGCCAACTCGGGAGATAAACGTAGCCCTGGATGCTAAATTGCTTTTTCGCCAGAGAGTTGTGGTCGGGTAGGAGAAGACAAGACAATAAAACAACATTCGGGGGGGGGAATTAACCAGTAAACAGCGGAGGTGGCGACAGAGAGGCCCGGGGGCCAATCACATGGCTCCGGTTTTAAAGAGCTCCACTTTTTGGAGATTTGGAGCAGAACCACAAAAGAAGAGGGAAAAAAAACCCCACAATGGTCTGTTGCTAAGTTATGTGAAATGTCAGAGCCTTTCCTGTTGTGGTAAGGTGTGAATGATGTAAAGTGTTGCAGAGGCAGTAATTAAAGACAGCGGGGGGGGGGGGGGTTATATATGTAGCTCAGTGTAGCTGCAGTCTATCAGGGTTTTCAACCAGTTGTTTCTGGATGAGACATTTAATGGTGACAGTTTAACGGTCAGAGTCTGTTCTGGAGGTTTTCCCAATCAGATGTGGTGACATCCCAGTGGTGGGAGGTCGTGTTGTTGCAGCTCAGGCGCTCCCTGACAGCCACTCCTATCATAATGGGGGGGGGGGGGGTCCACTGAGGGGGGGCGAGGGAGGGCAGGTAGGAACTTCACCCTGCAGCTCTCAGGCTACAGATCCTGCCAGGCCAGTGGAATTTCATGGAAACGTGAAATATGTCATCGCTGAGCGTTAACCCCCCCCCCCCACACACCCGACCTGTAGCTCAAGCTCTGAAAGTGACACCCGGCATCAAAAACTCTTCCCCCCTCACATGCGGATCCTCTGCTCGATGACAGGATTGTTGGTGATGATGAAGGTGAGGCTGCTGCTTGAGGGGCTGACATTTTACCTTCACCTTTACCTAACAGTGTAATGAGCCAAGATGCACCTTGTCCAGACTTGGTGGAGGTTGGCATGTTCCCTCCTGTAGCTTTCCTCCAGGTACTCACGGTTTCCTCCCACAGTCCCACAGAGACTCTTGATCGTCCCAGGGTGTGAGTGTGACAGGGAAAGGTGTGTGTGTGTGTGTGTCCTGTGATGGACTGGAGACCTGTCCAGGGTGGTATTCCCTGCCTTCACACTATGTTTGCAACACTTCCCAGGTACAGAATGTGAGATGATGGATGGATGGATTTTGAGGAACAGGTCACGGCACAACTGATTGAATGGGAATTTGAGTGGAATTGGCTCCGCCCCCACACAGGATGTTGAATTGGTATCGGAATTGGATTGACAGGAAGTGGAATTCAATTCAATGCAATTTAGAGAAATCCCTTATAAGCCGAGTAACAGGAAGAATTTGTCATGTCAAGGTTCTGGCTTCAATACTAAAATATACTTTACAAACACTAAAATGAAACATGAATTTGCCGCATATTGAAGAATTTGCAATTTTCTTTGGCTTTCTGGAAAATGAAGTATTTTTCCACCATTTTCCATCATTTGAAAGTTATAACACAACAATTAAATGATCTCTTTTATGGATGATGCTTTTATTCTGAACATGAAAATATAACATGCACATGCAGTTCATAGTAATAATTATTTGTATGAATGTATGTCAGACAGTCACGTACTGTATGGAATACACTGTAAAGCATGATTCTGGAATACACTAAAATCAACGGGAATATTGTGGAATTTCAATTCTACTTCCTTTAATTTTAATTTGAGCTTCAGTTCTTCTTCCTGTCTGCAGCCTCAGTTCCACCTCAGTTCAGATTCACGGAGCTGATTGGGAATTTGTTTGGGTTTTTGCAGCCCTCCTCCTCCTCCTCCTCCGGAGGAGGAAGCGAGCCCTCATGACCGGCTCCTGGTTTTCCAGACGGCGAGGCTGTAACGCGGTCATGCTGGTGCAGAGCGTGAGCAGCAGGTTCGGGGTTAATCCTCGGCACAACCGTGCCAAGCTGCTGCTGCTGCTGCTGCTGCTGCTGAGATGGCAGGACTGGGCGAGCTGGGTGGTGTTAGGAGGATGGGGGTGGGGGTGGGGTGGGGGGCTGGATGGAGGGCAGAGGGGGCGGCTGTGGGCCAGCATGGCCTCAGTGATGTGGTTCTGGTTAAAAGAGAGCAGCTGTGTGTGTGTATGTGTGTGTGTGGGAACAAGGCTGAGTTGTCCTTTTTTCCTCTGGTCTCTGGTTGTCTGGTTGTCCCGGCCCGGCCCGGCCTGTCAGGATGTCACAGGTGTGACATCACTGTGGGAGTGGGAGTGGGAGCATCCAGCAGGATCGAGTGTCAGCCTTGAGGCTCTTCAGGGACGGTTGTGTGTGTGTGGGGGGGGGGGGTGACAAAGCAAATCGAAGCGTTTGATGGGATTTGCTGGCTCAGGGGCTGCAGCCCCAGTCAGTCATGGATGTGGACCAGCCAGCTGTGGAGTAGAGACAGCCAGATGTTCGTCTGAACGCTGTGGACATCAAAAAGTCCAGATAATGTCGTGATGGGCGTTTGGCGTTTGCCTCTCCTCACACTTGTCCTCCCCTCTCTACTTATTGTGTGTTTCCAGGAAGCAGCTTGTTCTGCAGGGTCTGGCTGACTGTGCTGATTACTAACCAGTCATTGTTTGTGCCTGCTCTTCACAGGGGTGTGGCGCGTCCTCATCTCTTGGCTCCGGTTGGCGCCTTTATAAGAAAATAAAGTGAAACTGAAGAACAGTTGCGCAACTGGGGTTTTTCTCCTTCTATAAACGTGGCTGAGTTTGTTTGATATTGATCAGATACGATAGGAAATGTAACGTAGATATTTTCATCTTCAAATATTTACATCTTCAGCCCATTAGAGTCTGTGCTCAGCGACAAACGATCCAATTAATCTGTCGATTATTTCCTTGATTAATCGATTAGTTGTTTGGATTATAAAATGGTCCGAGCTGTGAAAATTGTCTGCTCCATAAAGGCAAAGATCAGGTCTCTAAACGACTTCCACTGATCAGTTAGAGGACTAAAGAAACCAGAATAATACAGTCAATACTCAAGTTCTTTTAAGCCGAGATCCTTCTCAAATGTTTTTAAATGCTTCAAATCGACCATCGAAGCAGTCATTGATTATTTCATTAGTCGATTAATTGACGACCAGTCGACCGTCATTCGTAGTGAATCAGATTCCTGGAGCGGAACCAATCACAGCTCTGGACCCGGGACACGCCCTCCCCAGTAGCTCGGCGCTCGTTACAGGTAAATTTAGAGGTGCGATCTGGCTGCTCTGACCTCCTCTGGGGTGGAGAGGGTGAGGGAGGTGAGGCTGGGTGGGGGGGGGGGTCCATGTGTGGCATTTCACCTCCACCCCTGGAATGTGCCACCTTCCAGGCTGGAGCGCTCCTTATAACGGGCCCGGAACGTCCTCTAACCGCATGTTGCTTCTGCTTCTTCTTCTCCTTCTCCTTCTTCTTCCTCTGCTGCTGGGCTGCCTCCTCTAACAAGCCTCTCTGTGTTCTCCCTCCCTGCTCTCCCATCCTCTCTCTCTCTCTCTCCCCCGCCTGTCTGCTCCTACCTCCTACCTCCCCCCTCCACCCTCACCCCCCCCCCCCCCCAGGCCCAGGGAGACAGAGGCTGCCTTCTAGTCGGGGACACCTGTCCGCCTCTATTTTCATCTCTGAGCAGGTAAGTTCTGCTGGCAATCTGTCGCTCCTCCTCCTCCTCCTCCTCCTCCTCCGGCATATGTGTGTGTGTGTGTGTCTTCCTCTAATCTAATAATGACTGCCCTGTGTGTGTGTGTGTGCGTGTCCTGTTTGTTTACTCAGCAGCTCAGTTTATAGTGTTTCCACACTAGCGGTGGTATCTTTATCATCTGGATGGATGGAGCCTCTCACCACCAGACGAGCCTGATTCAGTCTGATTCCTCTCAACCAACCACCTGTGATGAGATTATAAGGCTTCAGGAGCTGGAGCTGGAGCTGGGGCTGGAGCTGGAGCAGTCAGCTGGTTCCCAGGCTAATCGATGTGCTGCTAGATAGTCTCGCAGCGTGTAAACGAAGCGTGCAGACGTATTGCTCGTCATGTTTCCCAGTGGTGTCATGTGACGGGATGAATTCACCTGAAACTGGAGTGAAATGGTGATCTCGGTGAGTTCTCAGGATCCGGAGCCTGTGAGAGCTTTTCCTAGCAGTGGGTTGGATTCATCCTCTAGCTTTCTTTTTTTTTCCTGTTTTGGGTGTTACAGTTGATAAGATTTAGCCAACACTGACATTCACTGTCTCAAAGTTTTTGTTCAGCTGCTTTAAATCCAGATTTCTCGTGTTTTCCGTGGTTTGAAATGTTACTCAAAGTTTGGAAAAAAAGTTCCTGAAATGTGCTCCAACTCCAGCCTGGTCTGATAGCGAGCAGCAGCAGGGCTGTCACATAACACCTGTACTTGTTTAATGTCATTCGAGTTTAATTTCTCAACTTCAGGCTAGTCTGTAACTACCTAAGAAATCACATATATGTGATGTTTATCACAGCTGTGGGTCGCTGGATGAAAGGTGTCGTCGTATGTTTTAGAGTTTGCTGTTGAGAACGAAGTGAGATTAGTGTGTGTGTGTGCGTGTGTGTGGCGTGTGTGTGTGTGTGTGCGTGTGTGTGTGTGTGTGTGTGCGTGCGTGCGTGCGTGCGTGCGTGCGTGCGTGCGTGCGTGCGTGCGTGCGTGCGTGCGTGCGTGTGTGTGTGCGTGTGTGTGTGTGTGTGTGTTCAGCTCCAGCCACACACTGCGGTGGGTCCTCACATGGAAGCCAGGCTCATAAAACAGCTTGTGGGCAAGTTCATGTGAGGAGCGATTCCTTTTCAGAGACTCTCCATTTTACACGCTCACACTTTTTTTTCCTGACACACTTTATTTATTTATTTATTTATTTATCTATTTATTTTCTGCAGACAGTCGCGTGGTTAGCCTGCAGCAATCGTCACAGCGAGGCAGCAGCTCTCATTTTCTTCCTCTCCTTCGTCTTGGTCTTCCTCTTCAAACCTGCCCCCCTCTCGTTTCGGAGAAGAAGCTCAGCTCTTGGCAGCCAGATGTTTTCCCAGGCCAGCTGTTGGCAGGCCAGCAGCAGCAGCTGGAGAGGGGAAAAAAAGTAGGGAAGGATCACAAAACGCTTCTGTCTCTGTCTGTGTGTGTGTGTTTGAAGGCTGCAGGCCTGATGTTGCACCTCCAGACTGTGGCAGAATGTTCTGGAATGCGGAGCAGCTTACAGTGCTCTAACACTGGTCCAGGCCTCCTCCTCCTCCTCCTCCTCCTCCTCCTCCTCCTCCTCCTCCTCTATAGACGCAGCCTGGCCCGGCCTGCTGTCTGAGGGGGAACTGTTGCTGTACATTAATCAGATTAATGGCTGTGAGTTTTCCACTGGAGCTTATGAGGTCTGGACCTCCTCCTCCTACCCCACCTCCTCCTCCTCCTCCTCCACCTCCACCTCCACCTCCTCCTCCTGCTGCTACTGCTGCTCTTCCCCAGCCTGACCCATTTCCCTATAAACCAGCCACCAGGATCTCTCTCTCTCTCTCTCTCTCTCTCTCTCTCTCTCTCTCTCTCTCCCTCTCTCTCTCTGGCCCATCACCCACCTCTGCTATGTGATGCAGAGATCCTGCAGTATCAGGATGGTGCTCTTTTTGTCTTTTCTGTTTGTTCTTTCTCAGATTATAAACAAGGCCAGACTTTGCATTTAGCTGCTGATTGGGTGACCAGAGACCTTGGTGTCTGGCTGCCTGTGTGGCGGTCTCTCCGGTGGTCCTCCCACCACCACCACTACGGTCTGGAGCGTTCCAGAGAGCAGTCAGAGTCGTTCCCATCACGTATCAAACACCCCCACCCCCCCACCCCCCATCTGAGTGACGAGCCGAGGTGGCGGTTTCCGAACCCGCTCCAGACCGAGCTCCACAGCCGACTCGGGGTCGACGGGTCCCGTCATCCCTGCAGGCCTCTGCACGTAGTATCAGTGGAGTAGGAGAGCTCGTTTTTATTCTCTGACGGCTCTGAAGGCTGTTTTGTCTCTGGGAAATGATGAGGAGGAAGGATCCCTGTGTTGTCAAGGAAGTAGGATCCTGTTTGTTTTTGCCTTTTCTTTCTTTTTTTTCCTTGCCAGGAGGAAGGCACTGTATTCCTTAGTGCCAAAACCACGGGGCGAAATTCACAGAAACAGCTATTTATTCAGTCTGAGCAGAAACCGAACAGAACTGCGAAAGCCAGTTCAAAGGATCAGAGAAAATAAAGTCAGCTTTAAGAGCTGTACCGGGAGTCTGTAAATCAGACCGCCCAGACGTGCTCTGTACACTTTTCTGATCCAGCCCACACGTCTACGTTCTCTTTTTTCCCCTCCAACTCCTGATTTATGCAAGAAGTCTGGTCTTTTTTCTTTTTTTCATATAGATCCCGGAGATAGAAAGTGTCTGTGGTGCGACAGCCGCACCTCAGAGATGATCCAGAGTTGATGTCAGGCTCCTCTGTGCTGTTAGTGTCTCAGAGCTCGACAGACCAGATCCACATTCCCTCACAAGCCGTATTATCTTCGTCCGTGTGAGACAAACCACATCGAACCTTGCCTTGTTTTGGTGTCGGACCTCCTCCTTCTCCTCCCCCTCCTCCTCCTCCCCCCCCTCCTCCTCCTCCAGGCTGACTGTGTTCACCTGCCCTTCACACATCTCGTCTCTCATCTCCCTCTAGCTTTGCTCTCTCGTTCCTCCATCGGGTCTCAACGGTCCTGCTGTTCTCTGTCGCTCAGCCCTGACACCCTCCCCCCACCCCCCACCCTCCACCCTCCACCCCCCCCCCCCACCCCCTCCAGTTCTCGGATCAGGGACCAGCGTGTGGCTCTTTGGATGGCCTTCAGAAAAGTTAATGGACTAAATGCGAGATGGAATCGGAGCAGTGGGATGGTGAAGCAGCTTCAGTGTCTTATAGCCCTCCTGCAATCTGAACGGTCGGAGATGTGAAGGTCTTAGAGGAGTTGAGGAAACGCTTCACACGTGTCAGGTTTGATTTCAGCCGAGTGACAGACGGAGAAGTTACGTTGAGAAGACGCTGCAGCACGAGCATCTAGTCGTGTCCAGTCGCATTGTGATGATGCATTAAAAAAAGGATTACTGAGCACACAGAAATACGCTAGTCACAGACCCCGAGGTCGACCGAGTCAGACCGCCTGTGTGTGTGTGTGTGTGTGTGTGTGTGTGTGTGTGTGTGTGTGTGTGTGTGTGTGTGTGTGTGTGTGTGTGTGTGTGTGTGTGTGTGTGTGTGTGTGTGTGTGTGTATTTGGGGTTAAACGGAGGGCGATTGAACCCTGGTTCATGGCCATTGATGGGGAATGTAAACACCCTCAAAGGACACAAACACAATAACGGGGGTGGGGTGGAGGCACTCTCCTGCAGCAGGTGGACTGTGCTCTGACTAAACTAAGACTAAACTCTGACTAAACTCAGACTAAACTCAGAGTTCAGTCGCCTTCAGCTTTCCGATCCCGACTGACAAAGTGTGTAGTCAACACCAGCTGAGAGCTGGAGGAGGAACTGTGGTGACTCAGGGTCAGTGACTGGGTCCAGCCGTGGTGCGTTCACTGTTCCACTGGAGTCAGCTCTGTGTGTGTGTGTGTGTGTGTGTGTGTGCGCACATGTCTTAACGTTTCACATTGGAGCCATCGTAAACCTGTAGGCAGTGTGTGTTAATATCTATTATATATTAACATGTGTTTGATGGAGCAGAGGATATGATGACTAGTTGCCTCTAAGTATTGTAATGGTGTAAAACTTCATACCTCAGAAGCATGTGATCAATAGCCTTTATTGATCAATGATTCATCAACAAACAACAAACAAGTTAGAGACGAGTACACACAAACACATCTTTACTTCTACTCCTCACTCCTCCTCAGATGAAGTTGAAAAACCCTCTCACTATATTGTTATTATGATGATAATGATGATGATGATGATGATTATTATTATTATGCTGGGCCCTGCCCCTGTTAGCACAGAGCTGTTTTTCATTGTTTTGTTTACATGGATAGCAATACTCCAAATTTTGACCCAGTTCAAAATAAGACCATAATTGGATTATGTTGTTTACTGCTGATATGGAGTATCTCATTCAATATTCCTGTTTGCATGCAGGCGGGCGTCATAGGATTAATGTCTAATGACACGCCCAACACAACAGCCCTCACCATGCACGTACAGTATGTGTCCTTCATTATACGGAAATGTGGGAAAGTACAAGTGTCTACATGGCAGCTGCTTCTCACAATCTTCCAGAAGTCTCCAACCTGCCCAGACAAGCGTTCACTTTCCCATCGACTCGAATGAGAAAGTGCGTCCAAAACTTTCAGTTGGCAGTGTATATGTTTTACATATATGTGTATGTGTGTGTGTGTGTATATATATCCCTTTCCTTCACTCATTCAGCCACCTGCTTAAAAACATCCCCTTCCAAAGCCTTCGTTATATTCATATCCATCAGAAATTCAACTCTTGTCTCAAAAGTGCAAGTTCTTCTCACTCTTCTCTAATCTAGTTTTGGACGTGACTCGACACAAAATGTCTCTGGTGGTAACCTGTCTGTCTGTATAATGTGAACGGGATTGGAATATTTCAAGATTATTCCATATTTATCGGGATAAAGCTGATGAAATATTGTAGTTCAGTCAGACTAATCGTCTTATTCTGGTTAAAGTAGTCAGTGTTTGTTCTGAGTTTAGCATGTATGGAGGTGTGTGTGTGTGTGTGTGTGTGTGTGTGTGTGTGTGTGTGCGCAGCGAAACCTACTTGTTTTCAATGAGCCACGCCTAGATACACACACACACACACACAGCTAGAAGCAGTAATTAGCGTTGCAGTGCGAAGTCGGTTTTCTCATTCTCACTCATGTTGTAGCACGCTGTGGGTAAGATGCCTCTGCTGCCGACATACTTGCCATTCAGCTGCTATACACACACACACGCACACACGCACACACACACACACACATATAGGTGCTGCATGCACCTGAGCTGAGCAGCGTGGACAGAGACACTCAGGGGGATTAGCTGCTAACTGAGAGGTGCGAGGACGACGTTTCGGTGGTGCCGCTCAACGTCAGCGCTCTGCTAATCTCAGACGTCACTTGTCACACACACACACACACACACACACACACACACACACACACACACACACACCAGACACACACACACACACACACACACACACACACACACCAGACACACCTGCAAATGCATATTAGAGCTGATCTCCTTTGTTCAAGGCTCAGCCTTGCGTAGGCACGGAGCACAAGTGGGTGCACGTCGTGTAGTCTGCTCAGACGTCCCTCCCTCCCACGCCGTCCCCTGCAGAGTTCACCATGCCTACTGGAGCGCACGTTCCCAGCACACACACACACACACACACACACACACACACACACACACACACACACACACACACACACACACACACACACCGCTGTTATTTTGGGAGGCGGCCGGTTATTTACAGTGAGAGAGGGAACATTGTGAAACAGAGAGGAGGGGAAAAAAATAAACCAGGAACTTCACATAGTCTGGTCACGTCCAGCGCTCCCGTGGAAGCATTGGGTGATTCTGCGAAAGCCTTTAACGTCTAGGTTCACCGTTTTTGGTCACTCAGTACGATACAAGTTCATAATTTATAGCTCTAACCACCTTGGTAATGGGCTAGATTAATAATGTGGTGGAAACTTCACATGCATCTGGAAACGTTTGATCAATCTTAGTCTGCTTTACTTGCAGCCTGAACTGACATAGTCAGGAACTTAGATGTAGGATCTTTCCTTCTTTCCTTAACATCGCCTTCATTTTTCCTATGAAAGCATCCTGTCCTTGGCTAACCAGTTTTGAAGCTCCTGATTATCTGTTTTATTGTGCCCAAATGGTTCTTCCCACTTCATGGGGGTCAGGCTAAAATCCACTGTGGCCAGAGTGTGTCGTCTTCCTTGGGACCAGTTCCTGTTTTGCTTTTTGACTTTCCCACAACAATAAACATTAGTTTTGTCCCTTATTTGGTTCTGAAGGAGAGAAGAGAGCGGGATGCTGGTGACATGCAAAGCTCTAAGCTGGCTCGGGTTCAAGTGTCCTCTGACAGAGTCCGGCTGCTCAGCCAGACAGCGGCACAGCTGGCTGTTGTGTCTGGCCCAGGAAGTCGCCCGGATCCTCTGTCGCCCAGCGGGAGGGCGAGGGATGGCGTGGGAGGAGTCCGGGTCGCCCGGTGGCAGCGTTCAGAGCTCACATGACACACAACGAACCCGGGCTACAGACAAACTGAGCTGCATGTGCTTTGGCAGATGGAGTGGCCTCTGTCTTTGCTGCTTCTCTGAATGTTCTCCATCTCAAAGTTGTAATACTATCCAGAACAAGGCATGTCAAACCTGTTCCTCAAAGGGCTGTGTGTGGGTGCAGGTTTCTGTTCCAACCAAGCAGCAACACAGTCGAGTTGACTTGTTCAATGAACTGATCTCAAACTTACAGTTGATTGGTCAAAGTTGATTGGAGAACAAAAACCTGCACTCTCACCTGGCCCTTTGAGGAATAGGTTTGACACCCCTGATCTGGAAACTCTAGCTCTGGCTTCATTTTTAAACTTCTTAAGGGCTGGTCTCTGTCTGTGTCGGTTCTCATCCCTCCTCCTCTCACTTCGTGACCACAGAGAGACCGACACGGCTAAAGACGCTTCACGGTCATCATCGCAGTCGACTCTGTCCAAATGTTGGTGTCTCCTGAATGGGACGCATTGTGGAGGGACGGCACGGTCCCGTCTGATTCCCGTCTCTCTCTCTCTCTCTGTCCCGTGGTGGAGCGGATGTGTGAGACAGGCGGTCAGTGTTTTAGTGGGACACACACAGCTGGGCTGTGGTGGGGGGGGGGGGCAGGAAACAGCCCTGTGGGCAGCAGCTCTGCAGCTTTTCTGTGTCGACCGATAACGGTTTGATAGACGCCCACCGCTGGAACCACGGGGTCACTGAGACGCAGCAGGCCTTCGTTTTTGGCCTGAGTACTTTCATAGATAAGTTGTCTTATGATGATGGAATGATGAAAAAAAATGTGAAAATTGACGGCTGTTCCACAAAAGCCAAGATCAGGTCTTTAAATGGCTTTTAATGGTCCAAAGAAACCAGGAAACACTCATGTTTCATGTTTTTTTTAAGCTGAGATAATGGTGTTGACTCGATTCCTTGAAGTCCTCCTCACATTAAAAAAAAAAAGCTTAAATTGATTAATCAATTATCTAAATAGTTGTTGATTCATTGTCAGTTTATCGACTAGTTGCAGCTCTAATGCATCCATAGTTGATTCTACTTCACTTTCCTACTCTAGTTATTTGACCTGCATTTCTGACCGTCCCGACCGGATCATTCTCTCTATGTGTGATCGTTCTGATCGTTCTGTGGTTGTTCCTCCTCGGTTTCCTCTTCTTAGATGTTTACGCCTCATAGTTCCTCGTTATCTGCTCCGCGTCTTTATCTCTTCAGTACGAAGCACACTTCGTCCCGACGCCCTAAATAAGATGACCCATCCGAGGTCCAGCTTATCAGCAACCTTGATTTTCTTCTCGTGTTTTATTTGTCTGTAATAAACATTTGTGTGTGTGTGTGTGTGTGTGTGTGTGTGTGTCTGCAGCTTTTTGTGTAGCCGCCATCATTCCGTGCTGTAAGGCCGACCCCGCCATGTCTTCCAACGGAGACCTCAGTGACCTGGGCACCTGTGACAGCTTCTGGGAGGTATACTCACACACACACACACACACACACACACACACACACACACACACACACACACACACACACACACACACACAAAGTGACATCAATGGAATTATCACGTCATATCCTGAATTATCATCCCATCCTCTCACATGAATGGCTGAGGGTGTGTGACTGTTCTGTTCAGAGCATTTCACCGTTTGCATCTCATTCATCCACACCCGCTCTTCTCTCTCTCTCGCTCTCTCTCTCTCTCTCTCTCTCTCTCTTACCCACACACACACACACACACACACTCACACTTTTGTACGTGAAGGCACCATAGTGGTCTTGCTGAGTTGCTGATCTGTGCCATCCGAGGACGTTTGGATGTGAGCACCAGCCCTGGTGATCGGCCAGCGAGTGACCCGCTCTATTTTAACGAGCACACAAAGTGCGTCAGGACCGATTATTGAACAGCAAGCTGCAGACATCTGTATCTCTGTGATCAGATAGATCTGATAGAGCGCCATCGACCCCCCTCCCCTCCCTGCGTCCATACAGTATGTGTGGGAGCCGGAGGCTGAGGGCAGCCTGTCGCTGCTGTGGTGGTTTAGATAGAGACATGGAGACACAATGACTGACTGACTGCCCTCACATCCTCAGCTGCTCACACTTTTTATCTTATCTATCTCTCTGATTAACCAGCTAGTCACTAAACTGTTTTAGTAATCTGCATATCTTAGGGAACGGTGTCAAAATCAGCTGATGTGTGTGTGTGTGTGTGTGTGTGTGTGTGTGTGTGTGTGTGTGTGTGTGTCCTCCTCTGCAGCCGGGGAACTACAAGCGGACGGTGAAGCGGATCGACGACGGTCACCGGCTGTGTAACGAGCTGGTCAGCTGCTTCCAGGAGAGAGCCAAGATCGAGAAGAGCTACGCTCTGCAGCTCAGCGACTGGGCCAAGAGGTGGAGGAACATCGTGGAGAAAGGTGAGCTGGGGGGGGGGGACTGTCTTGAAGATGTGTATGTGTGTAATGTGACTGTCTTGCTCGTGGTCAGTTCAACATGTTGAATCACTGTCAGCGTCGGTGCAGCCCCCGGTGAGAGACATCACTCTGATTAGCTAGCGAATCAGCTAGCGAGTGAGAAGAAACATCAGAAGTGACTAAATGTGACCCTCTGGAGTGGAGCACATCATGTGTGATGAATATGATCCTCCTAAACGAAATATTATCTCCCTCTGGGCTGGAGACTTGGTAGACTTTACCTCCGCTGCTCAATGACTGCAGGTGTGTTAGCCAGTTAGCTTTAGCGAGTCAGAGTTGGCGTCTTCCAGTCTCCCGTATTTTCCATGAAAAATACAGTGTGGCACCCATAAACTGTTTACAAAAAGACGGATGTGGTCTTCTGGTACGAAAAATGAGACCAACGCGGAAGTGACTTTACTTGCAATACCACAGAGATCCTCTAGGCCTGGCTCCAAAAAACACTTTCTCCAATACACACCCAGTCAAAAGATGTCACACCTTCATTGCGAGGAAAGGCAGCCCCCTGCAACTCAAACTTCATAAAGCGTTCCTTCCAAGCTAATGGATGATGTTATGTAGGGTTGGGGCTTGGTAGCACCCCCTGTGGGTGTGGAGGGGGGATTGCTTCTCACACATGCACAGAATGAAAGTGTGAGTGGGCCGTCATCTGTACTCTGTGGTGTGTCCAGGCCTTCAAGCTTCAGATAATCCTCATTTCAACACAAGATGCATATTATTCTAATGTTTGAACCCTCTGTGGAAAAGAAACATTTGAGGTTCCACCTCAGATAAATGCTCCGTTCAGCTGAGGTGACTCCCCTGCTCCCTGTGGCCTCAGGTCCCCAGTACGGCACGCTGGAGAAGGCCTGGCACGCCTTCATGCAGGCGGCCGACCGGCTCAGCGAGCTGCACCTGGAGCTGCGGGAGCGTCTGGCCGGGGAGGACAGCGAGAAGATGCGCGGCTGGCAGAAGGACGCCTTCCACAAGCAGATGATGGGAGGCTTCAGGGAGACCAAGGAGGCCGACGACGGCTTCCGCAAAGCCCAGAAACCCTGGGTCCGCAAGCTGAAAGAGGTGAGCGGGCCGGGCCTCAGCTGACCTGAAACTGTGGAGGACTGTTATGAAGAAGATAATGAGGAGTGTGTGTGTGTGTGTGTATGAAGGTGGAGACCAGTAAGAAGAGCTACCATCAGACCAGGAAGGAGGAGTGGACGGCGGTCACCAGGGAGACGCACGCCAAGGCCGACCCGACCAAGTCGCAGGAGGAAGTCCGTAAATACACAGCCCGGGTGGAGCGCTGCAACCAGGAGGCCGAGAAGGTACAAGGCTCACACGCACGCACACACACACACACACACACACACACACACACACCTAGCTCCATACCTGTACCAGTCTGGGTGTGTCGAGAGTGAGTCCAGAAAAACATACCTGTGTGTGTATGTTTTTGACTTTGAAAACATGACCAGGCTTGTCTCCTCCTCCTCCTCCTCCTCCTCCTCCTCCTCCTCCTCCTCCTCCTCCTCCGTTCCATGCTCTGCATACAAAAAGAGAGGGAAATGATCCCGGGAACCCCAAGAACAGGGGAAATCCTGACACAAAACGAGTCGGGTCTAAGTTATTTATCATCTCCGTCTGTTCCCAACAAGGAAATGAAGTCAGTATCCTGACTCAGCTTGGAGAAGAAACACTTTCTTATTATCAGGACAAAGAAGCTGCAGCAGTCCTGAATGTGAGGAACCACAATCACTGAGTGTGTGTCTGTGTGTGTGTGTGTGTCTGTGTGTGTGTGTGTGTGTGTGTCAGGCCAAGGAGCGCTACACGAAGGCCCTGGAGGAGCTGAACCGCTGTAACCCGCGCTACATGGAGGACATGGAGCAGGTGTTCGACCTCACCCAGGAGGCCGAGCGCAAGCGACTGCGCTTCTTCAAAGAGGTCCTGCAGGACATCCACACACACCTGGACCTGTCGGCCAAAGAAGGGTACGCACACACACACACACACACACACACACACACACACACATACACACACACACACACACACACACACACACACACACAGTGTCCACGGTCCGTGATTCAGAGAGAAGGCATGCAGAGTGTGTGTGCATATGTACTCAGGAGTTAATAGAAAACCCAAGCTGTTCTCCATTAACTGTTGACCTCCTATTCTGTTCAAACACCAACGCCGTTTCCACGGTAACGGGATATCGCAGCACACTCCAGGTCCTCTGAAGCCTCCTCCTCCTCCTCCTCCTCCTCCTCCTCAGTTCTTTACATAGTCACAGTCACATTTGTACAGATTCTGGTTGATTCTGGTCAACATGCGAGGAATTAAGACAAAGGTGTTTGGAGGCTGAACAGTGGCAGACGCTAGTTAGTGTCTGTCAAACTGCACGTTTAATGGCCCGAATGTGTGAGGAGTTTCAGCAAATTGAAATGTGAGAGCTTTATAAGTGGTTGAATCAGTCTCATGAGTATGGAGGCAGTGTATTTAATCGTCTCATCGTCCTTCATCCACATCTGGAAGTATTCAGAGCGGGGTCGTTGGATGATTAGTGGCTGTGGATGGAGAGGTGCATCACTCTGTGAATGTTACTGCATGTAACTGTGTTAAACGTCGTCAATGTTCACAGTTTATTAGACGATGAATGCCTCTGGTACTGGATTCTGGCCTTTCTAAGATTCAGGCTTTTATCGGCTCTTTCTAAAGCCTGCGATGGCCCCTAAAAGATAACTATAATATATCAAATTTAAAATAAAGAAACAAGATAAAATAGCCTCTCACAGATAAAATAAATGAATATTTCAAAATAATAAATTAATTACTCAAAATGAAATACCCCCTCAGATACAAGACAAATACATAATTCAAATTCAAATATATAAATTAAAAAAATTTAAAGAGATAAAAATAGCCCTAAAATATAGACCCTCTATGGGTCTATATTTGGAGACAGTTTCACTCTGGTCTGGAATCGAAACCTTCACCTGCAGGTTGGGAACGTTGGCAGAGGATGAATAGAAGCAGGTTCTGACTTCCTGTCTCCTCCAGCTCCACCTTAAATAACTGATTGATTGAGAATTGATGAGACGAGTCACGGTGGACCCGGCCCTGACCCTCCTACCAGTCAGTCTGCTACTTTTAGACACGTCGCACCATCCGCGTTCCTCTAGATCCACAGGACCGAGTGGCCCGCTAACTCTGCCTGTTCCGGCCTCCTCCAGAGGGACGTGTCCAGGCATGCTCCATGACCCGTGAACTTGACGTTGATTTAAAGCTCTGAGGAGCTGAGAGGAGTGTTATAAGAGCTGCTTTTGGACACAGCGTTTACAGTTCATCCAGGTCTGTCTTCACAAACAGGAAAATGTAGAAACCTCTTAACAAACCGTGCAGACTGCAGTGCTGAGTTGTATGACTTGAGGTCATACAAATCCATATGTTTCAAGGAGGAGGAGGAGAGGGAGGACAGATGGACGGATGGACGTGTGTAGACGTGGTGACTGACAACAGGCTCTTTGTCCAACAGGTTTAAAGTCCTGTATCGAGACCTGGGTCAGACCATCCAAGCAGCCAATGACACCGAAGACCTCCGGTGGTGGAGGAACACCCACGGCCCCGGCATGAGCATGAACTGGCCACAGTTCGAGGTGTGTGCGCGCACACACACACACACACACACACACACACACACACACACACACACACACCCCATTCAGTCTATTTTTATTCTCCTTATTCCCATCCATCCGTTGTCGTACCCATTTGTGCGTGCAGTCCACACACTGCAGAGTGAAATATTCATCGTGTTCATTTTATGTTATTCATTCATATTTTTCACAACAAAAACAAGAAAACCCTGCTTTGGTTGTTCAGTGCCTGGAAAACACACACACACACACACACACACACACACAGATGTGCAGAAACAAGCCCTTTTGGAGGACACATATCAAGCCAGTTAAGTACCAGTTTAAAAAGCTGGCTGACATCTGGCTTACTGGTTATGGTCAGAGTAAGAAATGACTGTGACGTTCCAGAGAAGTGTGTGTGTGTGTGTACGTGTTTGTGTATGTGTTTGTGTATACGTGTGTGTGTGTGTGTATGTGTGTGAGTGTGTGTCAGGGAGTGAATATTAAACAGGCCTCCAGTGAAAGCCTTGTTGTGTGACAGAGCTCTGAGTGGGGTCAGGAATGTCTGAACACACACACACACACACACACACACACACACACACATACACACAGGTTTATTTAGTCGCTGGTAGAAGTCCACAGATCCCGGCTCGGCTCAGCAGACTTCGGTCACCGAGGACAAATAAATATTTACAGACCTGAAAACACAGACAACAGATTCTGGGAAACCTGGATGAACCCGACTGTTTTTAGCTCTCCATGCTAAGCTAACCTCACTGCACATAGAGCCCAGCTTTCCACACTGTCCTCATCCTTAACAGACGTTCATTACCTTACTTTAGTAGAATTTTTGGTTATCTGTACTTGTATAAGTAATTATTTTTCAACCTACTCTTCATTTTCACACAATTATCTGTACTTTCTACTCACTGCTACATAAGTATGTCTAAACCCTAGTATCTATACTTCTACTGGAGTCATACATGTGGATACTGTTGACAGCACTGGTCCTTCAGCACATGTGGAGGCTTCAGCTCAGTTCAGCCAGTCACGGCTGTGTGAGAAAGCTTCTTTACCTCCGTCTGCTCTGGAAAATATGTGTAGAGCACTTCAGTCTGCATTCCTGTTCACACAGGTGAAGTGAAAGCCTCATACCAGAGAGAGAGGGGGGTGGGGGGATGGGGGGGGTGGGGGGGACCCTGAAGATATGAATCTGGAGTGGAGCTTCGCGTCTTTCATTTCCTGCGTGTTTTTGTGAAGCAGGTCTGAAGGAAGATGAAAGTGATTGTGATCATTTCCACGCTGGTTCTTCCTCCTCCTCCTCCTCCTCCTCCTCCTCACTCTGTGTGATTCTCATTGTGTTGCTCCATTGTCTGTCTGTGAAAAGATCCGCAGACGACCGTCATCACTCCACAATAGAGATACAATCACCTGGATCCCTGCCTCCCGCCCTCTGCTTGTATTTTAGGAAGCTACACTCACACTGTGTGTGTGTGTGTGTGTGTGTGTGTGTGTGTGTGTGTGTGTGTGTGTGTGTGTGTGTGTGTGTGTGTGTGTGTGTGTGTGTGTGTGTGTGTGTGTGTGTGTGAGGTGTTTCTGTGTGTGCTCGGCCACACTGGATCCTAGAATTTCAAATCGTACAAAAGACGCGACATACAATCCACAAAAATGCAGGACGCGGAGCACAGAGAGACGTTTTCAGGTCCGCTTTTCTTTTCTTGTCTTTTCTTTTCTTCTCTCTTTTCTTTTCTCTTCTCTTCTTTTCTTTCTTTTCCGCGTTTGACAATGTGAGCGAAGGCGTGTTGACAGCGTCTTCGTTATGTACAGGTGTACGTGTCATTCCTCTTGCTCGGTACCTGCACAGTCTCAGAACCTACTCAGTAGTGTGAGCGGTCGGATGCCAATAGCGAACACTTAAGTGTGTGTGTTTGAGTGCGAGTGTGTGTGTGTGTGTGTGTGTGTGTGTGTGTGTGTTGTGGATGTGATTGGCTGTATTGTAAACACACACGTGCACACTGAGCCCAGACTGAGGGGGAGGCAGCAGCTCGGTGGGTTTCAGCTAAACGCTGATCAGGGGAAAGTGTTTCTTTAGAAACTTTGACTTTAGAAACGTGGAGCAAGTGGCTGCGAAACGACTCTTAACGTAAGGCGCTACTGAAGAGATCGCCCGCTACCTCGCCGTATCGCCATCTGTGATTTTATCTGGTGGAACACGTAGTGATATTAATGAACACGTGTGCTGCTATTAGCAGGGCTTATGAGCGCTAGCTTAGAGTCAGGGTGGACATTAAGAGGTTCCATGTTGCACAAACGGCTTAAAGCACAAATCAGCTGCGTGAAGTCATGTGACAGATCCAGATCACGCACCTGACTCCGTCCTCTTCCTCTTCTGCTTCTGAACGTGAAGCAAAGTCAGCTATTGAGTTTTTCGGGACTGAAAAGGACGGAGGGAAGAAGGAGGGAGAGAGGGAGGAGAGAGGGAAGGAGAGAGGGAGGGAGGGAGGGAGGGAGACATGTTGGCAGAAAGAAATGAATCTCCTCTGTCCTCTGAGGAATCTCCTGGCATTCCCACAGCGCTACTGACACGCACACAGAGAGCCATTGTCCCGGCTTACACACACACACACACACACACAACCATGCACACACACACACACACACAACCATGCACACACACACACACACACACGCACACAGACTTGTGTTTCTGTACTTGTAGGATGTTGGTTCATTCACATCTCCGGCATGAAGCTGAAGAGCCGGGAGCAGTGTAATCTGAGGGTCAACGTGGACAGAACAAACACACACACACACACACACACACACACACACACACACACACACACACACACACACACACACACATATATATGTATATATACATATACACACCCCTGTTGTGGCGCTGAATGTTAGGAGGCTCCACCGAGGCTGTAAATAGCAGGGAGCGTATCCTCGGCCCGTCGGTGCCCTGTTATTATGTCGGGCTGTGACCCGACACACACACACACACACACACACACACACACACACACACACACACACACAGACACACACTGCCGGGCACCAGGAGGCGCTGTTGTCCTGGTATCAGTTAGTTGGATCAGAACACGCCACAGCCTCTTCTACAAACATTTACACCTTTAGTGGGAGATAAGAAAGTGACCAGTGTTTAATGTAGTGTGTGTGTGTGTGTGTGTGTGTGTGTGTGTGTGTGTGTGTGTGTGTGTGTGTGTGTGTGTGTGTGTGTGTGTGTGTGTGTGTGTGTGTGTGTGTGTGTGTGTGTGTGTGTGCGTGCCTGTGCAGGAGTGGTCTCCGGAGGCGAGTCGCTCCATCAGCAGGAAGGTGCGAGGCGGACACTCCCAGGACAACGTGGTCACGCTCACCAACATCGTCTCCTCGGGCGGGGACGACGTCCCTCCCAGTCCCATCACCATGGAAACCGGCAGGTAGGACCACCTGTGACATCATCACCGCCGTCACCGCGTTTAGCATCATTACAGGGCCCGGAGTCCCCTGCCAACACTTACACACACACACACACACACACACACACACACGCACACACACCTTTGTAAGGTGTGTGTGCGTGTGTCAGTATATAGCAGGCTTGTGTAAAATTCTGAATTGAATTGAGAGTTGCAAACAGGAAGTAGAATAGAAGGAAATAGAATTGAAGGTCCAGAATCTTGCTTTACAGTATATTCCATACATGACTGCTAAATAATTATCACTATGAACTTCATGTGCACATTATATTTTAGCGCAAGCCTGATGCAGTATATATGTGTGACTCAGATACATAGAGACACATAGATACACAGAGACAGGCTGCAGGTGGTTCAGTGTGTTGCCTTGTAGTCACCCTGAGGGGGCAACATCCTGCACACACACACACACACACACACACACACACACACTAATTAGTAGCTAGGACACTGTGTTTGTGTAGAGACTGTGAGACTGTGTTCCTCAAAAGCAGCACACACACACACACACAGCGTCCCACAGCTAGATACAGGCTGAGGAGAAAAGCCTCTGAGCCTTTAGAAATGTTGAAAACATCTGCACTATTTGCAGATGTGCAGGTGGTGTCCAGCTCGTTGGGGAGCGTCAGATACAATAAATTATTAACTATCCTCAGACTCGGGTCACTCGAGCAGTGGATGTTGAGGTTCCTTTTAGGAAAACCTCCCTCAGCACGTTATCATGGAATACCTCAGTCTACCAGGGAATGTCCCTCTCTGGCCACCCTCAAGACCCAGGTTAACAAACATGCAACCATCTCTAATTCACACTGATGATTTGTCCTATTTTTTATTCTTTTGATCCTCTTTTTATGCTGTTTCTCGCTGTCTCGTCCAGCTAGCTTCACTAGCCTCTGTCTCTGTACGTCTACTGTAACATCCAACCTGCCTGTGCTGGTCTACAGATTAGGCCCCTGGGCTTTTAATCTGGCACATTTACGTCTACTTTGTATGTGTTCATCAGTGTGAACTGTCCTGAAATAATAAATCAAACAAATAAGAGATGATTCTCAGTCTAAAACACAGGCTGCTCCCCAGGGTGAAGGACTACTCCTCGGACTGGTCCGACGACGAGAGTCCGAAGAAGGCCCTGGCGGTGAACGGCGTGGAGGCGGCGGAGCAGGAGGAGGAGGAGGAGGAGGAGGATCAGGTAGAGGGCGTGCGGGTCCGAGCGCTCTATGATTACACGGGCCAGGAGGCCGACGAGATCAGCTTTAAAGCAGGTATTAACACCCTACTAACGCGGCTGAATGTGGGCCATCACAGGGCGTCTCCATCGAGTCGGACGTCTGTAAAAATGTGCAAAACGAGCAAAAACAAAAACTGTAGAAAAGGAAGAAAAGTGCTCTTTCGTGTGTTTTTAGAGAAGATGACTCGGCTGTAATTCTCCATCATACTTGATTGATTGATTGATTTGCATGCTCGATGATAAGTCTTTGTTAAAAAAGCCAAGAAGCAAAAGATTATTTCCACCTTTTTTTCTCCTGTGATGCCTCCATTTAACACACACACACACACACACATTCATGTGAACACACATGAGAACACATGCACTGAGTGGACACACACGCTGTCACCCATTGCTGTGGTGTGTATGTGTGCGTGTGCATGCGTGTGTATGTGCGTGTGTATGTGCGTGTGTGTGTGCGTGTGTGTGCGTGTGTGTGCGTGTGTGTGCGTGTGTGTGCGTGTGTGTGCGTGTGTGTGTGTGTGTGTGTGTGCAGCCTGGACAGATGTGAAGCAGCTTCACATCTTCCTGCAGCTGCTGCAGCTGGAAACGTGCAGACTGAGGAGCTGATGCTTTTTAATTTGATGGAAAGAAGAAGAGAACATTCTCTTTTCTAATTTAAAAGCAACAACAAAATAATAATGTATATTTTGTGTTGGGAATAAAACCCTCCAGTGATGAGGTTTTATCATCTGTCTGAACACTAACGTGTCTGATCTGACATTAGTACCATTCTCAGGTAAGCAGAGCGGACGTGCCTCAGAATCGAGTGATTAACCAGAAATCAAGAAACTTTTTAGCTCCTCATCAGAATCAGTTTTATCGCCGTCAGGCTGTAAAACTAGTTTCACAATGGATAAGCTTTGGCGTGTGGTGCAAAACAAATAACTGAAACTAGCATGAGGACCAGAGGACAGGATCAGGAAGTGTGCAGACAAGGTGCTTTTTCCTTCTCTTTTTCTTTTACAATCCTTTGTGTGGAATCGCGTGTCAACAGCTTCACGTTCAGGCATCTTAATTAATAATTAGTTCATCCTGTGCAGCGATCCACACATTGTTAGACACGGTCCGACCTGGACCTGGACCTGGACCGGGACCGGGACGTCATGGGGTGTTTTCCCTATTGTGTATAAGAACAAAAAGCCTGTTCAGAGAGCTGGGAGTCCTCCCATGTCTAGAGAGGATAACTGTGTGTCTCTGGCTGAGATTAGACGTCGTCCTGGAGCAGAACCTCTCTCCTGCAGGGCCCAGCGGGCGGCCCGGCCTCCCCGGGCTCAGAGGGACGCTGGGTTAATGGGACCTGAAGGCTCCACCGGGGGAGGGGGGGCAGCTCAGCTCAGCTCCACTTAGGAAAACTGGGACACTTGTTCTTCTCTCTACAAAGATGTGTGGGTGGTTGACTGTGTGTGTGTGTGTGTGTGTGGTTGACTGTGTGTGTGTGTGTCTCGTCTCTGGACCGACTACTAACTTGTTTGTCCAGGATCGTCGCTGTCATCACGTTTTGCGTGCAGATAAAGATCATAGAATGGTTTGTATTTCTGTCTACTCACCAGGGATGTCCCAATCACTTTATTTTTTATTTTTTGGCATCGAAGTCATTTCGTTTTAAGTATCGGCCCATAGTCGGTCAGTGAGCTGCATGGAGGAAACCAACCACACAGATATGTAAAAGCCTGTGTGTGTAAATGTGTGTGTGTGTGTGTGTGAACAGAGAACGCATCCCTTTAGTATTGTGAATGAGAGAGAGAAAGAGAGAGACAGAGAGAGAGAGAGAGGGATAGGTGTGCCGACACACAAGGTACGTTCAGGTACCATCGTAAACGAGAGAATCAGACAATTACTGCAGTTTTTTAAAATTACAGTTTCGGAAAAATCCGGATCTATTCCACCTGATTCCTGTCTTGCTATTTGCTGTTTACGCCATCCCTACTCCAGCCTACTATTTACTGTATCTGTCTGTCCTGTCTCTCTCTCTTTCTCTCTCTCTCTCTCTCTCTCTCTCTCTCTCTCTCTCTCTCTCTCTCTCTCTCTCTCTTTCTTTCTTTCTTTCTTTCTTTCTTTCTTTCTTTCTTTCTTTCTTTCTTTCTTTCTTTCTTTCTTTCTTTCTTTCTTTCTTTCTTTCTTTCTTTCTTTTCTTCCTTCCATGATGTTGATCCTGGACAAAGAAGCTAGTAGGCCGGGGGCAACACTTACACGGTCAAATCGTATGGTCCGGCAGCGTGTGTGTGTTTGTGTGCGTGATGTACGGTATGTATCAGTGTGTGCGTGTGAGTGAGAGTGATGTACAGTGTGTGTGTGATGTACAGTGTGTGTGTGTGTAGTGACTGTCTCTCCGTGTCCTCCAGGCGAGGAGCTGCTGAAGCTGGGCGAGGAGGACGAGCAGGGCTGGTGTAAAGGTCAGCTGAGCAGCGGCCAGGTCGGCCTGTACCCCGCCAACTACGTCCAGCTGGTGACCTCCTGATGGCCACGCCCACCTCACCCCCCAACTCCCCCCTCCCTCCCACCCACCCACCCACCTCCCACCCAATGGTACAACCAGCACTCAAGACGCTCAAGATGCCAGGACCAATCGAAAAACTAGTAGAGCTGCCACGTAGAGGAACCGGGCTGCACAATTCAGCCGGGCTTTGATTTTGATTTTCTTTTTTTCTGTTGATCGAGCTTCGAACAGTCTTCTTCTCATTACCTGGGCCTGAGGTGAACTATGATTAAGATAAATTCCCCGGGCAAAGAGGAACTTTCAGAGCCTCTGGAGCGACGGCAGGACAGCGTGGAACACTGTCAAAGGATGCTCGTTCAAATAGAAGATGACACCTGGGTGGAGCTGAGCTGTGATTGGCTGAAGCACCTGTCAGTCAAACGCACACTCAAAACTGCTTCTTTCCAAAGGAATAGTTGGACATCATGGTCAGGACGCATTCCAGGGTCAGATGAGAAGATCAAAGATGTCGCAAAGTTGCTGGATTTAGTTTTGTCTGTAGAGTTCTTGTTGTTTTATTTTCCAGTCCAAGCCAAACTAGCAGCTGTTGTTGTCTACAGTGGATCTTCTCATCTAATCTGCCCAGAGAGTGAAAGGCTGAACATCTGAAAATCTGAGGTTTGTTTCTCGGCTTTGCCGTTTTCGACATAAATAACGTGAACTTGTAAAGAGAAGAGGAATAAATAGCCAGGTCGTGAATTTTAGCTGACACGGGTTTAGCTTTCAGGACACGCTTCGCTCCAGCTACTAGTGGCCATCGGAGGAACTGCAGCCTCCACTTCCTCTATCTCGTCTCGTCCTCCTCTTCTTTTTCTATCTCATCTTCCTCTTCACCGTCTCCTTTGTTCAGCTCACTTAATCTCGAAAACAAAAAAGGACGAAGAAACAAAGACAGTCAGTGCCTTAGTCGCTGAGGCCAGAAATGTCACAGCGCCGCCCTGCTGTCTGACCATGGAACGACCTGGTGCGATTCCCAGTGGAAACCAATAGATTTCCAGTTCCTCCAGGACTGGAAACATCCAGGTTTGGTCCTCTTCCTCCACCTCATAGCTTCAGATCTTTTCCATTTTTTAAGGTGTGACACTGAATTCATTTTCTTTCCTTCTTTGTTTTTTTTAATGTGATAGTTGTTTATGTTGAGTCAGATGAATTTTTGATGATGGATTGTTTGATTCTTGCTTCCCTGATCCTCAACATTTTCTAAGGTTAGCATTTTTACAGTCAACAGTCTTTATTTTCTAATTTATTTTCCTCCGTTTTTAGCGACCCCTTGTATTTGGGAGATGCGCTGACTCAGCTGATTCGCCGTGCCGGAACATGACGCACGTGCAGCTCAATCATCTCCAACGAAGCGGCGTGTGAATGTTTTGTGAGGTTTTCCTTTTTTCATGTTGTAAATCTGTGTTTTTGTGTGTGAGGGAGCTTCGTTTGTCGTGCTGATCTGCGCATGGCCACAGCTGATAAGTCATAATAACAATAATTACAGTAATAATGATGATGAGAGGTAATAGAGAAATTAAGGCTTGTTTCGCAGTGTTTGTCCCTTCTTGCTTTTCCTTTTCTTTACATAACTGTAAGATGTCACGCACAGGAAGTGGGAAGCAGCAATAAAAAGCTTTGTGCTCTCGAAGGTTTGGCAGATTTTCTTTTATTTCTCTTCCACTGAGAATCGATTGAGATAATCACACATTTCATCATGTAAGCGAGTGAACTGAGTGTCCAGGTGAGTTATCAGGCTTGTCCCACTGCTCTGGTCTGATCAGGATCCAGTTTGAGCTCAGGTGTAAAGGACAGTGCTGCCACCTGGTGGCCGTCTCTCATTTCCTGGTTTCCATCCAGGATGTGAGGGTTAATAAAAATTAAGAAAAACCTCCAGTTTAAATGTCACAACGATAAATCTGTTATGTCTTGATGATACATGGCAGGATGTGAAAAGGACAACAACTTCACGCTGATGAGTGTTTGCACACGTAAAGGCTGGAGAATCTGCCCTCAGACCAGCAGGAACGTGGAGATCAGGCAGAGCAGCTGTTCCTACGTCATGCACGAAACGTACCAGACAGAAACGATAAGGTTCATGGCCTGAATGCCTGTAGGACGTGGAGTGATGACTTCCTGTCAGGGTCCCTTCACTGTCAGTAACTTTAGATCCTCTGCTGGGGCGTGTTACTCGTGTTACAGAGGAGGAACAGATCTGATGTGGGAGCGTCTGAGCCACAGCTAACGCTCACGGAGAAATAGATCTGAACGATCGGACCGGGAAAAAACCCATCGAAGCTGATCTGAGGTCACTGATCACGGATTGTGCAGCTCGACTGCTTGTACTGCCACAGGCCGGCCACTAGGAGGCAGCAGAATGAGCATTGATTTTATGAAAATGATGCAGGTCTCTCTCACACACACACACACACACACACACACACACACACACACACACACACACACACGGTTGTGGATGAAGTTTCAGCACTCTTTCGGGACACAGTACCTGAAAATGGATAATGGAGACCATCTGAATAAGTATATTGTGCAGTCAGTTGTCCAGTGGCTGCTGGAGAAGCTCTGCACTAACTCCACCTCCCAGTATCAGCTCCCATCATCAACTCCCAGTACCACCTCCCATTACCAGGCCACAATTAGGCCTCACCACCCTCCAGCTGATGTTGCTGCTTCAAAGATCATTTCCACCTGGTGAGAGAAGAAGAGAAGAAGACAGAGCAGAGGTCATGACTCGGAGTCCAGAGACGCCCCCACCAGGCAGCAGTCAGTACTGCAGCGTACAGAGCAGAGAGAGAGTCCCTGAAGGCATCACTGCTGCAGAGACAGAGCTCCTCACTGCTCCCTGGAATGATGGACTCAGTGCTGGGAGCTTCAGAGCTCTTCACACCACAGTCTCAGTCTCTGGAGCTTCATCTGCTCTGACAGACACATTCAGACTCAGGTCAGATGGCTTCGTGTTGGTCCTTTGATGGACCAGGACCAGGACCAGGGCTTCACTCCTGTGGGAGTGAGCAGGAGAAGATGCTGTAACACCTTCCAGGTTTGCACCAATCTGATTGGCTCGTGCTGTTCTTCAGTCACTGTCAGATCTGTCAGGACAGGTTCTAGTATTTCATGTTCTCTGCTCTGCTGCCCAGTTCATCTGGTCTCCAGCTGCTGGTCCAGGTCCTGGTCCCAGTGGCAGCAGATACCAGGAGACAATAAAGTGAATAATTTAAAATGAATGAATGAAAACACTGCTCTGCCTCAGTCACTGGACTAAACCATGGAGAAGAACCAGAGTTGATGATGAAGATCTCAGTGAGGATCAGGAGAACATCAGCCTCATGTCTGCAGTTTAGAGTCACCACAACCTTCACATCATGTTGATCTCAGCACAGAAGAAGAACGTGGAGTCTGACCTCAGAGTCTCCAGGCTGTAGTGTGGACTCTGCTGAAGATCACACAGCTCTTTCAGTCCTGGACCCTGGAGGTTGTAGTTTCCACACAGATCCAGATGTTTCAGATGGGAGGGGTTGGACTTCAGAGCTGAGGCCAGAGAAGCACAGCTGATCTCTGACAACCTGCAGTTATATAACCTGAATAAAGAATGAATGAAGATAAAATCCATGTTTAGTCCATCAGATGAGTTCCGGTTGATCAGGTGGAGCTCAACATGACTCTGTCCTGATCACTGAGCTTCTCTCTAACATGATGGAGTGACTTTGTCCTTGTTATTCATCATCATCATGTCTCCTTCTACACATCATCACATGTCAGATCAACATTCATACACCTGTTCATGTCCACACAGGTTAATAACACTCTGCTGATCTCAGATCAGCCTGGAATCAGAGGAGAAACCAACAGAGACCAGAGAAATATTTCTACTGCAGCAGACAAACTGGATCAGTTCAAACTGATCTGAGATCAGAGGATCTTCTGTTTATGGACCAGAACATTTCATATAAACTATGAACATTCATTTAGTTCAACAACTGATGGTGGAGATTTTCTACAGTTTCTTTGAAATAAAAAGTAGTTTTTCACTTTAAGACAAGAAACATGAAACTATGAACAAAGTAAATCCTCAGTTCTATAGATGAAAGTTTTGACTCAACTTGAATCGAGTTCAGTTGTTGAAAACATCAGATGTTCAACAGTCAGTGAACTGACCTCAGAGTCTCCAGTCTACAGAGTGGACTCTCCAGAAGATCACACAGCTCCTTCACTCCTGAATCCAGCAGGTTGTTGTTAGTCAGATCCAGATGTTTCAGATGTGAGGGGTTGGACTTCAGAGCTGAGGCCAGAGAAGCACAGCTGATCTCTGACAAACTGCACCTCCACAACCTGAATAAAGAATAAATGAAGATAAAATCCATGTTTAGTCCATCAGATGAGTTCAGGTTGATCAGGTGGAGCTCAACATGACTCTGTCCTGATCACTGAGCTTCTCTCTAACATGATGGAGTGACTTTGTCCTTGTTATTGATCATCATCATGTCTCCTTCTACACATCCTCCACATGTCAGATCAACATTCATACACCTGTTCATGTCCACACAGGTTAATAACACTCTGCTGATCTCAGATCAGCCTGGAATCAGAGGAGAAACCAACAGAGACCAGAGACATATTTCTACTGCAGCAGACAAACTGGATCAGTTCAAACTGATCTGAGATCAGAGGATCTTCTGTTTATGGACCAGAACATTTCAGATAAATACTAAAAGTTAATTTATTTCGAAGACTATTAGAGGACATTTTCTACAGTTTCTTTGAAATAAAAAGTTGTTTTTCACTTTGGATCAAATTTAAGACAAGAAACATGAAACTATGAACAAAGTAAATCCAGTTTTATAGATGAAAGTTTTGACTCAACATGAATCAGGTTCAGTTGTTGATGGAAACATCAGATGTTCAAAAGTAACAGAGTCAGTGAACTGACCTCAGAGTCTCCAGTCTACAGAGTGGACTCTCCAGGAAACCACACAGCTCCTTCACTCCTGAATCCTGCAGGTTGTTCTCACTCAGCTCCAGATGTTTCAGATGGGAGGGGTTGGACTTCAGAGCTGAGGCCAGAGAAGCACAGCTGATCTCTGACAAACTGCAGTCCCACAACCTGAATAAAGAATAAATGAAGATAAAATCCATGTTTAGTCCATCAGGTGAGTTCAGGTTGATCAGGTGGAGCTCAACATGACTCTGTCCTGATCACTGAGCTTCTCTCTAACATGATGGAGTGACTTTGTCCTTGTTATTGATCATCATCATGTCTCCTTCTACACATCCTCCACATGTCAGATCAACATTCATACACCTGTTCATGTCCACACAGGCTAATAACACTCTGCTGATCTCAGATCAGCCTGGAATCAGAGGAGAAACCAACAGAGACCAGAGAAATATGTCTACTGCAGCAGACAAACTGGATCAGTTCAAACTGATCTGAGATCAGAGGATCTTCTGTTTTTGGACCACAACATGTCATATAAACTATGAACATTCATTCAGTTCAACAAATGGTGGATATTTTCTACAAACAAAAAAAGTTGTTTTTCACTTTGGACCAAATTTAAAACATGAAACTATGAACAAAGTAAATCCAGTTCTATAGATGATGTTTTGACTCAACATGAATCAGGTTCAGTTGTTGATGGAAACATCAGATGTTCAACAGTAACAGAGTCAGTGAACTGACCTCAGAGTCTCCAGTCTACAGAGTGGACTCTCCAGAAGATCACACAGCTCCTTCACTCCTGAATCCTGCAGGTTGTTGTTAGTCAGATCCAGATGTTTCAGATGGGAGGGGTTGGACTTCAGAGCTGAGGTCAGAGAAGCACAGCTGATCTCTGACAACCTGCAGCCACTCAACCTGGATACAGAATAAATGAAGATAAAATCCATGTTTAGTCCATCAGATGAGTTCAGGTTGATCAGGTGGAGCTCAACATGACTCTGTCCTGATCACTGAGCTTCTCTCTAACATGATGGAGTGACTTTGTCCTTGTTATTGATCATCATCATGTCTCCTTCACATCATCCACATGTCAGATCAACATTCAGCTGACCTCAGAGTCTCCAGTCGACAGTGTGGACTCTCCAGTCCAGCACAGAGCAGCTTCACTCCTGAATCCTTCAGGTTGTTCCTGCTCAGGTCCAGTTCTAGCAGATGTGAGGGGCTGGATCTCAGAGCTGAGGCCACAACTTCACAGTGAGACTCTGAGAGTCCACAGCCTGATAGTCTGTTTCACCACAGAGCAAAGACAAAACAAAGAGAATGAATTACTGTTCAATGACAGAATGTAGAAATAGTTCAGATAGAGTGACCAACATAAATCAGGTCAGAAACTGAAGATGAGCAACATAGTAACTGAGACAGAGTGAGGAGCAGCTGTTGGAGAACAGACTCCAGAGGTGGAGTGTTGGTGCTACGGCTGTATGGAGCCTCCATCAGCTGAACAGAGAGAAGGTGAGAGAAGATGTTATGTCAAAAAGTGTAGTCCAGGTTTGGGCCAAGATGACACTGGAGCTTCTTACATAAACATACTGAAGAATCTTCTCAAAAATGGATGCTCAATAAAACATTTGAGATGATCAGAGTCCGTTGCAGATCGAGTTTATTCTTTCAGCCAGACATCAACCCGAGCCTGTTCATGGCCAGACTAATTTTCAACATGAATACATGTTCTTTTACACCATCTCATAAACATAAATTTTCCACTCTAGTCAGGGCAGCCAAGGGCCGGCGTCGCGCATGCAAGGTGCATGGGTATGTGCCGACTAGTGATCTAATCAACACCTGCAGCTGTTGCCTCGTACCGCTCATGAACTCGTTCGCCCCTTGTAGTGGCTTTTCATTGGTGGTCAGGGCGTCACATGGATCCTTCTTCCCCACTTGGGGATTATTCTTGCTCTTTTACTATTGGTAGTTGGAAATATACGTAGACTCTTTCACCCCACATGCTAATTCTCATTGGTTACTTGAAATTTATGCAGGCCCTTTAATCAACATGGGGGTTTCTTTAACTGTTTCTGGTGCTTCTCCTGTCTTCTCTTTTCATGTCTGTGGAACAAACTCTTTCTTCATCTATTCATAATATCCTTGCTTATGTTTCATGTTTCTTTGAACAAAGGTAATGTATGGTAATATGCTTAATAATATATAGGTTATATATATATCCTATAAAGCTTGCTGTAGATTATAATAATATACTATCATGCGTGGCTGATATATAGATATTAGAACACAGTTGACAAAGACACCTGTGCTCTCCACGCTCACAGCTCAGACAACTAGAAGGATGTTAGTGGTGGAACAATGAGCAGCTTCCACACAGACTACACTTTGAGCTGATCTCAGATCAGTGTCAGAACCTGTCCTGGTGGGGTGCTTTGATGCTGTGGCTGTGTAAAGTGTGAGTCTTTATTCTGAAGCTTCAGCTTCATGTTGTTTCATAGATCATCACATCTGGACTCACCCAGCCTTTCTGCAGTTCCTCACAGCTGGAATCAGCCTCAGTCGACCTTGGTATGATGTGTTGTACTTCTTCAGGTCCAACTCCTCCAGAACCTCCTCTGACATCTGCAGCATGTAGGCCAGAGCTGAGCAGTGGAACAAAGAGAGCTTCTTCTCTGATCTGTTCTCTGACTTCAGGAACTCTTGGATCTCCTGATGCACTGAGTGATCACTGAGCTCCATCAGACAGTGGAAGATGTTGATGCTTCTGTCAGGAGAGATACCATCACTGTTCATCTCCTTCAGGTTGTTGATGGCTCTCTGGATGGTTCCTGGACTGTTCTCTGAGGGACCCAGCAGACCTCCTAACACTCTCTGGTTGGACTCCAGAGAGAGGCCATGAAGGAAGCGTACAAACAGGTCCAGGTGGCCATTTTTACTCCTCATGGATTTCATCAATGCTTCCTTCAGGAAGTCGTCCAGAGTTGATTCAACATATTTCTTCTCCAGGAATCTCTCCAGAACCTCCTCCTTCCTGCTGGTGAAGCAGTGGGGCATGTAGACTGCAGCCAGAAACTCCTGAACACTCAGATGAACAAAGCAGTAGATGTTCCTCTGGAAGATCACACACTCTCTCCTGAAGATTTCTGTACAAACTCCTGAGTACACCGAGGCCTCTGAGACCTCCAGACCACAGCGCTGCAGGTCTTCTTGGTAGAACATGATGTTTCCTTTCTCCAGATGTTCAAAGGCCAGCCTCCCCAGCTTCAGAAGAACTTCCCTGTCCTCCTCCATCAGCTCCTGTGGACTGGTCTCTGTTCCCTCCTGGTACTTCTGCTTCTTCCTCCTGGTCTGGAGCAGCAGGAAGTGTGAGTACAGGTCAGTCAGGGTCTGGGGCAGCTCTCCTCTCTGCTCTGATGTCAACATGTGCTCCAGAACTGTGGCAGTGATCCAGCAGAAGACTGGGATCTGACACATGATGTGGAGACTCCTGGAGGCCTTGATGTGTGAGATGATGGTTGTGGACAGACCTTCTCTGAACCTCTTCCTGAAGTACTGCTCCTTCTGGTCCTCAGTGAAGCCTCGTACTTCTGTGACTCTGTCCACACATCCAGGAGGGATCTGATTGGCTGCTGCAGGTCTGGAGGTGATCCAGACCAGAGCAGAGGGAAGCAGCTTCCCCTGGATGAGGTTTGTCAGCAGGACGCTGACTGAGGTCTTCTGGGAGACATCAGACACAACCTGATGGTTGTGGAAGTCCAGAGAGAGTCTGCTTTCATCCAGGCCGTCAAAGATGAAGAGCAGCTTCCAGAGGGAGAGCTGCTCTGCTGTCACCTTCTGGAATGTTGGATGGAACACCTGGAGCAGAGAGAGAAGACTGCGCTTCTTCTTTCTGAGCAGGTTCAGCTCCCTGAAGGAAAGAACAATCACTGCACTGACATCTTGGTTTCCTGAACCCTCTGCCCAGTCCAGACTGAACTTCTGCACCGAGAAGGTTTTTCCAGCTCCAGCGACGCCGCAGGTCAGGACCACTCTGATGGAGCTCTGCTGGTCAGGTAAGGCTCTGAAGATGTCCTGGCACCTGATTGGAGCATCATGGAGGATCTCCTTCTTGGAGGTGGTCTCCAGCTGCCTCACCTCATGTTGGGTGTTGACCTCTTCACTCTGTCCCTCTGTGATGTAGAGCTCAGTGTAGATGCTGTTGAGGAGGGTTTCTCCTCCTGCTCCTTCAGCTCCTTCAGTCACACGTTCACATCTGCTCCTCACACTGATCCGATGTTGATCTAGAACCTCCTGCACATCTCCATCTAGAAGCTCCTGCAGACCTCCATCTAGAACCTCCTGCAGACCTCCATCTGCTGACAGAGGAGACACACTGACAGTGAAGGTCCAGTTCTCAGACATGGAGACATGAGCAGACAGATGTGCAGTCGTACCTTGTGCAGTGCTGGTCTCACTGGATGTCTTCAGTCCAGCTCTGGTTCTGGATCTTCCTCCACTCTGCTCCACCACAGACTCAACACTCCTCTTCCTCCATCTGAGGAGACATTTCTTCATCACTACCATCACATGTTCAGTCAGAGGATCGTTCCTCCTGCTTCCAGCTGCTTCTCCTGACTCAACCTCATGAAACGCTCAGTGATGAAGCTGTACATTAACAACACTAACTGACCATGTCTGCCCAGTGACAGTCTCTTACTGTGTGTCTGAGGGTCCAGGTCCATCACTGAAGAATGGAACAGAACCTATAGACTGGTCACTCTTCATAGACAGACAGCTGAGAGCTGCAGAACCATCCTCCTCTTCCTCCACGTTAACACTCATCTTCACTGCAGTCAGTCTGTGAGGAGACAAAGGATCACTCAATTTCAAGAGACAAAGTTCACAGGTTTGAGTCTCTCTTTCTCCATCTCTCTCTCTCCATCTCTCTCTCACACACACCCACACCCACACTATTTTCCTCAGTTATTTTCATTACTTTATTCATGTTTTTGGGGTTGTATTTGGTTCAAAAACCATGAAGAAGAGAAAGGATTTATTGGATGTATTTATTTATTTAAAGGATATATAATACACTTATAAATAATGTATTTTGTTCCATATAAACTCAAGTCTGGCCCAAGAGAAAGGGGGGCAACACACACATACTGTATCACAGTCTGAAAAGGACTGAAAATGTGAAAGAGGAGCCAAAAGCATGACTCTGGAAACAGAATGCAGGGGAAAGTGAATTTATTCAGGGGTTAGATTCGGTTCCATCTTAACACAAAGAGCTCAAACACCTGGAAAACCAGAAACTCAAAAGGCAGAAGAAACATGCAACACGTAGCACACCATACACCAAAACCACACCAAACACACTGGCCACAAGACACAGGAAGACACAGACGATAAGAACCTGTGATCAGAGTAAAGACAAGACAGGAAGTGACACAGAAATAGGATTTTGATAGCTCTCTCTAACACACACACATGCACACACACACACACACACACACGCGCACACACACAGTTGATACTGGGCTCCAGCTGCTTTGATCTGATCCAACAGTGGAACCGAGGAGATACAGAGGAACACAACATCACTGTTACACTGTGACAGAGAAACTTTCTGATGGTCTCTGTGAAATACCTCCTGATGTCTGTCTGGTCCAGAACAAAGCAGCTGGAGCTGAAGATCACCTGGGGATCAGCTGATCACCCAGGACAACACCCGAGACTCACCTGACACTGGATCACCTGAAGAAAAACACTCACAGGCCTCAGCTCCAGATCTGTGTCGACTCCAGCTCCAACCTCTCCTTTGACATGGAATGACGCAGATTGAACTGCAGTTTACTTTCACTTTAGGTTTACCTGAAGACACTCCCTGCCCCTCCTCCACAGCCTGCTGCTCTACTTCAGGAAGTCACTGATCTGTGACAGAGAAAATATGACGACACTTACATAAAGTGTTGACTAACTCTGGACCTTCTAGATCGAGTGGATCAGTCCCGAGTTCAGGTGAACACTGAGATGTTTGTCCTCCTCTCCTGCTCTAGTTCTGTTCATCTATTAAAAACATCCTTGCTGGATTCTCATTTTACTCCCTGTCTGTTGATCAAGGTATTGCAGCCAGGTTTTCCAGTTTAATATGAGCAGTAAACTGACACACACACACACACATTTAGTGACTTTGCGGAATCACAGGTTTTCTTGATCTCTTTAATGCTTTTCTCATCACAGAAGGAAATTTCTCACAATTATTAGTTCAACCATTAAAAAAGCAAACTTTCTATATTTATAATTTTTTCCTGGTCCATATAATACACAATATCTGCTAGCTTCCTTAGACACACTTTCGGGACATAAGGCGTGTTTCCACTACCGGACCTTCCGTGTTTCCATTACACTAATAGGCGTGTTTCCACTATGGGAACTTCCAGGCCGTTTTACAGGAACTTCACGCCATGCGCGCGTCTCCACTGACCGGGCCGTTCCGACAGAGCCGCTTTCAGGAACTTTTACAGGAACCAACGGAGTACCTGCTCAAGGGTAGGTACTCGAGGACGGCCCGGTAGAGTTGCTGGGCGGTACTAGTGGCTAAGTCGCGCAGATTTGATGTCGCAAATCACATCAGCAGGTCACTTCATGAAAGCATAATGAAAGTAAGTTTCCCCTTCATCGTCGCTCTCGGTCCTCTATCTCTGATGCCATTACTGTGTAAAGCAACAGCACAGATGCAACAAACATCCCAACTTTGTCTTCTTCCTTGGTTCCTCAAAAGTTCCTGAAAGCGGCTCTGTCGGAACGGCCCGGTCAGAGGAGACGCGCATAGGATGAAGTTCCTGTAAAACGGCCTGGAAGTTCCCATAGTAGAAACACGCCTATTAGTGTAATGGAGACACGACACCTGAGAGGACCAGGCCAAGTTGTAGCCCGGTCAAAAGTACCTCCCCCCAAAAAGTACCAGAACCAGAGGAAACACGCCTATGGTCCCTGAGAATGAGCAAGTGTAAACAAGTATGTTGTCATGTGGGATAATGTCTGTGTACACCTCTCAGATCTGGTCAGACAAAAAACATGTTTCAGTAAACAGCAAACAAACAATTATCCTTGACTTCGATGAGATTGGTGATGAGTCATCTGCTGTAATCCACTACCAGATTATTAGCAGATGAAGGAAAATGGCCTGATCCTTGAAATGATTTCCGCATGCACTGTTGACAATGCCAGCACCAACTATGGGAGAGACGACAATGGAGACATCTGGAAGGCAAACTGCATTGGCCACAACAGTGTAAAACATGCAGGAGATAAGATGAACACTGACACTGAGAGTGTGATGAACAAGATCTTCAGTCACTTTGTCATCTGTAAAATACACTGAAGAATTGAAATCAGTGTTTGCCTTTGTGGAGGAAGAATGCCAGGCTGTGCAGAGACATGTTCCCACAGGATGGCTAAGCCTGTGTCCTGCAGAGCAGAGACTCTGTGACAGCTGGGCAGCTCTCCAGAGCTACTTCCTGTCTTTGGGGGAGGAGCAGTGTCCACAGTCACTATGGTGGCTCTTCAAGGATGACCAGGATAGAGAGGGGAAACCCCGTGAGCTGCTGGTGATCAGCTGTATTGCTTTCAACTGTATAACTTTTCATTTTAAATATATAACTTTTGTATTGTACTTTATGTTTCAGACAAGTCATGTTAAAAAAAACTCAAAATTATACAAAAACGTAGGGATAATGGAAACATGATAATAATGCAAGCAGTATCAGTATAGCATAGCACTGAGAGTCCTTACACCTCTGAGGATTACCTGGCCTTCCTGGGCAATACACCTCAGGTTGTCCACGACATGGTGCTGCTGCTGGAGAGAGGACGGGACCGTCTGTGAGCTTCATGAGATGATGTTCAACCTGGAGACAAAGCTGCAGCAAGGATAGTGGTACTGGAAAGATCTTTTTTTTTTGTTCGTTCATTATTTAGCACCTGTCTGGAGTGCGAAGAGGTATGTGGGCACTAGGGAAGTATTATTTTAATGGTATGTTTCTATTCTTGTATTTTGTGGAGTTATGAAGCTAATGCTAGTTAGCGCTCGACCTGTTTTGAGGGAAATGTGTGTATTTTTCTTTCACCTCGTACGGTGTGGTGAGTCTGTGAATAAATGGTCCAGATAACGCACCATAGAACATCAGCATCATTGAGAGCATCGTCTGAACCAGGTCCAGCTGGGACAGCTACACCACGTGTCCCACTTTTGCTTTACTGAGACCTGGTCACCCTGGTGAGTGAACTGAGTGTGTCCAGGTGAGTTATCAGGCTTGTCCCACTGCTCTGGTCTGATCAGGATCCAGTTTGAGCTCAGGTGTAAGTGACAGTGCTGCCACCTGGTGGTCGTCACTCATTTCCTGGTTTCCAAGGGATTGGAAGTATTTGGAGTATTTAAAAAAAAGAACTCGAGTTTGAGCCACAGGTACAAAAATCTGCAGACAGTTTTATTAAATTGACAATTTGTTTTTATCTGTACAGCAAAATTATAATGTCACAATGATAAATCTGTTATGTCTTGATGTTACATGGCAGGATGTGAAAAGGAAAACAACTTCACGCTGATGAGTGTTTGCACACGTAAAGGCTGGAGAATCTGCCCTCAGACCAGCAGGAACGTGGAGATCAGGCAGAGCAGCTGTTCCTACGTCATGCTGTGACGATGCTTCGGCTGCGAGAACTTTATAAAATGAGCACAAAATAAATGTTTTCTAGTTCTTAAATAGATCACAGACGTGAACCGAAAGCTTTTAAAACATCTGCTGAGAGGAGAGTGAGTCCCCTCAGCTCAAACAGCTGCGACGCGCATCAAGTTAAAGTGCAAAAATCAAAGATTCATCGATCAGGTACATAAAAAAAACAAAAACAAACATTGCAAAATAAAGTTTGCATCTCTTCAGCTGCACGTAAACGTACCAGACAGAAACGATAAGGTTCATGGCCTGAATGTCTGTAGGACGTGGAGTGATGACTTCCTGTCAGGGTCCCTTCACTGTCAGTAACTTTAGATCCTCTGCTGGGGCGTGTTACTCGTTTACGGAGGAGGAACAGATCTGATGTGGGAGCGTCTGAGACACAGCTAACGCTCACGGAGAAATAGATCTGAACGATCGGACCAGGATAAAACCCCTCAAAGCTGACCTGAGGTCACTGATCACGCTGCCACTTGTCCAGCTCGACTGCTTGTGCTGCCACAGGCTGGCCACTAGGGGACAAGGTAGCACACATACGGTACGGGATTTCACGCCCTCACGGCTGAAGTATGTATACCTTTTTTTTTTTTTTACTATTCCTGTATTGAGATGTGCATCCCCTGTGTGTGCCACTATGAATTGTGGGTAATTTCCTTCCGGTAAGTCAGCATCGATGCCGACTCGCCATAGGGAGCCATGAGGAGCTAATTCAGCGGGTTGATGACTTGTTGACCTGACAGTGGAACAGCCCTCACACACTTCCTGTGACTCACTTCCTCTAAGTCAGTGGGTCAGTAAGGGCTCGGTTTGGGGTTCAGCCACACTGCTTGCCCTCGTTAGCCTCTTAGCATAATCGCCTAAGTCATTTTTTGGCCATATTGTGACACCTGCCTAACTTTTCTCACCTACACGAAGTTAGCATTCCGCTGGTAGCTGGCGGCTAACACCGACAGTGGCGGTTCAGCTAATCTCGTCGCATGTAGCCACAATGCTAACTAGCAGCCGCTAGGCAGCCGGTAGACCTGCTAGAGGTGTTCTTAGAGAGGCGAAGAGCGTGAAGAACTGAAGGATGACCGTGGCCATGTGGGTATGTGTGGGCGGGGCCTCACATACATCACTACAGATCGAATAGAGCTGTCTAAAGTCAGACCATGTGGGGCTAACATAGTATGGGACATCCCATACTATGTTGTGTCGTACCGAGTGAATCATTTCTTACCAACAGTCTGCTTTAACATGTCTGTTTGGATCAAACAGAGGCTCGGAGAGTGAAACTGTGTCAACCTGAAAAAAATCCCTTTAACCTGCAGGTCTGAGCTTCCTCTGTGTGTGTGTGTGTGTGTGTGTGTGTGTGTGTGTGTGTGTGTGTGTGTGTGTGTGTTGTGAGCATTAGTGCAGGATCTGACCCGCTCACAGCTGCTTCCACAGAGGAAGCAAAGCTCAGCCGCCATTGTTGAAACTGAGTAAATTACACCAACAAATCACAAACTATTGCACATTTGCAAAAAAGATGACGCTCTTCTACATCTCACACAACCACTTCCTCCTTCAAAAATGACAAAATCTTCTTGTGTTTGAGCAGCTCTGGGCTGGTCCGTTAGCACAGTCTGAGCTGAAGTAAGTCGTGTCCCTCGATCGCCTGCTAACTTTGTCAGTCCAGGATCAACATCGACAAACAAATCAGTCTGCAGGATATTAATGATCTGTTAAGGAAAAGAAGCATTTGATTCAAACAACCAGAGCCTGAGCATCATCTGACAGAACCCCAGTCCCACTTTTCACAGGTGTTTCTCTCTGACACATACATTGAATAGGCCTAAAGAGAGGTTAAAGTAAATGTTTGGTTTTCAGACTGGATAGTCGTAAGGCCAAGATTATAGGGACTCCCCGTTGGAGAGTCTAATGTGTCACACCCTGGACGTAACATCTTCTACGAGCTGCTGAAAACAAAGGGAGAACTTCCTCTGGAGGTTCTAGGAACCGATAACTAGTCCTCCAAAAGATGCTCTCAAAATCCCAGCAAACCTCAAAGGTTGGCGTTACTGGTTGTTTGTGATGTCGATCCCGGGACTACTTGTCTACTTGTCTTTCCAATCCCACGGTCTAGATGTCGGAGCGGGATCCGGATGGGGGATGGCACAGTGCGGCGAGCTGGGCTCCATCCTGCTCCCGCAGTCAGGACGGAGGAGGAGGAGGAGGAGGAGGAGGAGGAGGAGGAAGAGGAGGGTGGGAGCGTCACACTCGGATGAGCGAAAGTTTAAAAAGCAACGACAACAACGACGAAAACGTCACAGAATTCAACCCCCGAAGTTCGGCCTCAGGAGACTCTCGAGTTGCTCTGTGCAGCAGTCCCTCTCCGTCCACCACCGTCCGTCCGGGCAGCACAGAGGAGGCGCGCCTTCAGGAGCGGTGGCTCTCAGTCACCTCCTCCCGGCTTGGAAACAACATACGGGGGACGACCTCGCGTCCAACTCCCGGACGTCTCGCAAACGTCTTGGCAAAAGAAGCGCATTTGTCGGGTGAAACCAGGAAAAAAATAACAGAAAAGAACAAAAAAAATGCTCCAATCGGAGGAAGAGTCTGCTCTCTCTGGACATTGGGAGATGCCCAAATGGAGACTGGGAGGGAGAGGGAGGGAGGGAAGGAGGGAGGGAGGGAAGGAGGGAGGGAGGGTGTTGCATTTGATGCAAATACTCAGCAGCAGCCAATAAAACAGGAGGAGGAGGAGGAGGAGGAGGAGGAGGAGCAGAGGAGCTCCAGAGGTTGAAGGGGGGAGGGGCCTGGCGTTGGCACTGTGCAGCTTGGCTGGTTACACACCGAGGAGGGAGGAGGAGGGAGGAGGGAGGAGGAGGAGGAGGAGGAGGAGGAGGAGGAAGGTGCCAGGTGTCAGTCTTCTCTACCGGTCCTTCAGCTCCCTCGTCACCCGCTTGGTGATCCGGCCGCACAGCAGCCCGACCAGGAAGAGCACGCACACGCTGAGCGCCATCATCAGCAGGATGTAGTTCTTGGAGGGAGACGTCATCACCTGCACGGCCAGGTCCGAGAAGCCCTCGGCCGGCGCCACCTGCAGGCCACGCCACACACACACACACGCACACACACACACACACACACACACACACACACACAGGAGAGCAGGGCTTCATCTCACTGAGAGAGTGGAAGACGAACTCTGAGGGGCTGCAGCTGCAACCAAGTAAAAAAACAAACCAAAACAAAGAAAAACGGAGGGAGGGTTTTCCCCTCATTTGACTAACTTTATCAATATTTCTAGACTTTTGTCTTTGAGGATGTATCTCTGCATTTTTCCAGCTGTCTCAATTTGCGTTTCTGCCTCCCTCTCCCATCTTTAGCGAAGAGATATCGCAGAATGATCTTCTAGGAGCTTCTGTACGTCCAAATATCCTCAGAGAGCCTCAGAGTTTTGGTTCATTTTTGTTCGGCAGGTCGGGCTCGCGTTGGCTAAGCTGCAAGCTAACAAGCTAGCAAGCTAAGCTAAGTGAAGCTGGCGGGTGGAGCTCAAAGCGCGGGACTTCCTGCTGCTCTGGAGCACCAGCTCAGGGGCTGACAGGCGTGTGGCGTGCGTCTCTGACCTTGGCGGCGTAGCTCCACATGTCGATGCGGTCCTGGAGCCTCTTCTTGCACTCGGGCTGCAGGCGGACCCTCTTGTCCTGCAGCGCCTCCATCAGGCACGACATCTCTGGAGAGGCCACAGCACAGGGATTCAATTCACTTCAATTTGAAGAGTTAGAGTTTGGAAGCGAATTGGAATGACAGGAAGTGGAATTCCATTGCAATTCGGAGAAATTCCTTACGAGATAACAGGAAGAACAGGAAGACTTTGTCACACGTAACAAAGGTTTTGGCTTCAGTACTAAAAAAAGACTTAACAGACGCTAAAATTAAACGCAAATTCCCCCCATTTTGAATAATTTGTTTTTCCACAATTTTACATATTTTGAAAAGTTTGAAAGTGATCATACATCAGTATTTCAGAATATAGTGTGCACGTGAAGTTCATAGTGATAATTATTTGTATGAAATAAGTATGAAACATATCGTAAAGCATGATATGGAGTTTAATGGAATTTCAGTTCTACTTCAGTGGCAGTTCTACTTCCTGTTTGCTACCTCAACTCCGAATCAGTTCAAATTCCTCCAAGAGGAATTGAACTTGGGAAACATTCTTATTTCGATCTGGGAATTGTGCGCAGTGGTGCTGGGAACAGCTCAGAGGGGGGGGCGTACGTACGTCGTCCTCGGCCCGGGGTGATGGCGGCGCAGTGGTGCTTGAGGTCCAGGGCGCAGGCCGTGTGCAGCACCGGGTCCACGAAGATGTCCGCCTTGCTCTCCTTCAGCATGTTCAGCACCTCCTGCAGGCCGCAGAGGAGAGGGGAAAACCCCCAGGACGTTAGGTTGGAAAGCTTGCTCACCCTGCTACACCCCCCCTGGCTGAAGGATCTTACTCACCTTCTTGCAGCCGTCCTGTTTGATCTTCAGCAGGTTGACCTTCAGACACTCCTCCACCTGCCCCGTCTGCTCCTGGGCCGCCGCCTCCTCCGCACACAACCTGGAGATCTTTGGGAGGAGGGAGGAGAGAAGACATCGGAGTGTGAGAGAAGCGGGGAAGAGGAGCGGAGAGGGAACCGAAGAGAAGGTGTGTGTGTGCGTGCACCTCGTCTGAGCAGTGCATCTGCAGCTGAGGGTCCAGCCTGTAGTCCAGCGCCGACTCCTGCAGGATCACTCTGATCTGGTCCTCACAGTCTGAAGACAACCTCTGCACCACAGCCCAGTCACATCAGACAGGTTTAGGGGAGGAGCCTCGGGCAGGCGTCCGCACAGAGGGAACTGTCACATGTTCCTCAGCAGCAGACCCCTAGTGGGCGCTGATGAGGACGGGCACTGACCTGGTCGGCGTACTTGAGCTTGAGGCAGGCGATGACCTGACCCTCCAGCTCGCTGTCCTCGCTGGCCTTGTTCAGGATGGCCTGGCAGAACTTGGGGATGTCGGCCCTGCAGGCTTTCCTCAGCACCGGGTTCAGCCTGTAGTCTGGAGAAGAGGAGCGTGGGGAAACAGTCTCAAAAATGAAATAAAGAAATCAATAAATAAAGGAAAGAACTGCTCAGTCAACTAAGGGTGGTGTGAGGTGTCCTGAGTCTTCCAGAAACTTCCAGAAAAGTTGTGCAAAATCTTTGTTTGGGAGGTATTCTCTTCTCTTTTAGGACTTAACAAAACAGAAAATAGGGCTTTCTTTTCAGGCTGTTGGTAAGAAATGCACTTTTTACCCCTTTTTTTGTTAGAAGAAATCACATCACAACAATATATTGATACCATATATTGATTGATGATTATTTGTCACAATAAAGTGACTATTTTCTCGACTATTCTCGCTTAGAGTAGTTGTTAGGTCTGTAAAACGTCAGATGAGAGTGACGGCCTGAAACACCTGGTTTTGCCTACACATCGTAGATGTCACAGATAAATCAAAAAGATAGAGCTCTCAGCTTTGAGGCGCTGGCTCAGCAGGACACAGATCTGCAGCCCGGACCCACCTGTGTTCTGTGTGATCTGTCTCTTGGTGATCATCTGTTTGCACTTGGGGTCCATCAGCTCGCTGTTCTTGTTCTGCTTCAGACACTGGAGGACGTTCCTGGCGTCGGCCTCGGTGCAGAACCGCTGCCAGGACCAGATCGCATTCAGTCAGCAACCAGGCTGAGAGCACGAGGACACAGCTAGACCGTCTGTCATGTGACACGTGATGAACCCGCCCGCTCCGGAGCAGACAGACGGCTCATACATTCATGTATTTTTTGACCTTAAGTTGCAAAAACAACATATGAGCAAAAATGAAGTACAAAACTGGAACCCATAAAACTAGGGCTGCCACAGCCCTAGGTGCCCTAGTAATGTATGTCATAATAACAAATCAATATATAAATACATATATACATCTATATATATATATATAGATATATAGATGTATAAATACACCATCCAGCAACTCCAAAACACTCCTGTGGACAGGTTGTGACCTGTACATTCACCCTGCCAAGGTTAAATATAAATAAGTAGTTTAAACTAGAGGATTTTAATCGTGGCAGCCCTACATGAGACACAAATGAACCCAGAACTTTTGTTTTCTGATCCATGGTCTTCATCCCCCTCCTCTTCCTCACCTTGATCATCTGCTTGCAGACTCTCATCAGCTGGTAGTCCAGCTCGGGGTCGGACATCTCCACCTCCTGCAGCCTGAAGATCCTCTGGTGGCAGCGCGGGCTCAGCTGCTTCTTCTGCTCCTTCAGACACTCGATCATCTGAGGAGGAGAGGAGAGGAGAGGAGAGGAGGGGAGAGGAGAGGAGAGGAGAGGAGAGGAGAGGAGGGGAGAGGAGAGGAGAGGAGGGGAGAGGAGAGGAGGAGGTGAGGAGAGGAGGGGAGAGGAGAGGAGGAGGTGAGGAGAGGAGAGGAGGGGAGAGGAGAGGAGGAGGTGAGGAGAGGAGGGGAGAGGAGAGGAGAGGAGAGGAGAGGAGGGGAGGGGAGAGGAGAGGAGAGGAGAGGAGAGGAGAGGAGAGGAGAGGAGAGGAGAGGAGGGGAGGGGAGCGGAGGGGAGGAGGGAGGAGGAGAGGAGAGGAGAGGAGAGAAGAGGAGGGGAGAGGAGGAGGTGAGGAGACTGAGCATGGAAGGAGGACGAGGAAGTGATGGGGGAATCTGCTCCTACCTGGGCGTTCCCGAAGGCCACGTTGGGACACAGGCGACTGATGTCAGACTTACAGGGTTCAAAGAGCTCCGGCTCCAGGCGGATGTCCTCCGACTGGGACAGACAGAGGAGACGCTCTGTAGACAGTGTGTTCCAGCTGTGTGTGTGTGTGTGTGTGTGGGTGTGTGTGTGTGTGCGCTACCATCTCCAGCTCCTCCACCCGCAGCTGCTTGCGACACTTGAGCGACACCCGCTGCTCCTTGGCATCCTGCAGCGTGTCGTTCCTCACCGTGGTGCTGAGGCAGATGACCACGTCCACCCTGCAGGACACGTGTGTGTGTGTGTGTGTGTGTGTAAGAGAGAGAGAGAGAGGTTTACGAGGCACATCAAAGAGAGACGATTCAGGACGCTGTGGGAGGAGAGCCGACCCACTTCTTCTTGATGTTGGGACACAGGCGCAGCACGTCCTCCTTGCAGGCCATCTTGAACTTGTAGGAGAACCTGAAGTCCTTCATCTGGACCTGCAAGCGGGGGGGGGGGGGGGGGGGGGGGGGGGGGGGGGGGCATTGGGCACGTCACTCCCAGACAGTCCTCAACAGAACTCAAACCTCACGTTTCTTAAAGTGTGACATCTTCTTCTTCTGTCAGTGCTCTTAAAGACGTTCAGCTCTCTGTCAGGATCTATAAACATTCCTCTGAACCTCTGAGATTCCACATGATTTGATCTGAAGGTGAAATGAAGCAAGAGGGGAAAGAAAAAAACCCAAAAAAGAGTGAGGGGGATGAGGGCGTTGTCACGGTAACCGACCAGCTGGAAGTGCGTGACGCCGACCGCGCACTTCTCGTTCATCTCCTTCTGGTGTTTGTTCTGCACCAGACACTCCATCAGGTCTCCGGTGTCGATCTGGTTGTCTGCGACATCCTGCACACACACACGTGCGCACACACACACACACACACACACACACACACACAGTCTTCAGCTTCTTTTGTTTTGTCCCAGAGTAGAGAAGTTATAGACATAAATCATTTCTAAAAGGTTCATTTAAAAACTAGACGGATGTGTCGCCTCCACCACTGGAGCACAGATCTCTAGGATGAAGATACCGAGTGGAAATGTACACTTTGTGGCTCTTTCTCTGTCCTGTCCAGAGTTATAAATGACACTCAAAAACGCTAACAGTGACAAAAGGCTCCTCTCTGAAAATGTTGCCGTCTTCGCTGTTTTACAAGGGCTGCTTGTGATGAGACGTCAGGCTAATGATCCTCCTGTCTCCTTTGATGTTTTGTCTTCGTCTCATTGGTGTTTCAGCTCTTCTATAATAGTCCATAATAGCTTCCTATCTCGCCCACAGAATGTGTTCCATTTCATTTTATCTTTTAGAAGCGGCACAACGGCTGCATTCACGTTTCCAGGTGTCTCATTATGTCTGTGTGTGTGTGTGTGTGTGTGTGTGTGTGTGTGTGTGTGTGTGTGTGTGTGTGTGAGGCCTCACGTGGCAGTGCGCCTGCACCACGGGCTCGCAGGCTCTGATGAGCAGCGCGTCGATCTGGAGATCCTGCAACGAGACAGACGGCGAGACGACGGCTCTGTGAGACGAGGACGGAGACACGAGGGACGCCCCGAGAGCGGGGGAGGGCGGCGCCCGTGACCTCTGACCTCTGACTCCAGCTCCGTCAGGTTCCCCACCACGTCCCTGCAGGCCGACACCAGGTCCTCCAGGTGGTCCTGCAGACACTCCAGCTCCTACACACACACACACACACACACACACACACACACACACACACACACACAAAACCTGCCTGAGAAGTTCTGAAATGTTTGCAGCAACGTTCTGAATACTGGATTATAGTGTGTTTACATGAGCTGCAACTAGAATATTCCCTTCATATTCCCCATTTCATGCTAGATTAATGTCTTATGACATGCCAGTGTTTCCCCTACAACGGTCCAGGCCTGGCAGGCCGCCAAAGACAAAAAAAGAAAAAAAAGACAAAAATAAGCAATGTATCCGGAAATCCGGGCCTATGCTGTAATTTCCCGATGGTACCTGAACGCACCTTGTGTGCCATCAGACCTGTCTCTCTCGAAATTCAGGTCTAAAGTGTTTTTTACAATATTAAATGGAATTAAACGGATGCATTCTCCGTCTTTGGATTGCACAGCACACACACACACCCACACACACACACACGCACACACCAACAACAAATGCTGAACAAGATGCTCTTACGTATCTGTGTGGTTGGTTTCCTCCATGTAGCTGACTGACCACAAAACTGGTTTACAGCTGATATTCCCTCAGTGACATGATATCGGTGTGTTTCGGGATGTTTTGTGGCCTGTTAAAGTAGGACCATCCCAGAAGGGTCTTCACAGAGATCCTGTCATAAAGTGCAGGGCAGGTGCTCATTCAAGGTTCAGACCTCCACTCTGCAGCCCGTAATGACCATCAGCTCTGGTCGGACTGAATCCGCCTCGTCTCCCCCGGGCCTGGGGAGAGTTCTAGGAGAAACACTGCACGCTCACATCGCATTCCTAGCTACGCTCATACCACTGTTTACAAGCTTGGGTCCGTCAAAATGGGATCGGTTTATTGTTAAAACGGGTTTAGCACCCAACTGACCGCCATGTTAATTGATTAAGCACGTGCAAACATCCAAAGATGGATGAGGAACTTTTAATGTCAACTTGGAGGTGTGCTGTGCATTGTTCTATGTTATTGTTTGGTGACTCCGTCCATGAGAAAAGGGGCTGTGAGACTACAAAGATAAAGAGGAGATCCTCTCATCACTCTGTAAGGCCGGCCTCCTCCTTCTGTCTACACACGCCCACACGTCCTGTTTTCCTGGGCATGAACTAACGTGAGGAAGTCAGATGTAGTGGCTCCAGTGGCCTATTAAAAACCATGAGGTTACACCAATGTGTAGTGATAAACAGACAGCAGGGGGCACTCTGATGCTGCAGGTCCAGGTGCTGCCAGAGCAGCCTCCAGCCTCCAGCCTCCAGCCTCCAGCCTCCAGCCTCCAGCCTCGGGCTCGGCCCTCACCTGTCCCGTGTCCGTCTTCTCGCTGCACCACTTCCCCAGGTCGGTCATGCAGCGCTTCTGCAGCTCCGGGTCCAGCTTCACGTCCAGGGCACGCTGGTGGAGGATCCTCTGGACCTCCACCTTGCAGTCCCGGGACAACTGCACACACACACACACACACACACACACACACACACACACACACGTCTCAGAGACACCGGGAAACAATCGGGATCAATGACAGGTTTTTGAGGTCTGTGAAAATAATTGTAAATGCAGAGCAAGCAGGATTAAAGGAGGGAGTGGTTCCCATTGCTTTTGGTTGTATGCTCTCCACACTCTCTTTCTCACACACACATGCATCGGATCAATTCAATCGTTATCATCGTCACTGACTCAACCCTTGATCAGAATCAACACTGATTGGACTGATTGAGGAGACCTAACGACCACGTACCTCCTCATCTGCATCAACCTGGTGAATTTAGAAACATCACAGTTTGATGACGACACAACACTTTGTGTGAGCTTCTCTCTACTCTTCTGTGTGTGTGCGTGCGTGCGTGCGTGTGTGTGTGTGTGTGTGTACCCGGCGGCCCTGCTCCTCGGTGCGGTAGGCGTGGCGGTACAGGCAGGAGAAGACGGCTCCTGGAGGCATCAGCTCGCTGGTCTCGTTCCAGCTGTGTGTGTGGCAGAGGCGTGCGGCGTCTCCCTGGCACTTCCTGTACAGGACCGGGTCCAGCCTGGGGGGGTTCGGGGTGGGGAGGGGGGTGGGGTGGTGGTGGTGGGGGGTCAGGGTTTGTTTACTTGAGCAATTTCCCAGCACGTTCAAGGTCTCATAAGCACACACTCACTTCCAGTCTCTGGAGATGAAGTACTGCAGCTCCAGCAGGCGGTGCTCGCAGTCCTCCACCATCTTCTCTGTGTATAGGTGCTCCATCAGGCACGACAGGATCCTACACACACACACACACATACACATAAATATTGAACCTTCTCTCAGTGAATGAATAAGAACAAGAGAAGTTGGAATAAGGAAAAGAACAAGTAGCAGAAAGGAGAGGAAGAAGGAGGGGAATTAGTGACCAGCCTAACCACCACACTGTGGTCACACTGTGGTAAGCAGAGGCAACTACTCCACACACACACACACACACACACACACACACACACACACACACACACACACACACACACACACACAGACACGCTGAACCTCCTCTCAGTGAATGTATAAGAGTAAGAAGCAGACAGAAGAGGAAGCTCATCATATGTCACATCTGTGGGTTTGCCTTCAACAAGAAATGTGTGTGTGAGTGTGAGAGCAGCTCACATGGGGTCTCCAGAGCGGATGTGTTTGCAGGCCGTCTGGATGACGGACTCGCAGGCCTCGTTCAGAGCCCGGTCGATCCGGTAGTCGGCTCCGGGGTCGGCGGACTGGATCAGCGTCTGCAGCTGCAGCACAGACAGAGACAGAGACAGAGATTCACAGAGCTCGAAATGTCGGATTCAGAGGTTCAGAGATTGACTTTAGATTCCCGACGTTCCCTGAACGCACCGTACAGACTACTACCCCGCCCCTTTGTGACGTAGACTGTCTACTTACGGCTTCAGACGTCACAATGGGCGACTGGCAGACACAGTCCAATCTGGATATTTACATATATATAGCACACTATGCTTTGGTCCTTCCCGGTCACATGTAAAAGTGGCGTCTGGGTTAGGCCCGCCCCCCCCCCCCCCGCAGCCCTCCCGGTCTTACGGCGCTCTGGCAGACGCTGTCCACGGCGGTGCTGCGGTCCCCGCGGCCGATCCTCATCAGGCAGTGCAGCGTGCGGCCTTTGCGGTGCAGCCCGGAGCAGTGGGCCTCGATCTCGGCCCGGCAGTGCAGCACGATCTCCGGGCTCAGCGAGAAGTCCTCCATCAGCATCCGCCGGTAGTCCAGCATCTCGCCCTGGCACTCGCCGCTGACCGGCCGCCCTGCGAGGGGGGGGGGGGGGGAGCGAGGGGGGCGGATCAGACTCGTCTTTGCCTGGGAAACTGGTCAATCATTATCCAGGTTTTCCAGGACGCGTGGGAACCCTGTGTTCAGCACCAAGCAGTAAATCAGCAGCATTCAGTGCAGCGTAGCCAATAGCAACTTTGTTGTCAAAACAGCACAGGCATCTGGACATTTTCAAAATAAAAGCACCCAATTTACATTGAGAGAGATGTGGAAACAGGCCGAGCCTCTCGCCGCTCTGCTTCTAGGATCTCAACGCTATTAAATTCACCCAGGAAGTGTAAAGTTTTACAGCTTTACGCGCTGCAATCATGAGACACTGCAGTCAGGGTGGGGAGGGGGGGGGCTCACCCCGGTGCACGGCTGCCTCCAGGCACAGCAGCAGGTAGCTGAGGCGAGCCTCTCGAGCCCGGGGCAGGTTGGTGTCCAGGCTGCAGCGCTGCTTCCTCAGGTCCAGCTTGCAGGCTTTAGCCAGCGAGTAACTGACCCGGTAGTCCTGAGAGATCAGCTTCTGACGGGTGGTCAGGGCGTCCCGGCACTGGGGAGGGGAGATGGAGAGGTGTGTGTGTGTGTGTGGGGGGGGGGGGTCGGTAACTCGGTCTGTACTTCTTATTTAAGGGCTCGATGATGCTGTACCTTCTCTGACATGGCCTCTTCAAACTTGTGGTTGAACAGACACTTGTAGACTTTCCCCTCTCCAGCCTGAGTCTGTGCAGAGCAGGAGACAAAGAGAGGTCAGAGGTCAACACCAACGGCATCGACAGAAATGTGTGTTTACCTGACTTGCCTTGTTTTGACCACCCATAAAAAAAATTTAGTTTTCCATCTTGAAGGATTTAACAAACCATAAAATATTCGACTTCAAGAGAGTTATTTGAGAGAATTCTTATTTTGTATCATAAAAACATCTTCAAAGCACTTTTTCAACACTGATCAATCATCACAATCACTTGGTAATTCTGACTCCTCATCAATGTAGGCTGTTTGTTGATTATCAGCGGATTGATGAGTCCGACTCTAAGAAGTCAGCGTGAGCTGCCTCTACCTGTGCCGACCAGTGTGTGGGCAGGTCCAGGTGCATCCTAACACCTGATTACGACCTGAACGTGACCTGAACTGATGGCTGCGTCTATCTGGCAGCAGGCGATGCGGTCTCCTCACGTTCTGACAGAACCTCTCGCGGTCGTCGCGGCACGAGAAGTAGAGGTGCCGGTCCAGGTGGAAGTCGTCGGACGACAGCTCGGCCACCCGCAGGATGGCCCGCTGGCACTCCTCTTTGATGGTCTGCACGTGGTCCTGCTGCTCCGCCTCCTTCACCAGGGCCCTCTCCAGACAGGCGATCACCTCGCCCTGCGAGTGCACGTCCTGAGGGAGGAAGAGGAGGGAGGGAGGGAGGAAGAGGAGGGAGGGAGGAAGATGAGGGAGAGGTGTAACGTCACACAGCTGTGGCACCTGGACTCAACGCCAGTACAACCAGAAAGAGGAGCGACCAGTGGAAAAGTCACATAAGAGATGTCTGAAATCACATTAAAGGGGGCATGTGTATATATATCTACCTCTTAAATGTCAGTTCTGACCACTAAGTCGGTGATGAGTTCAGTCTCTCGATCTGCACAGCCCCGCCCTCTCTCCCTTCGCCTCAGCTGCCGCATCGAGGATCTGCCATTTTCTCAGCCTCATTTGTGTACGACACCGTCCGCACTTCTTCCGCTTAGCAGGAAGTGGTGGGCGGGGCATGGGGCTCATTAGTATTTAAAGGGACAGGCGCGAAAACCAGAGTGTCCAGAGCGGGGCTCTTTGGGTTTTTACGACCGAAGCATGATACTGACATAACTCTTAGCCATCAAGGTACCACGTCAGAGAAGGAGGAACAATCGGAATATGCCTCCTTTAAAATCTATTTCTAAAAAAGAACAAGTAGAAAAACTGGAGAGGTCAAAGGTGACGGTCTCCCAGCACAGAGTATTCAGCCACTGAGCGTGTGAAGATTCACTGGCTGTCATATCCAGACACACAGAGGTCATGATACAATACACAGACACACACACACACACACGCACACGCACACACACACACGCACACACGCACGCACACGCACACGCGCACGCACACACACACACCTTGTGTCCCACGTTGATGCTGCCGCAGCGCATGTTGTTGATGTCGTCCTTGCACTTGTCCATGAAGCCGCAGATGAGGCGGTAGTCGCTGAAGATGATGCTGGTCATCTTGGTGATGTACTGGTTGCACTGGTACTCGCTGATGTTGCCGCGGTGGTCCACCAGACAGGACACCAGGTAGCCCCTCCCCCGCTCCTCCTCGTTGCACTCTTTGATCTGCAGACCCCGCCCCCAACGCCACAGTGTGTCACACCTCAAACGACTGAGGCCGATTCATCTGTCGATCACATTCTCCTCTTTTGTCGTATTCTCTTCCCTTCTAATTCGTTCAGTTCAAGAGTCTAATATCAGAGAGGCCGGACGGTGCGTCTTAAAATCATGAAAATAAATGCATCTTTAAAAATGGCTGCACAGGCGTCTCTAGCCCATTTTTGGGGGGTGCTGAAACACCCCTAAACTGAATCCCAGCACCTCTAAAATTTGAGAGATCAACAACATTTGACAAGCTAGAAATGTGTCAAAACCATACAGTGCTTAGTTGAAACGGAATATTTTGAAGTCCCCAGCAGCAATAGCGTTAAAGTGTAAAACAGTGAGACTTATCTCGCCTGGCTGGCAGCCCTCTGGGTGCCCGGCACCCCTAAACACCTCTGGTCCTGGAGCCGCTCCTGGACGGCTGCAGAGCGAAGCGTCCGTCGCTGCAGCTGGAGCGATGCCTCTGACCTCCTCCCACCTTTGTTAAGTAAGTAAGTGCTGCGACTGCCAGCGTGCCCTAATCACTGCTGCCAGTCTGAGACACACTGTTGCTAAGCTACGCAGAGTCGTCCGGTTCGCTAAGTCGATTCTTGGTGTGTGCGTGTGTGTGTGCGTGTGTGTGTGTGTGTGTGTGTGTGTGTGTGTGCGTGTGTGTGTGCGTGTGTGTGTGTGTGCTGCAGCTCCCGCGGCGCAGGCTGACCTCAGAGATGGTGCTCTTGCAGACCTCGGTGGCCACCGACTCAAACTTGGGATCCGTGGTCAGGTTGAGTTTGTAGTTCCACAGCAGCTGAGGGACGCACAGTCAGAACCGGCTTTAGCAAAACGCGCCGTGAAAAGACTTCTTTTTTTAATGCCTCGTAATGGCGCAAAATCCTCTGAGCCGCTGCTTTGTGCCTCAGAGATGAAATGAAGAAAAGGCTCCATACCACAACTCACAGGGTGTCAGATTAGTTAAATCATGTTTATGTTAAATAACGCAAATGCAGGTCCTCATCTATGTGGAATAAAACACAGTCCACTCTCCAGCTTTTCCAACACCTTAAAGCTGTGATTACACAATCATACGACTGTGTTCTTATCACATAAATAGAGCTGGTATTACTACATAACTATAAATAGAACATAAGAAAATAAAGGGAAATAACCCTAATGTGATACCAGAGCACTTTATCCAAAGTTCAAGCTTCTATTTCAGTTCATTTAAACTAAGTGAATGTTTTCAAGTAGTTTTCTGCACGTGTGCAAACGCAGACAGCACACAACATGACAGCATGAGCAGCTGTCACAGTGGTTCCAGAAACCTGCCACCTCATCCAGTGTTACCCTGTGAACCAGGAAGTGGGGGGGGGGTTCTTCTGCAAATCGATCATTTTGGAGCGCGGGTTTTCACATCGAGCCTCGGCTGAAATCCATTTGTCAGGACTCAGCCGGAGAGCTCGAGCCAGGAGCTGCGGAGCTGAGGCAAAACACAACAAAACAAATGTTTCTCTAGACGCCAAAACGCGGTTCTCCTCCAAGCTGAGGTTATTGTGAAAATGACGCGGATGCCGAGCGAGGTCTATCCACTGCTGGCCCTGCAGATGTAGATCTGCTGAAGTGTTTAAAGACGTCTCTAAATGTCCCTCTTGTCCTCCGCCTCCCTCCCTCCCTCTCCCCCTCTCCTTCCCTCTGTCTTTTATATTTAATGTATGGCTTTATTGTTTGGCTGCCAGCGAGGCTCCAGCTGCAGCAGCAGCAGCAGATAACAGCCACGGACGGCCAACAACACCACAACAAAACAGCACCAGCGTGTGTGTGTGTGTGTGTGTGTGTGTGTGTGAGCGACATGTTAATGGGCAGCTCTGCTTTCCAGCACTGTAATAAAGACAGTCCCGGCGGTCTTTCATAAAGCTGCCTCCGGTTAGTGGCTGAACTCTGAACCGAGGGTTTATCGCCCGCAGAGCGTGGACGGGAGCAACAGGTGAGGCGATCCAGGAGGAAACCAGACAGTCATTCTGAATGAGACAGGAACTGGTGACAGCCAGGTTAACAACCCACCACATAAACCAGTCGTTTGGTAACGTGAGTGGGAGAGCTCAGGAGGATGGGAGAGACAGCCAGATTATATTCCTTACCCCCTCTCAGGTTTATCTGACTGGTTGCACGTCCTGGTGTATTGCAGTACCAGCAAGGAATGTAGCGTGGTGAGGAAGAGGTGCGGGGTTCCGCAAGGATCTGTGCTTGGTCCAGTTCTTTTCTCTGTATATATGCTCCCTCTAGGTGATATCATCAGGAGTCACTCTATAGATTTCCACTGTTATGCTGACGACACTCAATTATATCTATCTATCAAGCCGGGCGAGCTCAACCGTCTACAGCAGCTTCAGTCCTGCCTTGATGATGTGAAGGCCTGGATGACTAATAATTTCCTCCTTCTGAACTCTGAAAAAACAGAGTTGCTGCTCATAGGTCCTAAACACCTACGCGATTCAATATCTGATGCCATAGCATTGCAAGGTAGTTTTGCGACTTCTTCTGCCACCACTGTTAAGAACCTAGGTGTTAGTTTTGATCCAGACCTGTCTTTTAGCTCCCACATAAAATCGATCTCACGGACTGCCTACTTCCACCTCCGCAATATTTCAAAAATAAGACACCTCCTCCCTCTCCATTCAGCAGAACAGCTGGTCCATGCCTTTGTTACCTCCAGGCTGGACTACTGCAACTCTCTACTGGCTGGAAGCTCCAATAGGTCGCTGAGAACTCTGCAGCTCATTCAGAACGCGGCAGCTCGTGTCCTGACTAAAACTAGAACGAGAGATCACATCTCTCCTGTTCTGGCCTCACTACACTGGCTTCCTGTACCTTTCAGGATCCAGTTCAAAATCCTCCTCCTTGTCTATAAAGGTCTTCATGGTCTGGCACCCTCTTATATCTCAGACCTGATAAAACCCTATTGCCCCACTAGGACACTTCGTTCTCTGAATACAGGCCTACTGGTGGTTCCAAGAGTCTCTAAGTCTAGATGGGGAGCCAGAGCCTTCAGCTACCAAGGCCCTCTGTTATGGAACCATCTACCAGTTTCAGTCCGGGAGGCAGACACCCTCTCTACCTTTAAGAGTAGGTTAAAAACCCTCCTTTTTGACAGAGCCTACAGATAAATCCAAGATAAGCTGCTATAGGTTGAGTCTGCTGGGGGTCCCCGGCACATTGAGCTCTATCTTCTCTGCCTTCTCTGTGGGTGTGAATCAGGTTCACGTTCCCTCTAGCTTCTCTCTTTCCTCTTGGCCTCTCCCCGTCTGTTTTCCATCTCCTCCTCTTCCTCCCTCTCCTGCCCCTCTCCTTTATCTTTCAATTTATTTTTATTTTTATTTTTATTTTCATTTTATTTTTATTTTCATTTTTATTTTTTGTTTATATATATATATATATATTTTTTAATTAATTAATTTATTTATTTATTTATTCTTATTTTAATTTTATTAATATTTCATTTTTTAATTCTTAATTTTCTGTTTATTCTTATTTTACTTTTTCATTTTTCATTTTATTTTTATTATTTTTATTTTCCCTCCCGACTTCCATCAACACTGAGCTGGATCCAGGACCACCTCTACCCGGCTCATCTCACTGCGGTTCCTCCTGCCTGCTGCTACTATGGACTGATTCAATTCAATTCATTGATTTATATCCTGAACTGTTAGCCATCAATAATGTTTTGTTTGTGCCCGCCTGTCCGTCCTGGGTGAGGATCCCCTCCTCTGTCTCTCACCCTGAGGTTTCTCCCCTTTTTTCCCTCTCAGGGTTTTTCTTGGGAGTTGTTCCTCAGCCTTTGCGAGGGTCTAAGGACAGGGGTTTTTTTTCACTATGTACACATTGTTGCTCTGCTTGTAAAGTGCTCTGAGATAACAGCTGTTATGATATGGCACTTAAAACAAATAAAAGTTGAAGTTGAAGTTGAAGATCATTCCAGCTAAGGAACATAATGGATTACCACACACACACACACACACACACACGTTCATCATCATGTCGTCCATGATGTTTAAATACTCTTTTAAATACTCCTTTTTCTCTCTCTTTTTTGTTGAAATAACATGACAGCTGCTCCTCAGAGTCCTCCAGCTGTTTCCAGCCCGTTCAGACAGGCGTACGTATCCCGCCTCCTCAGACAGCTGATCAAACAATTCCCGTTAATTGCGAACAACACGTCTGCACGGCGTCGTTCACGCCGACACGCTCTCATCGCTCACATCTTTCACTCGAGCGAAAACACTTTAGAAGGAGAAGTTTCTCGCTACATATGCACAACGAGAAGGAGAATTGGGAAGGCGAGATCATTATCCGTGTTATCTGGTAACAAAACAACTGTGTGTGTGTGTGTGTATGGAGGGAATACTCACATGGTTACAGTCTGGAGCGATTTCACTCTCCTGCAGAAAGAGACACAGAGAGAAAGTTGTTTGACACAAAACGGAGAGCTGAAGGAACCAGGAAACACTCCTAAAACCATTATTCATTTATTTAAGTGTTCTAAACAAACACATACAGCTGTAATAAGTTGAGTATTTGTCAATCCTTGGATCGGCCTCGAGCTGTCCGTCAAACATCTTAACACATCACTTATTCACTGGTTAAACAATGCAGGAGCTAATGAGTTACAGAGGTCAGTCGGAGCTTTGGACACACCCTGCTGGTCTCTTTTTGCACTGTGTGATGTGGAGTGCCAAAATGTGTGATGTCTGATGATCTTGCAGAGCAGTCTGTGTAAAAACTGACGGTCAGGGTTTATCGTTTGATCGTGGCTAATTGTCAGGTGATCGCTGCTCTGAGCAGGACTTCTACCCCACTAAACTTTATAGATGAATCCTTAGACTGACTCAACAATAATGGCCTAGAAGCATCCAAAAGCAATCTTGCAATCTAGGGGAAACCCAGTTTAGTCTGACAGAGGAACACTGTAATCTCTCCTAACACGGGAGCTAAAATGTTCTGTCTCTCATAACACATACTGCTGTGTTATGAGAGAAAGACAGAAGCTCCCAAAACATTTTCATTCCCACAAGTTTTACACACCCGTGATCACACCACCTTCATGACACATCGTCACGTTACCATAGCAACACACAGACATTTCAGTCCTTGACCCATAGTGTGGTGCTTCCCAGCGCTCTGAGCATCGATAGGGTAACAGACCGTGTTTGTGTCGACGGTCAAAAGGTTAATACAGTTGGTAATGACAATGATGAAGTCCATGAGAACAAACCAGCTGCAATATGTTGAGTCCACGTCTGTGAGATCCCCAACTGCATACAGGCCATGGTACTTTTCCATAACAATATAAAAAAGGTTTGATAGGTATGGGCCAAGCCAGGCCAAGTCAGGCCAAGCCAGGCCAAGCCAGGCCAAGCCAGGCCAAGTCAGGCCAAGCAGGGCCAAGCCAGGCCAAGTCAGGCCAAGCAGGGCCAAGCCAGGCCAAGCCAGGCCAAGCCAGGCCAAGTCAGGCCAAGCCGGGCCAAGCCGGGCCAAGCCAGGCCAAGTCAGGCCAAGCAGGGCCAAGCCAGGCCAAGCCAGGGCAAGTCGGGCCAAGCCAGGCCAAGTCAGGCCAAGTCGGGCCAAGTCAGGCCAAGTCGGGCCAAGTAGGGCTGGGTGTGTTTTTGTATTCAGAACGATGGGTGTGGCAATCCAGAGGGGATTTTGTATAATTTTGTATTGGATTTTTGTATGGATGGATGGAGATGGATGGAATTTTCATAATATGAGACAATATTTACCCTATAAATGGCATAATTCCTTTGAGCCAAGCACCCAAAAAACGTTGTGTAAAGTGTAAATATACAACTGTTTTGATACAATTAAAATATACGACTGTCTATAAGTGTAAAAAGGACCGGGATGACCGCTGTCAGGCGGCACTTTTGACTTCGTCTTCCTATCGGATATTTTTCATTCAATGGGGCAGAAATTTCTCCAGAGCCCAATCCATATTCTGAATTTTTCAAATAATAAGGTTTTAGAAAGTCGAGGTTCCACTGCATCGTGACTTGGCCAAACCAACTAACAGAGCAGGTACAAACAAAGTGGCCTTTAACTAGAAGTAATACACAACACAAACTAAGTAAAATCACACCCATCCTTCAACAGAGCTGATAGCAGATGGTTCTGGCCCAGTGACAGGACCACAGCACAAGACCCTCCTCTGCACCTGGCCACACCTGTGGCTCCTCCCAGACCAGGGCCATCACAACCGGGTACTCTCAGTGTCGAGTCGAGTCGAGTCGAGTCGAGTCGAGTCGAGTCGAGTCGAGCCGGTACCACGTCGTGGCAATGGGGCAGAGTGGCAGCAGCAGCCCTTCAGCAGAGGTCCCTCAGCACGCCAGACGATCAGAGGGAAACGAGGCGCTCTCACAGCGGCGAGGAGGAGACATGAAAGCACTCTGTGTTTACTACGCTCTGCCCACAGCGGCCCAGACAGTGGGGGGGGGGGTGTCTGAACTGTCATCCCCACTAAATGTTTCACAGACGTGGGGAACCGGCCTAACGAGCAAACAGACCCTCACGAGGCCGCCGGGATGAGAATTACCAATTAGCGCCACTAGGAGTTATTAATTAATTAATGAACGGCTCCTTCCCATCGCATCAAAGGCGGGCTGGAGCGGGACCGGTCTTTAATCAAGCGGGCCGATCGAAGCGAAGGCTAATTGTGTCTGAGGGAGGAGGCAGACGCGAGGCAAAACGTTTGACAAACACTCAGAGAGGCAGACGTAAAATCTCCCTGACGGTGCCGGAGAAGGAGAGGCCGCAGAGGCTTCGCTCACGAAACAACATGTCTCTGTATTAGGAACCAGACAGAGATGATACGAAACCAGTACCACCCAAAACCAGTGTAGTGCCAGTGCAGCTGAGGGTTTATCTAGTCAGGGACCTGACCCCCAGGTTACAAACCCCCCAGGTTACTCCTCACTCTGCTCTGTTCTATGTCTCTATCACTTTTATATTGTGTGATTCCTCGACTGTACTGGACTCACATATCGCCCCGAAGACGCTCTGGTCAAGTAACACATAGGCTACACTTTGGTCCCTAATGGCATTTTTTCCTTCCATTACTTTTACTTTTATACTTTAAGTAGTTTAGAAACCAGTAAACTTTTTACTTTTACAGGAGTAAAAAGCTTCAGTTGATACTTCAGCTTCTACAGCAGTATTTCTAAACCCTAGTATCTGTACTTCTACTGGAGTAATACATGTGGATACTGTTGACACCACTGCCTCTGGTACCCAGGTTGGTCCCCTGGTCCTCCTAGACTCCATGGATGCTGCGTTGGAGCCAGGACCACTCCCCTTTGGTCCTGTCTCCACCTACTGCTGCTTCTGTGATGCCTGCAATCTGTAATCTGTAATCTGTAAACTGTTCTGTTTGTGCCCACCTGTCTGTCCCCCTCCTCCGTCTCTCACCCTGGGGTTTCTTGCTTTTCTGTTCCACCTGTCAGGCTTTTCTCTTGGGAGCTGTTCCTCAGATGAAGCGAGGGCCTTAGGGCCGGGGGCAGTCTACCGTCTTTGCACTTTATTACAACCGCTGCAGCTATCGTAAAGCACGCTGAGTTTGCCTTGTGCAGGAAATGCACTTCATAAACAAAGATTGACCTCAAAGCCAAACAAAGCAAAACGTACAAAGTGCGGGATTTAAAGGAAACGTGGAGAGAAAAGCTGGAACGACAGACGCTGCTCTGCAAGTACACAGCCTCCCGACACACACACACACACACACACACACACACACACACGCACGCAGTCTGTCTGACTCAATTTCTCCAGATGGGGAAAGGACCACGGCTCCTCGAGCGCGGTGGCAAAGTGAGTGACTTCCTGGTCGTCTGAAGCAGCGTCTCGCTCGGTGTCGGGTGTCAGGGCTGCGACCGCCACAAATAAACACGGCCTGCACTGTAAACCACACGCTGCCCTGCTGCCAGCCCTGTGTGTGTGTGTGTGTGTGTGTGTGTGTGTGTGCTGGGGATGGGAGGCGGGTGAGGGGGTGTCTTCCTCCGGAGGAGAAGCAGATTTATAAGAGTCATTTACCTCTTCAGGAGGCCACAGCTGTTATTGAGTAGGAGCAACGTAATTATCTCAGTAAAGAGGACATCACTCAGGAGGCCTGTGTGTGTGTGTGTGTGTGTGTGTGTGTGTGTGTGTGTGTGTGTGTGTGTGTGTGTGTGTGTGATTGAGAGCGTGGCTGACGTCAGCACGGCGCTGGTCAAGATAAAAAAATCAAAAATAAAGACAGACACGACCATGTGTCACCAGCCTCTAACATCTGTTCATTAATGTTCAGGGTTTGTCTGTTGCTACGTCTGTTTTATTGCAGCATATTAAACTAAGTGTCAGTCATTCAGACGCGCATTAATTCGCACTAAAACGTAACTATAAACAGGTTGAACAGGCGACTTTACTGTTTGTTCGTAAACCTCTATCCGAAACAAGCTGAGTGTGCAGGGATTCGAGCTGCGGAGATTTCACTGAATAAATAAATGATACTGAAGTTCCTTTGTCTGGGGTGAGCATTCAGAACGTGGTTTTCTTATTTGTGTGTCATGTTTAAAGTCGGAAAAGATCTTAATAATTAATATAGGACTCATTAAATCAAAGCAGGCTCAGCTGGAGCTTTAAACATCTTCTTCCTCTTCTCTTTAAAACAGATTGCACGATTATGAACAGAAATACTGCCACAGTCCGAAAGCATCATGTTCGAACTGACTGGAGTGTGTGTGTGTGTGTGTGTGTGTGTGTGTGTGTGTGTGTGTGTGTGTGTGTGTGTGTGTGTGTGTTTCCTGTGATGGACTGGAGACGTGTCCATGGTGGATTACCTGCCTTCACAAGAAGAGTTTTGAACAGTTTCAACCCTGCAGAATTGACTTAACTAAATCCGATGTATGTAGCGGACAGTCGAGTACAAGGTCCATCCGGTTCAGGTCGATGATTATCTCACTCAGGTGACCTCGGCCTGTTAAGACGAGCCTGTTTGCTCTCAAGGCGGTGCTGCCTGATTAATGGATCAGTTATGCGGAGTCTGTAAAACATCGCAAAAGCTGGAGGGGAAAAAGGATCAACGGAAGGTGCTGAAGACCAGCGTGACGACCTCCAGGTGTTCATTTCTAGATATCCTCACGTCTAAGAGTCTGAGAGCGTCAGATGTGTCTCTTTGTTGCTTTACTTGTCTTTTCACAGTTACAAAAAAAAGCATCAAAATCACATTATCTTGGTTTCACACCCTGTTCCAGCATGTGACACATTATTTAATCACCCTCAGTTTATACTGTTGAGGTTGTCGCTTTTATTTACACTGTTCTACGTGTTTTACATCTGTGTATATGCCCACCTCTGCTGCTTAATTAATGCCACAATTTAAAGTACAATGCATACAGAATATTTTGATTCTCATTGTCAACACCTACTTGAATTCCCTTATGGATATGTTGTTGTATGACGTGCGCATTGTCTTCTTTCTACAACAGTGTTTTCTTTTGGAGTAAAAGAACCAATAATGGAGGGAAGACGATGCATTTCAGACCTCAGAGCCAAAAGTACAATTTTGCATAATTCAGACATTTGCTGAGATCAGGAGGAAAATCGAGATGTTTTGCGTAAGTGACTCTGGGGTGTGTGTGTGTGTGTGCGCGCGTGTGTGTGTGCGCGTGTGTGTGCGTGTGTGTGTGTACTGCTGGCCCCCTCTCCTCCCCTCTCCTCTCCTCCCCTCTCCATCCCCATCTCTCCTGCACCTCTGCATCCTGCTCCTGCTGCCTGGACCCGGACCACCCCACCGTCAGCCAGACACACCCAGGCCAGCCCGCGGCCGCCGTGGCAGCCCGGGGTGGCCCTGGAGGCTCCTACCTCTCTGCGGTCCTGCAGACACTCGAGCAGCGCCAGGTTGTTGGTCCAGGTGTGTTTGGGGCAGAGCCGGGTCAGGTCCTCCCTGCAGGCCTCCTCCTCCGCCAGCTTCCAGCCGCTCGCCCTTCGCGGCGCTGAGGCCCCGGCGGGGACAGGTGCATCCCTCCCCGGGGGGTCCGCGGCTCTGAGGCCGGGCGGGTTGGCCGCCTCTGCGGGCCCGCTGGCCGCCTTCAGGCCGAGCACGGAGCCGGAGCCGCAGAGACCGAGTAGCGTCAGCGGCAGGAGGAGCAGCAGCAGCGGCAGATCGGAGGGTCTGTACGGCGCCATCTTCACTCCACTGTCAAGCCGCCGCCGCTGACGTCATCGCTTCCGGTCAGCAGGTTCACAATAAAAGCCTGTTCGGAGAGATGAGTACGGGACTTCCGGTCAATTCACATGAGCCGGCGGCACAGATTTCTCCGTGTCCGTCCAGCGTGACGACATTGACTCACGGGACAAACGCTGGTAAACAGTAAACTGGTTCTGTAGCGCTTCATCTAGTCTTCATGACCACTCAGAGCTCTTTACGGACACTAGTCAAAATCACCTAATCACACCAAGCTGTGGCAGGGCCATAGAGGACAAACGGGCACCACCTCCCCCTGCATTCTCGATGCTTTTTAAAATAAACAATTATCACTTATTTTGAGTGTGAATGTGTTTAAAATACATTACAACATGAAGTATGTCAAATATAAATCATCATATTTTGGGGAAAAAACAAATCAGGAGCTTAACGTCTTTGGAGCTTCTGAGACGATAGAATCAACACCCCAGCTGTTTGTGTTAAATTGTAATGGGATAGTTACTGAAATTGGGTTAATCTGATTTACAACATATTAGCGTTGCTTCTGGCCTGGGATTGAACCACTGATCTTCTGGTACATGGATGGCCACACTCCTCCTGAGCCACAGTTTTCAAGATGAAAGACACATTTTGGACAATTTTCAGCATTTTAGCTCAATGGACATGAAATGAAACAATCAATATGTGCTTCAAGTGCAGCCTTTCAGTTCTAATTTGAAGATATTTATATTGTCAAACATTGTCGTTACATTAACCACCGCATTCACTTGTCTTAATCCTGTTTATACTGCAAATTCAGATTGTTCATAAATAAATAACCAGTTTATAAATATAGTGATGTTGTTGTAGCTTACTAGCAGTTATTAAAGTAATGACTTGAAGAGGACTAACTAACGACCATCCACAACACCCACAACGTCATTATTTGTTAGACTAGAGAACACATAAGGATTTCATCGTGACTACTAATCATCTTAACCTATTGATAAAAGTGCTGCTATGTTTGTATGTACTGTCTACACCAACATGCACAGATGTTATGTATTTTGTATTCTGCACTCCTATTTTACAGATTTACCAGCTAGAAGGATAATGCCAATTTCATTTTCGTACCTCACTACTCGAGGTTTTTAACTAATTTAATTCTGTGTGATGCCAGCACATACACTGCATGTTATATGGTAGTTGAATAATATATAATGCAAACATGTCTAGATATGATGCTAATATTTATGTGTATGTGTACTGTATGTGTGTGTGTGTGTATCTGCGTGTGTGTGCCTGCCCTTCCCTCCCAGTGTGTGGGAGCAGCTGAATATAATAGTAACTAGTAAGAGCAATAAATCCTCCCAGTTTAGAGCTGACAGCTGCTGAGCTGCTTTTTCTGGTTCACCAGTGCCAGTAGCAGACTGGCCTCGGTGCCACAGTCACTCATGAGTTTGATCCTGACCTGGATTCACACACTTCACTGTTTTTGAGCTGCATTTGATCAGTGTGTGGAACCCTGAGGGAGTTCAGATTATAATCAGGGGAACATTTATTACAATGATAATTTTAGGTCTGTATCTGTCTGTGCAGTCATTCTCAATGAAGATGGGAACATCTCCTGGAGCCTGGAGAAATAGCACAATAATAGCACAATAAATCATGAATATTGACATGTTTAGCTGTGACTGTCATGTACTGTCATGTACAACTTCTTAGCAGACTGCATTTATTTTTACATGTCTACAGATAAATGTCTGTGTCGCGTGTGTGAAATAGCAGGGATGAAGCACAGGCGAGAGGAGCTGTCAGCTGTCACACACACACAGCTGAGCTGAGTCAGAGGAAAACCATCAGTTTAGTGGCTTAGTTATGCCTGTTTGATCTCTCATAGTCAGAAGACCGTCTGATGTACCTTTTCAGCTTTCTGAAGGTTTTTACACTTTGTCACAGATGTGCAGAGCTGCAACTTAAGATTGTTCTGATTGATCTGTCAGTTATGACCATGATCTATGGGTTGGTTTAGTGTGAATATATCAACTTTTAGTAATTGAAGTAAAAAAGCAACTTGAATAAAACAAACTAAATGTGTAGAGATTTTTTGTCTGAGTCTCTGAGGAAACTTCTGGAAGAAAATTCTTGGACCATTTGTTTGAGGCTCAGCTGCTTCTCTCGACCCCTCTGTCTGGAATTCAACTTCTGAAGACAACTGTCACTGGTCTCTCTCTCTCTCTCTCTCTCTCTCACACACACACACACACACACACATACACACACACTGAACCAGCACCTATAAACTGAGAACAGACAGCCTTGCTGTCCCCATTCATCCCCACTCTCCTGCAGGCAAGAATCAGCTGCAGTCAGAATGGCAGAGTAAGTCCAGATCGGAAGTTTTCTGAATTACAAAACCTGCAGAATCAATACGGATCGTTTTATGTCCTATTCCATGTTTCTCCACAGGAAAAAGATGTCGACGAGCCGGAGGAATCACCTCAAGGTACAGAAAGAATTTAAGTTCTCAGTTAACTGAAAATAAATGTCATCACTATCCTTAATGCGTCTGACTGTGATTGCATATGTATTACATGTTACTCAGCGTTTCAAAGGAAAAAAAAAGATTGTGAGTGTAGAGTGAGAGCCAGCAACAAACAAACCAAGGGACATCAAAAACATTTTTGCTCTCCTACAAAACAGGTTTTAATCTTGAAACAAGAGAAATTCAACAGATTAAGTGATTCGTTTTATAGTGTAATAATTTGCATGTGCCTGTGAGATGAGGTTACCGGTGAAATGTCGAGGAAACACTTCTCATTCTTTCTCAGTATCTGATTCCTCTTCTGATTCTGGCTCAGACATTTAAGGCTTCATATAAGGTCTACAAACCATAACCTTATAAGAAGCCTTAAGCCTTAGCCTTATAAGGCTATAGGTTAACACAAAGGTTCGTAGTTCTAGTTTTAGCTGCTCAACTCAGTTGTTTACCAGATTAAAGTCTACGTGTGGTTGCCAGATTACCATGAAAGGGTGACAGATCATTTCCAAATAATGTTCCCAAATAACTGAAATTATAAAATGGCACCTCCTCCTCCCCCTTTCCTCCCTACTGTTAGAGCTTGCTACTGCAAATCGGCGAGGCTATGCTGGAGGAGGAGGCACAAGAAGCGGAGAGGCAGAAGACGATGTACATGGAGGAGAACTGCCCCTCCCTCTCCATCCCAGGCTGCGCCCAGGAGCTCCAGGTAAACCTCCACCACCTGGACAACAGGTGGAGCCACAAACACCTCACATGACTTCCTGTACTGAGCAGTCTGCTTATGATGTCATCTACGTGTTTGCATCTCCTATGTCTAAGTCTATACAGCTCCCATGAGGCATTGACCCCCAAGAAATAAAATCTCATATTTTCTGATTTAATTAAAAAAACATGATTGTTGTTGTACCAGTCTTCTATTGAAGTGGTTATCTAATCAGTCATTACCAACATTTGATACTAGTAGTCCACTCCCCCTGATCCACAGTCACAAAATGGTTTCCAATATTTAAGATTTAGGAATTGTTTTGTCATGATATTCATGATTTCATAGACTTCCTGCACACCAGACAACATGATAGTAATAATAATTCACACAGGTATCTCCAGATACTGCTACAGTACTATACAGTCAGGTCCAGAAATATTATGGCCACATTTATTTCAGCATTTTGGCTGGCCTTGATATTTATATCCAAATAAGGTGAATGGATTAGGAATATACCATATGTTTTTACGTGTCTTAATACCTGTTTATACTGTGAATTCAGATTGCCCTTAAATAAATAACCCAGTCCACAGATATGGAGACACTGTTACCAGCTCTTAATAAAGCAATAACTTGAGGAGGATTCATTATTCATACAAATTATTCATTAGATTATGAAATAGCTCACTTTGTGATTTCATCACAACTACTATCGTTTTAAATTATTAATATAACTGCTGCTATCTTTGTATGTACTGTCTGTCGTCTTGCACACTAGTTCGTTCACTCTGCTCTCACAACTCCACAGACTGTGTATCATCCCATGTAAATGACATATCTGAATTGTGTAAATTGAGCAATTTAATGTGGTGGTCTATGGGAAGGGACCAGCCTCAAGTCATTTTCCAGCCTGCTTCTGTTTCACACTTTTTTTTTACATGAACTACTGCATCATTCACTTCTCTGCTCCACTTCTCTCAGGGAATTTTGTTGCACTGTCTGTGCACCAATCGTTCTTTTAAATGTGTTTTTCCCTCCATTGTTTCATTTGTTTGGCCTCGTCATCATTCTCATTAGCTCGCTAGCTCATTAGCAGCTGTTTTCTGTATAGTAGTTCTTATTAACTCACTGAGCACTGCCTGCAAGCACAGAGTGACACAGTTTGAGACCAGCTGGTCGACGTGGTGGAGCTTTAACAGCTGAGGAGTGAGCTGATTGTCTCTATCCAAGCCTGTGAGTGAAGCTGTAACTGAACTGAAGCCTAACCCTTTACTTTTCTCCTGTTTTGGTTTCTAAAATGAATAAAAAAAACAGGAACTGTGCCGGAAACTTCACAAGCAGATAGATCTGGTGGATGATGAGCGATACGACATGGATATGAAAGTGAAAAAGTCCAACAAAGAGGTACGCTGTCTCGTTTTATGTGGAACTGGGGATCACAGACTCATTATTTCATTATGCAGATTATAAAAAGAAGCTTTGAGATGAACTCGGTTGAATGACATGTCAGAGCTATCGGAACAGAAGCAACAGAGATAAATGAGAACAACAGATGAGTGAGATCTTTTGTCAGATTGAGGACCTGAAGCTGATGGTTCGTGATCTCGGGGGAAAGTTTAAGAAGCCGTCTCTGAAGAAGGTGCGCATGTCGGCCGACGCCATGCTGGCCGCTCTGCTGGGCTCCAAACACAAAGTGTCCATGGACCTGAGAGCCAACCTGAAGCAGGTCAAGAAGGAGGTGAAAGAGGAGGTAAGTCCCCTTCCAAACACAGGATAGCCATGGGAAGGAGAGAAGCTCTGTGGGTACGATGATGGACGGATGGGTAATTAATTATTTAAATTTGTCTTTTCTTCTCTCAGGAGAAGCAGACGGGAGACTGGAGGAAGAACATCGAAGACAAGGCCGGTATGGACGGCAGGAAGAAAATGTTCGAGACAGAGGCGTAAACCTCAGCGCTGTGACGTTCTGCTGTCTGTCAGCATTGGTTTCTGGGCATTCTGTGAATCTGTGGTGTTGGAAAAAGTGTACAAAGGATAGAATAAATAGCTGGTGTGGTGCTTTTGTTACAGTGTGGTGTATCTTAAAAACAACAAGTATAGCATGAATAATTCAAGATGAAAACATTTTAAAAGATAATGTAGAAGAAAATGCATTTTGCTGGTAACTATTTAGGTTTGGCTGAATGTCCTGAGGCTCATCCACACAGAAAAGTAAAAGCGTAACAATTGTGTTTGCCTCATTAAAATGTTGACTGATGAGGCTGTACTTTCTGAACACTACAAACTCTATACTACCTGCTGGACCTCCACAGAAATTAAGAAAAAACAGAGAGCTGAGTTTTTCCTTTACTGTTCTACATAATATAATCGTTGTACTACTGGTGAGAGTCTAGCACTCTCTTGTACGGACATATAGAGCAAAGGCCTAAAATATGTACTGCCCATAGGCTTTTGTTTTCTCACCTTTTTAATGTGCTGGAACTCAAACCTTCACTTACTAATAATTCAAAGCCAAGTGCTATTGGCACAGTGTTATTCAGAGGATCAGCTGCCAGGTGCCTCATCCAGAAGATACATAAAGAGGAAATGGATAACACATTTGAAGCTTGTCTGTCCACATCTCAAATCATTTCAAATAGGCTTTTCTCAAAGTGTAAACTGTGAAATACAGTTGGAACACTGAAACAGTGCTGCATAATGTGAAGCTATCTTTCTATAAACCATTTTGGCAGGGAATCCACCTGGCAAGCTGCCAGTCTATCACAGGGGACACACACACACACACACACACACCCTAACCCTAACCCTGGTCCCTAGTTTTCTTTCCAGCAGAACCATCTTCCACATTCAGCTTGATAAAGCTTATAAATAGGGCCAGCCAGGCTTGTACTTGAACATCTCCTAATTTATGTTATAATAAGCAAAATAAAGCGACCGTTTGGACTCTCTTGATATACTACGCTCTTCTCTCCTCTCTCTCTCTGTCCATTTACATTGATTGATACATTAATACATGCACTAAGTTGAGCTACTTTCTCTGAGTTGTCTGTGCTCTCTTCCCCCTCCTGAGGATGATATGGGGACATGGTGTGGCTCCTGACTGCAGTCAACACTTCAACTATTTTCAGTGTTAATTGGTTGTTTGTAACTGATTTTTGTTGTCATTTGGTGCTATATGAATAAGGATTGCAAGACTGATTGCAAGTGAATCACAACTCATTTGTTTTCAGTGTGATTGAAAACATATTCTGTTCCTATTATAATGTTCTGTTTTTGTTTACAGGCATTTTGACTAATTTAATTTTATTCATTCAAGTTCTACACTGTACAATATCATACACAACAATATCTGTAGCTTGTTTTCACTCATTCATTGTAGTTATTTGATTTTACTGTAATAATATTGAACTCAAATATTCTGTCCTGTCATTTCTCTACACTTCGTCAAATGCAGTTTTTATATGTGTATCTTTTCCTTGCTCTTAATGCTTGCTTTTGATTGCCTCCCAAAACTAAGGATATTTAAGGGTTATCTCTGCAGTTCAGCCAAATAAACTAGAATTTTTAAGTACAGCAAAATGATAAGATCGTGGGTAATAACGACCATGCAGTTGATGTTATGCCATACATTTTTTCTTGTAAACTAATCAAACTGTGCGTGTCATAACGGTATATTCTAAGCAAATGCAGCCGTCATATTCTGCAGGACACGCTGAGAGCGGTTTCTACGTGACAGCTGCCGACGAGGCTTCCGTACTACGGAAGTGGCCGTGATTTCATCTAAACTAGGCTGGAAAAAAACGATAGACGCTCGTACGTCTGTGGTTCCCAGTGCTCCGGGTGAAGGTCCGGGTGGCCCTGGACCTGTGGACGCCACCTCTACAGGAATATCGTGGTGAAATAGCTCACGGAGCGAGCGGATAGCAGCTGGCTGCATTCACGCTCCGCTCTTCGGTCCTGGGCTAGGCGAGTCCACCGTGCGTCATACGTCACTGCTGGTATCCATGGCAACGCAGAAACAGAGAGGGGCGAGAGTTTACGCACGTTGTTGTATGCGTTGTGCTGGTCATCTGACCTGATCTAACAAACCAGTGGGACTGGTGGACTCCAGAGACGAGCTCTAAAACACCACAGCAAGCCGTTTAGTTTAAAGCACCTTATTTACGCCATGTAAACGTCTCATAAGTCGAGACAAACGCGCATAAACGCAACATCCTGACTGAGCGTTGTAAGACGTCATATGTTTTTACAGTCTCACTGTGTGTGTGTGTGTGTGTGTGTGTGTGTGTGTGTGTGTGTGTGTGTGTGTGTGTGTGTGTGTGTGTGTATCTGTATCTGTGTGTGTGGGTGGGTGTGTCTCACACAGACACACGCACATACACGCAGGCATGGATGGTGGAGTTTTCTGGAAATGCAGACTGGGACCAGTGAGGCAGTAACGGTCATAAGACAGGGACTGGAAGTGAAAGCAGTTCTTTTCCCCCGTCTTAATCTGCAACGCAGAAGGAAAGAGAATAAAACTGGAGCTGAGTCATTGTGCGTGAGTGTTGTTCGACATTTATACTGTTTGACTGGCATGACAGGGAGAAAACACCCGGATGGAAAAGGACCATGGACGAATCTGTGTGTTTTTGTGTGTGTTTTAGCTCCTCTCTCCTCTCTTGGCCAAGGCTAATAGTTTAGCTGCGTCAGTTTATCGACATGGCTGTGGTATGGTGTTTTTCACACGTCTAAAACTGCTGAATTGACTCCCTAAAGCACTTCAACATTATCACTACTAGTGCTACTTGTATACTTGTAGTTCATGTTAAGTTCTACCAAGATAGTGATTATTTTTAGACACGGATGTCATGTAAAACAACTGCTTAGAGGTCATCAATGGATCTGATGTGTCGTCTGTACATCTGCTGCTATCTTGCACAGAAATCACCTCCTAGATATATTGTGCTACCTCTGTTAGACTTGTGCTTTTCCTCTAATTTATGGTGTTGTACACTGGAACTGGATAAGAGCACCCCTGGTTTGGACACTCTTCATGAACTGTGTGTCTGTAATGAACTGTCACCTTTTCAGCCAGATTTGCCTCCAGTTGCTCTTCTTTAATCAGTGGAGCTCAAACTTCAACTCCATATTAGAATAGTGCTTTTCTTACACTGTTTGTGTCTATGCAGACTTAGCTTTGTGTACTCTGAATTTTTTGTGTCTCAAGCTCACAGTCAGAAATCCTTCATCGCCTTTCAGGCTGACTGAAGTGCAGAAGATGAGTGTTTTCGTGGAGGAGGAGGAGGAGGAGGAGGAGAATCGAGCCTTCAGCTGTCTCTCTATGAAGAGTGATGCATCTAAAGAGCCTCCTCTGCACTTCAAGAGTGAGCCTGGACCTTCAGATGCACAGTAAGAGAACTGCCTCTCAGCCACTGGAATAATGTCAGGCTTCACGATCACAGTTTGCATAATCTTTGAAAGTTGTTGATTATTGAAACTAGCAGTATGTTATGTTTTTGTAGCTTCTTGAGTGTCTTTTGTCTAGGAAGGACACAAATGAAAGAATAACCCGTTTGTATTTGTAGTGGACAGAACAAATGCAAGACAGCAGTTTCATCAGCATCCAGCTGTCTGTCTATGGAGAGTGACGAATCCAAAGAGCCTCCTCTTCACTTCAGGAACGAACCTGCGCCCTCACACACACAGTAAGAGAACTGCTACTCGGTCGTTCAGGGTTGGCTGCCATCTGCCAGTTGTAGACTTATGTGAGGAAAACGAGTACCTGTTAAACAGCTGAGAACGGCCCACAGTATGACAGACAAGGAAACACTTTGCTGTCTGTTATGGGACTTTTCTAATGTTCTGAAGTTCTGGTATGCTCTGTGTTGTTGACAAACTACAGGCCTTTCACCATCTAAGACAGAAAGTCAGGAAAAGTATTTGAAAGATGGAGAAGTGTAACAACACAAGTTAAAGAAAAGTTGAAGTTAAAGAAAATGTCGAACAAACCTTGATAGCTTCCAACACATGATGTGAATAATGAAGATGTGTCTCCACAGTGAAAAGAAGAGGAGTCTGGTGTCTGTGGAGAAACAGGTCTGTGGAGGAAGATCCAGAGCTGGACTAGAGACCAGCACTGCTCAAAGTAAGATTGAACATCTCTCTGCTGATATCTCCATGTCTGAAAAATGGATTTTCTCATTTTATTTTGCTGTGTACATTTAATATTATCACAGATTTCACACATTTGAACCACATTCATGCAGATTCTTACTCTGATTTTTGTCTAGTGTCAGTGTTTGTTTCCTCTGTCAGTAGATGAAGGTCTGCAGGAGGTTCTAGATCAACATCAGATCAGTGTGAGAAGGAGATGTGAACATGTGACTGAGGGAGCTGAAGGAGCAGGAAGAGAAACCCTCCTCAACAGCATCTACACTGAGCTCTACATCACAGAGGGACAGAGTGAAGAGGTCAACACCCAACATGAGGTGAGGCAGCTGGAGACCACCTCCAAGAAGAAGATCCTCCATGAAGCTCCAATCAGGTGCCAGGACATCTTCAAAGCCTTACCTGACCAGCAGAGCCCCATCAGAGTGGTCCTGACCAGCGGCGTCGTTGGAGTTGGAAAAACCTTCTTGGTGCAGAAGTTCAGTCTGGACTGGGCGGAGGGTTCAGGAAACCAAGATGTCAGTGCAGTGATTGTTCTTTCCTTCAGGGAGCTGAACCTGCTCAGAAAGAAGAAGCGCAGTCTTCTCTCTCTGCTCCAGGTGTTCCATCCAACATTCCAGAAGGTGACAGCAGAGCAGCTCTCCCTCTGGAAGCCGCTCTTCATCTTTGACGGCCTGGATGAAAGCAGACTCTCTCTGGACTTCCACAACCATCAGGTTGTGTCCGATGTCTCCCAGAAGACCTCAGTCAGCGTCCTGCTGACAAACCGCATCCAGGGGAAGCTGCTTCCTGCTGCTCTGGTCTGGATCACCTCCAGACCTGCAGCAGCCAATCAGATCCCTCCTGGATGTGTGGACAGAGTCACAGAAGTACGAGGCTTCACTGAGGAGCAGAAGGACCAGTACTTCAGGAAGAGGTTCAGAGATGAAGGTCTGTCCACAACCATCATCTCACACATCAAGGCCTCCAGGAGTCTCCACATCATGTGTCAGATCCCAGTCTTCTGCTGGATCACTGCCACAGTTCTGGAGCACATGTTGATATCAGAGCAGAGAGGAGAGCTGCCCCAGACCCTGACTGACCTGTACTCACACTTCCTGCTGCTCCAGACCAAGAGGAAGAAGCAGAAGTACCACGAGGGACCAGAGACCAGTCCACAGGAGCTGATGGAGGAGGACAGGGAAGTTCTTCTGAAGCTGGGGAGGCTGGCCTTTGAACATCTGGAGAAAGGAGACATCATGTTCTACCAAGAAGACCTGCAGCGCTGTGGTCTGGAGGTCTCAGAGGCCTCGGTGTACTCAGGAGTTTGTACAGAGATCTTCAGGAGAGAGTGTGTGATCTTCCAGAGGAACATCTACTGCTTTGTTCATCTGAGTGTTCAGGAGTTTCTGGCTGCAGTCTGCATGCTCCACTGTCACACCAGCGGTGAGGCAGAGGTACTGAGGGCTTTTCTCTGGGAAAAAACATGCTGAATCATCTCTGGACGTCTTTTTGCGGAGCAACATGGAGAAATCTTTTGAGAGTGAAAATGGCCACCTGGACCTGTTTGTGCGCTTCCTTCATGGCCTCTCTCTGGAGTCCAACCAGAGAGTGTTAGGAGGTCTGCTGGGTCCCTCAGAGAACAGTCCAGGAACCATCCAGAAAGTTGTCCGCAACCTGAAACAGATGAATTTATCTGCTTACATCTCTCCTGACAGAAGCATCAACGTCTTCCACTGTCTGATGGAGCTAAATGATCACTCAGTGCACCAGGAGATCCAGCAGTTCCTGAAGTCAGAGAACAGATCAGAGAGGGAACTCTGTGTACCACTGCTCAGCTCTGGCCTACATGCTGCAGATGTCAGAGGAGGTTCTGAATGAGCTGCACCTGAAGTCTTACAACACGATGGACCACGGACGACTGAGACTGATTGCAGCTGTGAGGAACTGCAGAAAGGCTCAGTAAGTCTAGATGCCCAGATCATATAGATAGATAGATAGATAGATAGGTAGGTCGGTAGGTAGGTAAGTAGGTAGGTAGGTAGGTAGGTAGGTAGGTAGGTAGGTAGGTAGGTAGGTAGGTAGGTAGGTAGGTAGGTAGGTAGGTAGGTAGATAGATAGACAGATAGACACAATAATAAACAGATACTCCTCCTTTTGTGGATCATACATGTGGTCCATCAGCTCTGAGACTCTCTGACACTGCAGAATAAAGGTCAGTAGAACAAGCTCCACATGGTTATGCAGCATCCAGTACAGCAAAGAGTGCAAAGAGCATGTAAACACAGACCCAGGTCTGACTGCCACCCTGTGGTGAAGTGCGTCTGACATGACCGCTCTAGATCTCTGGAGTAATTCTTTTATGCTCCATTCTTCTGAAAGTTGAACTGGAGATGGATCAGACTTCATTCTATAACCTAACAGCGTTTGAAGTCCACAATTGCTTCCCTTTATTTGCAATTACAAAAACAGGCAGGGATACATTTTCTGAATTGTATATGTTCCTGCCTCAAAGACTAAATGCTGGTTACAGTTACAATGCATTTTGCTGCTAATCCTAAAACTCGAGTTCAGCTTCAGTGTGTGCCCCAGAGCATTGAAGAGCAGTTTGAATGAACTGAAAACAGTACTCTATTGTCAAACTACTGTTTGTACGTTATTTTAACAGTGCACACAGTGTTGGCCTCTCTATAATGAGTCTGTTTGTTCTGTGAGATCTAGTGTTTGATCTACTAGTGACGGCCAGTAGCCGTAGAGCTCGTGAAGGTGATTTTATTCAATCTGTTGCTAAGCGTTGGAGAGAAACAAACTCACAATTCGGATCTTTCCTGTCACCGTAGACTCTCTGACTGTGGACTCTCGGAGACTCACTGTGAGGTTGTGGCCTCAGCTCTGAGATCCAGTCCCTCCCATCTGACAGAGCTGGACCTGAGCAGGAACGAGCTGCAGGATTCATCGGTGAAGCTGCTCTGTGCACTGGAGAGTCCAAGCTGCACACTGAAGACCCTGAGGTCCGTCCATGTGCTCCACTGTTAAATCCAAAGATATTCATTTCCCTTGTTTGCTGTTCTCGTCACAGCAGCTCTTTTCAAAGTTACTCTGCATGCAAGTGGGTGGGGAAGTGACCCTGAGATGTGTGACTGCGACTGGAGTGGATGTGTGGTTTGTAACAAGAGCATCACAAGTAGTAGTAGGAGCTGTTAGAGGCCTCATTAAGTTTTGTGTTTATGTCTTAGGGACTTATTTAGGTTGGCTTCTAACTGGGAAAGAAAGTGGTTGATTAAGTTTTCAGTTCATTACATCAATCACTGCCTCTATAGTGAAAGCAGCTGAAGCATATCTGCCTCTCTTTCTCTCTCTCTCTCTCTCTCTCTCTCTCTCTCTTTCTGCCATTTTCATTCATTCATTTTATAGGTCAGTGTCAGGGGCCAACTCACTCAAGTTGATGATCAATACCCCAAACCTCTTATTAACTTCTGACTAAACCTCTTAACATTTCAGATAGAGTCAGTGCTGAGCGACAGGCTTAAAACCTGAACACATCTCATTGCACCACAGATGTATTTTTATCTTCACATATATGTACATATATATTTTTCCTATCTAGGTTGAGTTACTGCAGCTTGTCTAGGACCGGCTGCGCCACGCTGGCCTCAACTTTCAAGTCCCAGCCCTCCTGTCTGACAGAGCTGGAGCTGAGTGGGAATGAGCTGCGGGACTCGGGAGTGAAGCTGCTGTGTGACTTCCTGCAGAGTCCACACTGCAGACTGGAGGCTCTGAGGTCAGACTGCATGTGTGCACCATGCTGTGGTGACGCTTAACTGCAGACATGAGGACGATCTTATCCCGACCCCCGCAGGGTGTCTTTGTGCTGAATCCTGTTGTCGTCTCCAGTGGTTTAAAAAAAATGGCCCCTTAAAGACATTTTATAACCACTGATATACTATTAAATGCAACAATATAAGTAATAATAATAATAACGATGTATTATTATTATTGTTGTTGTCATTATTATCATAAGTTAAGATAGGTTAACCTACACTCAGTTATACCATGGGTATTCATTTACAGTTGAAAATGTAAAATAGAGTAGTTTGACTGCCATCTTGATACCGTGGATAATGTTAGATTCATCAGTATGAATGATTTGTCCTTTCTCCAGGATCAGAGGCTGCTGGCTGTCAGAGACCAGCTGTGCCTGTCTGGCCTCAGCTCTGAGGGCCGAGCCCTCCCGTCTGACGGAGCTGGATTTGAGCTATAACATCGAGCTGCAGGACTCGGGAGTGAAGCTGCTGTGTGACTTCCTGGAGAGTCAAGGCTGCAGACTGGAGACTCTGAGGTCCGTTCACTTGGAAGTCTTCATTAACTGGATTTATGCTTAGCACAAGTTCGATCTGTGAACCTTTTGACTTTCTATGTTTTACTACACCATGACACTCCTTCTAGACCCACCCTATGTACCTTGTTACTCTTCTTCTTTGTAAGTCGCTTTGGATAAAAGCGTCTGCTAAATGCATAAATGTAAATGTAAATGTATTCCTCGTGCAGGTTGAGTTATTGCTGGCTGTCAGAGGTCAGCTGTGGCTGTCTGGCCTCAGCTCTGCAGTCCAACCCCTCCCGTCTGACGAGCTGGACCTGAGCGAGAACGACCTTCAGGATTCAGGAGTGAAGCTGCTGTGTGGTCTTCTGGAGACTCCAGGCTGCAGACTGGAGACTCTGAGGTCCGACTCCATGTTTCACCTCTCAGCTGAGATCAACATGACGTGAAAGCTGTGCTGAGCCTCAGATTTAGAAGCTGCACATAACTGATAAATTCACACTGGATTACTGACTCTGAATTTAAAAACATAAATAATTTGTGTTTTAATGAACCGATCATATTAAATACATTCAGTGTTTTTTTTCTACATATATCTATAGCTATTGTTTGAAGTGACAATGTTTGACTTTAAGACTCTCTGGGCCTGACAGAAATATTGTACATCTATTTAGATTTTTTCTTAAAAACGGTCCCGACATTTTTTCCCTCTTTGGTAAATTTTTAGGTGTTGAGTTAAGTTTTCAATCTGTTTCTGAAGGTTTTTCTTTGCTGCTCTGTATGAGCTCATGTTGATAATAAGGTGGACCTTGGATAGACTTTTTATATTCTACAATGAAGCTTATTATCGTATCAACGCTGACAGATTCCCAGCAGAAACATTTTCCTCTAATATGTCATCGTTTTATTCTTCATTCAGGTTAGGGCGCTGCAGGCTGTCAGAGGCCAGCTGTGCTTCTCTGGCCTCAGCTCTGAAGTCCAGCCCCTCCCATCTGAAACATCTGGATCTGAGAGACAACAAGCTGCAGGATTCAGGGGTGAAGGAGCTGCTCGACCTTCAGGAGAGTCCACCCTGTCGTCTGGAGACCCTGAGGTCAGACACCACAACCTTTTGCTGAAATGAACTTGATGATGTGAAAAGTTGTGGTGACAGATGTTACTCTGAACCACAGACACAGAGTGTCTCACACTAAAATCGATGCACTCGGTGCTGGAGGCTGATTCAGTGGAGGTCCATGCTGGTGTCAGCAGGCTCGGACCACACTGTTCACAGCTTGAGACTCGCTGCTTTCTTCAGTGCCGAGCTGAGGAGTGGAGCGCCATCGAAGGCGGAGGAGTTGTGACGTGTTGCGGCAAAGATTCACATTTGTTCTGTCAGATCTCAGAGTCAGTTAAACCCCAGTGTGCAGCTCTGAACCTGTCATGGAGGTGAGCAGCGAGGGGCTCTGCCTCTGAGGCCGTTAGCTCCACTGTGTCAAGAATCTAGAATCAAGACTCTTTTCATTGTCATTGAGCAAGGCACGACGAAATTTTGTTCAGCACCTCTTGGTTTACTACTGATACTACTACTAGGTAGTCGTGCAAATGAATGCTTTTCAAGTGACTAGAATATCTAATATCTAGTATCTAGTATAAATATAGATATAATATATTGCACATATTCCAGTACGAGTAACTGTCCAACACCTGCGTCTATGGATGAGGGGTGTGTGTGAGGGGATGAGGTGAAGAAGACGCTGAGTCTCAGTCTGTTTGTGTGGGTTCTGATGCTTCTGTGAAGAGGCACAAATAGTTCATGACCTGGGTGAGTGGGCTCTGCAGCTGTACGACCGGCCCATCACGTGCCTCTGTAAACCCTTCTCTCATCAGGTGAGAATGATCTCTGTCCACGTGAGGGATCCATCCAAGAGGAAAGGACGTACAGCAGGAGCAGCAGCTGGAGGAGGAGGAGGGAGAGGCTGTTCCTGAGTTGGAGAGGAGAGGAGAGGAGAGGAGAGGAGAGGAGAGGAGAGGAGAGGAGAGGAGGCCTTCATTCAGCAGCTACTGCCTGAGGAACCACAGCTGCAGCTGACTGCTAGTGCTGTGTTGCTTCCAGATCAGCTCCGTTGTGTGCTCGTCTAGATGTGGCAGAGCATCGCTGGGGTCTCCACTGTTCTGTTGTGGCCGCTCTCTGTGCCTCTACACACACACACACACACACACACACACACACACACACACACACACACACACACACACACACACACACACACACACACACACACACACATTACTCCAGATACATTCTGTGAAAGAACCTGAACTTCCATGTCACTGTTGTGATTAGGATCAGGTTCAAATGTGTGTTTGCATTTTATCATGGAAAAAATCAACACCACTCCTTTTTCTACTCCTTTTAATTTCATTGAATAATAATTGCACAATTAATCTTAATACATCTGTAAAAAGCATAGTTGTTTATATATATATATATATATATATATATATATACACATATATATATATATACACATATATATATATATATATATATATATATATATATATATATATATATATATATATATATGTATTAATACACTGGTAATTTAAGGTTGTTTACATTTAAGGTTGTACACATACTGTAAGACATTTTCTACATCAATTTTCTATATAACATTCTATGTATTTTTTTTAAATGAATTAATATAATTTTACTACTCACAAAGGTTTACCAGGTTTACAATGGTATTCAGTGCAATAGATTAAATACTAAATATGGAAACTTGAGTTTTATTTTTTCTGTATCATTAATGCTTGACCAGTAATATGTAATAAACCAAACTTCTTGAAAACCGGTCAAAAGATTTGTGGTGATTGTGAAATGATTTCGATGTATTATCCCTTGTGGATTTATCTATGGATCAGTTCAAGCAAACAGCCTTTGTCAGTCATTATGTCAGCCGCTTCGTAGCCACAGTTATCCATGCTTTCCTTACTTCCTGGCTAGATTACTGCAACTCTACCTCAGCCTGACTCAGTCCTCCATCACACTTTACAGATGGTCCAAAACGCTGCAGCTAGGCTCCATACTGGCTCCTAAGGACAAGAAACACATAACTCCCATCCTGTCGCAGCTGCACTCGTTACCTGTCTGGCACACAGTTGATTTTAAAGTTTTATTGTGTGATGCATTTGTGTGTATTGCGTGCCACAGTAAATGTGGTGTTGCTCCTTCTCTCTGTTCCAGTTGCTGGTTATTTGAGAGGGTTAGGGATAGGGTTAGAGTTCTTTATCATGCTGCAATTATTACATTCAGTTTCGACATGGGTCAACAGTTTCAACATTTACCCATCAAATCCTTTTGTATTCAACCCAAGGAATAAACTGAAAATTGAAACAACTGTTTCATTCCATTCGCATTGTCAGTATCTGAAAATCTATTAATTGTGTACATTTTTTTACAATACATTTTTATACCATTCAGAAACTACATATGTGTTCTGTAAGAATGTGTAATGTTTAAATCAACTACAATAGCGCTAGGTTTGTTTTTGTTTTGTTTTTTTTAAGAGGAAGAAACGGTCCCTGTGTGGCGTCAGACGTCATGACGTCACGTGAGGACCTTGTGATACGCTGGTGGAAAGAAGCAGGAAGTCCGCGGGCAGAGAAAGACTCCTGAAGACGACGGCAGACTGGTGTCGGAACAAGTCCTGCCCCGCGCAGCCCCACCTCGGTCCTCCAGCCTGCTCCGGGACCAGACTAGGCGCTTCTAGGCCGCGCTGCCGGACGCTCGACCCCCTCCGCAGAGAGCCAGACATGACGGCGGCGGTGTTCTTCGGCTGCACCTTCATCGCCTTCGGGCCGGCCATCGCTCTGTTCCTGTTCACCATCGCCCGGGAGCCGCTGCGGGTCATTTTCCTCATAGCGGGGTGAGGAGCTGCACTCCTGCCCAGCGCGGCCCGCTCTTTGACGGCTTGTTAGCTTCGCCGCTGCGGTGTGAAAGCCACACCGTCCTGTCCTTATCTATTTATTTATTTATTTATTTATTTGTTGGACCGTAGAGCGCAGTGTTTGTACCGGAGCTAGCTGCTAGCCGGCTAAAGAGGGCGCTCCGCTAACCGGCTAACTGCTTCCATTGTCGGACACCCAGCTGAGACTCAGACACATGACAAGCTGGGATTACTGACCAGAGCTGGAGGCAAAAATTTAGATGAACGAATCCTGAAAAAGACCATCATTACACAGATCTACCTGTGGGCTCATAGCCAAAATCTCTGATATCACCTTTGTACAGGGCACACCCCTGCACGTTTATAACTCTTCTTATATATGATCTCTTATTGTGTCTGTTCACCAGATCCAGATGTGGTTGTGCTCATCTAAATAATAGCCCTCTTGTGGCACCGACTGCTCTGTCAGACATCTCACAGATGTGATTAGTACTGTGTGAGAAATGTTTCAAGGCATCTTGCCTTAACTCTCCTATGTAGTGTTAAAAAACGTTTTTATGATGCAATTTTGCTCTTATGTGTCGCCGAACCAGCTAACAGAACATTACTCCAGCCAGTTATCACTCACTGGATCTTGTCTCTGCCCCCCCCCACTAATGCATGTGTTTTTTTGCTCCCCAGAGCGTTTTTCTGGCTGGTGTCCCTGCTGCTGTCCTCCCTGGTCTGGTTCATCTCGGTTCAGATCAGCAACAAGGACAGCGCGGCGCAGCAGAAGGGCCTCCTCATCTTCGGCGTGGTGCTGTCCGTCCTGCTGCAGGAGACCTTCCGCTTCGCTTACTACAAGCTGCTGAAGTACGCCTCTTCTCCCGCCTCGCCTCTCTCTCTCGCACACACACACACACTCTCTCACTCACTCGTATCTTTGACCAGAGCCAAGGTAGAGACCTAAATCCTCATAATAACAGTCACCATCATCATCAGGGTCGCGCCCTGTTTGGTGGTTTTCCCACCATATTTGTCGCCTCGCCCACTGTCCCAGTTTGTCCATTTTTCCTCAGCTTTTAGAGCTTCATTGTCGCAGCTCGTATCGTCTTCCTCGCGGTGACACACTTAGTTCCCCATTGATGATGTTGTTTACAGCTGGCAGGGAACCCGCGGGCTAAAGCGCTGGTGTTTTTCCGCAGGAAAGCCAATGAAGGGCTCCTCACCCTCAGCCAGGAGGAGACCATGCCCATCTCCATACGGCAGCTGGCCTACGGTACAGTCGCTCTGCACCTCACAGTCCTATTGGTCTCTTTTCGTTTTGTGAGCAGGGTCGCGGGACTCGAATGTAAAGAAATATTCTCTCAACTGACCGTCTATGTCAAGTAATGTGAATCCATTGTTGAATTCTGAAGTGAGTCCTGGTCCGGCCAGCGTTCCCTGTTAGTAAAGCCTTCCCTCTGCTGCTCTCACGTCCCAGTGTCCGGCCTGGGCTTCGGCTTCATGAGCGGAGCGTTCTCCGTGGTCAACATCCTGGCTGACTCCGTGGGGCCGGGGACGGTGGGGATCCACGGAGACTCCCAGCACTACTTCCTGTCCTCGGGTAGGCACATCCCTCCACTGCGATGCCTTATGTCAGTGGTCTCCTTCACTGTCATCCGTGAAGTTCACGGAGTCTCTGAGACTCGCCGTCTGGACCTGGGGTGAAACCAGACCGCAACGTTTTCATTCTGCTCCCCTCCTAGCCTTCATGACCATGGCCATCATCCTGCTCCACATGTTCTGGGGCGTCGTCTTCTTCGACGCCTGCGAGAAGCAGCGCTGGTGGGCGGTGGGCGCCGTCGTGCTCAGCCACCTGGTCGTCTCCTGTCTGGTGAGGGTCTTTCTTGTCAGGGCACCAGTGTTTTCCTCTATGTTTGCCTCTGTTGCAGGATCAGGTTTTGTATAAAAAGCCGCGATCAGTCGGTTCACTTCTAATCGATAGCTCAACGTACGTAAATAAATGTGCATAGTAGTCAGATTAACAGCTATGTAAATGTGCAGTTCTGTATCATTAGTTTCTGATGTCTCATTTGAATTGTTTTATCAGACTAAGTATTTGTTCCATATTTGGTGGTAGCAGCCCTGCACGTTCTTCCACCACAACGAGACACACTCACCTGAAGTGGGTCGACTTCTCCGTTCCAGACGTTCCAGAACCCGGAGTACGTGGCCAGCCTGGTTCCCACCTACGTCATCCTGTTCCTGATGGGCATCTGGGCGTTCTACTCGGCGGGCGGTTCTCTCCGGAACCTCAAACTGTGCCTCACCTGCAAAGACAAGGACTTCCTGCTGGCCAACCACAGGCCCAGATAACGCAGCACGCCGGGCAGCGTGCAGGACTCTCAATCCAAAGACCCCCCCCCCACCCACCCACACACACACACACACACACACACACACACATCCCCAACCCCCCACATCACCACCACCACCACTACCCCAGAGTTCAGACACATAGCCCATGCTAGGAGTTTAAAACCCTCTGTTCATCTCCTCTTTGGCGTCTGACCAACTCAAGTCCAGAAATGTAGAAGTCTACGCAGCTGAAGTTCCTGAGAGGGGAACAGATTAGGGATTGAGTTTAACATCCATCTCTGAAGCAGGTTTGCACCAGAAAACACAAACTTGTGTGTGCGTGCGGCTGACGGCTCTGACAGAGCAAACCCACTAGAGACGTTTTAAAGGAGGTGAGGCTCTTTACATCCTGTACATATATACAAGGGTCTCGCTGAAATCCTCTCAGACCTGTCAAATCATTCACAGGGTGGATTTATCAATCGTAAACAAAACTCTTTTTGTAAATATTGATGCTTTTCTTTTTTTTAATTCCCCAATGTGTAGATAGTGAAACTTTTTTCCAACCTGTGATACTGAGTCTTCTGTCTGTGGAAGAACTTGCCTTTTGATTTAAGCTAAATGCAGATTTGCTGAAGCTGGGGGGGTGGGGGTGGGGGGGGCTCATATTTGTACATTTTAATCCCAGTTATCTTGAGGTTGTTGCCTGGTTGTGAATTTGGCTCAGAACCTCAATTTGGATTGATCAGATTCAACATTTTACACACATAGAGCTTGGAGCTTTTTTTTCTTCTTTCATGTCATGAAAGATAACCTATTGAGTCTCATATTATGAGAAGAAGAATCTGAAATGTGTCTTAGTAAAACTAGATCCCAAAGTTATCACCTGAAGGTAACGGGAGTGGATAAAGCCTCTCAGCTTCCATTACAGAGTAGTATTAGAGAAGGTGTGTGCGCTCTTTTCTCATGGCACCATGTACATAAACGCTTCCTTAATGAGTTGATAAACAAGACCATTTATTGACTCCGTGATCTTTCAGTGTTCCGATTTTCCTTTACCTCTCTTTTCCTCTCAGCTGGAGCTGACCTGAATGAACCAGAGATTCCAAACATCAGATGTTTTTTCTTTTTTCTCTTTTTCACCTTTTTATTCTGTGGTCGACCAGATCGGTCCGTTGTGTAGCGACTAAAAGTCACAGATTACATCCTCCTGGCGTTGTGGCATCTTTTTCCATCTTCTTCCTGCTCTGCTTCAACTTCTCTCCACACGCACTGGAATGTTTTGCTCGTTCACACGAGTAAAGACGAGACTTAAGAGTTAAGTTGCCGGCTTCTTTGGTACATTAAAATCAAACTGAAGCTGAATGGATCGTAGCTGCAACAACTGTTTTTCTAATTGAACTGTGTAACACTGGTGCTGTTCCCGTTGGCCTCAGCTGTACTTGATGCTTATGTGAAGGTACAGACACATTGAAAAAACAACCTGGGAATCAAGGGGAAACACTACACCTGCGTGCCAGGATGCCAGCGTCCAGCTCGGAGCATTACCATGGGAAATCTGGAGGGAACCAAAAAAAAAGGACTCCTATAGAAGGATATACGTCTGCTCGTTCATTAAGTCGTGCTGCAGCGTTGACAGATTTGATGCAGGAGCAAGGTAAATGTACAGGAAACAATCAGTCATTTCATGGGAGCTTTAATGAGCAGTCTGCAGGGCACAATGCAGGCGCCAGGCTTCCAGCATGCTCTGTGTGTGTGTGTGTGTGTGTGTGTGAGAGAGAGTGAGTGTATGATGGGGCAAAAGACCTCGGCCTCAGAGGGATGCTTCAGTTTCCATACCTGTAAAGGGAACAAGCTACAGGTTTGAGATCCGGGATTGAGAAACTAGACATACTCACAAATAAATGGCGTCAACTTTTTTATTTTTATTTTTTTTTTAAACATCTTTTCTGAGTCTCTAAAACCACCCTGCACCTTCTGCCCCCTGGTCCCGTTGCAGTTATGAAAGCAGACACCTCTTCGCCAGGCCACACAAAACCTGCAGGGGTCTCTTAGGGCTCCGCTCAGTCAAAGGCCTTTATGCCCCGACGACACACACACACACACACACACACACACACACACATAGACAGACAGACTCAGGAAGTGTTTCCTGTGCAGAAACACCAGACTTTTCACATGCTAATACAGGTCTATGCAGCCGGTGACACCAGGGTCACCTCACCTCTGCTGTCTGTCTGTGTGTGTGTGCGAGGGTTTGTATTTCCTGTCTGATCCGTGTATACACATACATACAGGTTCAGGTCATGTCACCGCAACCCAAACCTACAAGAGGTCATCTGATGGAGAAATGAGAGGTCGTCCTTCACATACTGAAGAGACAATGAACCAGGGGTACAGAATAGGTAAGATTCAGTAGATAGATGGGGATGAATAGATAATAAATCCATTTACCTGCTCCCTAGATGGGACCTTGTGCACTCCAGCATGAGTGATCATGTTAGAGCTTAACAAACTGCTTTATTTCTTGATACCGTCCATCATCTCGTAAAAAGTTTAAAGCCAAGTTTGTTTTAAATCAGCGTGCAGTGCTTGTTGGGTAACCAATTTTCAAGATTTAGTTTTATTTCCATATTGTGTTTTCACATATTTATGTGAAAAGACACAGGCCCATGCTGGCCTGGGGGCAGTCTTCCATGGATTCTGATCCATGGAAGACTGGATCTTCCATAGATCAGAAGACTGGAAGACTGGCCGTTTGAGGGGTCGATCCCAGTCTGCTGCAGCCTGCAGCCCCAGTCTGTCACTGTGGATGATTGAATGAATGGGAGTGAATGGGTGAATGTGACTTTGGGCGCTCCTGGAGACTAAGAAAAGCGTGACATAAGACCCAGCCATTTATGAGAACAGAGGATGGATTGAGTCTGGCTCTCGGCCACCGGGGGGCGCTGTCCCCATGCATGGCCCCTGCCCCAGCTGCGCCTGTCAGGCTGCCACTGCGCACCTGTTCCCTGCTCACAATCAGACTTTTTACAGCCGTTTATCCCAGATGTCCGAGACAACTGAACCCTGGTTTGTTTTTGTTTTCGTTTTGAGTCACATTTTTACTTTTAGCAGACTCTGAGACAAAACCTAAACGCTAAACCCTAAACCTTAAACCTAAACCTAAACCCAGCTCAGTGGAGCATGAGGAGGTTTTATTCGAGGCTGAACACCTGTGTGCGTGTCTTCCCCCTGGCCCCGCCCACCCGGGCCGCATATTTTATGCTAATGAGCAGGTGCGCGGCTTCTTGAGGCGCGGCGGGGGCCGAGCCGTGGCCCCCCCTGGATGGAGCAGCAGTGGGAGCAGCAGCAGCAGCAGCAGCAGCAGCCGGAGCAGGGACCTGTCCAGGTGATGCTGTCCAGACCTGACTGACTGAGGGTCCGCGCAACACGAATGGATCCCTATTTAGGACCAGGCTGGAGAAGAAGACTCTGTCACCTGTTCCCTTTGTATTTTATCCTCGTTTATCAAGGTGGGTTTATTATAAGGGAGCAGGCACACCTGACTGATGTGTCCTTAAAAAGAAATGTCTCCTCAATAGACTTAAATGAGAATTGACTAGTACTAGGATTGAATGGCAGAATTTATTAGTTTCAGAATTAATTTTGCTACTATTTCCTTCCAATCGTTTTTCTCCGTTTGCAGCACATCTGTCCTGGAGCGTCGAGAGAGTGAACCTTTCTAACTGGACTGAATTTAATAAGTAAGTGACTGTTTCATATTCAATTAGCAATATCTGACCCCAGGTCCATTTTTCTTTATTTATTCATCATTTAAATAAATGTGTAACGTTATTTGGGAGACGTGCTTTTAGTTTTTAAATGTTTTTTTTAGAGTCTTTGATTCTGTCTTTGACTCTGATAACTTTTCCATTATCCATTCATACTTTTTCAGAAAATGTCTCTTTCAAATGCAAATAACAATATCTAAGGTAGTTCAGTGTTGTGGAATTATTTCCTGATTGATTAATTTGTTAATTAATTTGTTGGTTATTTCGATGAAATGAGTAGGTAAAGATTGTTAGTTCGCTAGATGTTTGTTCTTTGTAGACCTGGTTAAACGAGCATCAGTTCAGTCTCGGAGGTTTTTTTTTTTAATCTCTCTCCCATCTTCATGACCGATTGATGAGTCCATGGATTGAGCGATTGATGAGATGATCTCCCGATCAGACTGGTGTCGTAGCCCAGGAGCTTGTCTGGTGGATTGCTGCGGGTTGTTGGGTTTTTCTGGGGGGGTTATTTGTGTTTTGGGAGGCTGGTCGGTGGTGTCCGGGGGGGAAAGCTGCGGCAGGAACAAACCCCTCCTTGTTCTCTGTGTCCCAGCAGCGGGAGCAGCGGGATAAAGCAGCAGAAATGGGACACCGCTTCCCAGGGAGGGCAGGTAGGCAACCGCATTGATCACTGATGCTGATGGAGCTGCTTCGAACACACAACCGCACATCATGCAAAAAAAATAATGAAGTAATGAATAAATAAATAAAAGTTAAAAAAAAAATCCAAAATGGTGAAGCAACATCCAGCTTCTGAAGGGTTCTTCTTCCAACTTGTAGAGTTGTAGAGTCACGGATTCACAGAAAACACACAGGTAGAACTTAAATACACACAACAAATCAAACATACAAGCATGGTTATGTCTGGATGTCAATTTGACATCAAAAAAGGTGGATAAAAGTGGCATCCATTAAGTTAAAGACTCACTAAACACACGTTAAATCTCATCACCGTTTGGCTGAGGTAGAATCTAGAGTAGTATCTGTTTTCCCGTAGAACATCTCATATATTCCCCGTGTACCCAATGATATTTCTGGTTTCCTGCAGCAGACCGGTCAGTCGTCCACTTGATTTCTAGCCGTCTGTTTAGTCTGGTTTGCCACATTTCTGAGGAAAATGCACAAAACTGAAATTAAGAGTATAATAATAAAAGTATTTCCCTAATTTTAACAAAATTAGGGAAATGCATAAAGGGTTTCCTCCATCAACTACACACATCGATCTGGTATTGCTCTATCTCTAGGAATGGTGCAGTCCACCCCCGCAAGGTAAATACTAACAACAATAATAACAACAACAATAATAATAATAATATATTTCTATGCATTCAAAAACACCAGACATTTGCAAGAGCAAGATAAAACAGCCAGGAGATAAAGACTAAAGAGTTGAAGATTGGTTGTGAAAACACGAGAAGACATTCGGTATTTCTGATTCTGATTTCATGTTTGTCTTAAAGAAATATGTTCATGTCAGCATTTTTGTGTTTTTTATTGTTCTATTTTATGATCACGTCTCTGTTGTCGATACCCCAGGACCAAACACGCAGAAACACTCATGTTCTTGTTGTGTCCCATACAAAGGTGCCATACTTAACTTTTAACCCCAGTGACAGGTAAAGATAGGGACCGGGCGTGGTTTACGTCTGACGTGCGCCTCGGCACGTCCAGCTGGTACAGAAACGTCCAGCTCTGCCATCAGATGGGAGCCGGTCCCAGCAGGACTATACAGTGGCTGCTCTGTTGTCTCTCGCCTCCTCTATCGGAGCCTCCATCGGCCTGAATGCGGCCGCTCCTTTTTGTCCTGCTTCCTTTTGGCTCACAGAGGCGTGAGAATCCGCTCCAGACCATGGGGGGGGGGGGGGTTTACTAAAGCAACAAAGCAATTAGCAGCAAAGGTCGCAGATCGTAGATATAGAGCAACTCTATCTCTTGTCCCATCACTGGAGGTTCAATCAGTGCCTGACATCTGGGTCGACCTCGTGTTTGACCCGATCGGTATCTGTGTCTGCCGATGCTGACTGGTGATAATTAGTTCATAGAAAGGCAGCCCATCACAGCCCCCCCACCCCCACCCTACCCCCACCCTACCCCACCTGTGCCATCCACTTTGTTCCTGCGCTCCAAGATGAAAGCCTTGGTTTGAGAGCTCAGGTATCCAGGGAGAAACAGTGTCCGACCAATGACTCCTGAGTGTGGGCTCATTCAGTTTTAAGCCAAAGTTGTTGTTTTCCAAAGATCAATTATATAACGGACAACAATGAAACAACACTGACAATGCCCATTAAAATCATAAACATACAGTAAAAGGTGATAGCTAAAGGGCTAAATTCACTTAAATGAATACATTTTCATTTAAAAATGTCTGCCCAGAGGCATTCCTGGCTAGTTTTAACACTCGGGATGTTTTTTGGAGATTTCTTAATTTTCAAATTTCAGAGAAAACAAAACATCCACATTAAAACTCAGGTTTGTGATGAAATAATGGCTTTACCACATATAGCATCTATTTGGAACCGGATTTGCCATTGATCACAGTGATATATAAGCTGTATGAAAAAATCCACATTTTACTTCAAAACCTCCTCACTGCTTTGTACTGTACGTCTCATGCAACAAAGATCATGCAAAACAAGGATAACACGGGGGGAGGAGGAGGAGGAGGAGGAGGAGGAGGAGGAGGAGGAGGAGAGGGTGGGGTGGTTGACCTGGATGGGAAAGCAGGGCTAGAAGTCACAGAGGAGTCGTTAATGAAGGCTGGATGACAGCTCTTTTCTCTCCAGCCTCTTCTTTTCCCAGCTCTGCCCCGGGTCCATCCTCGCCAGGCAGCGCTCCGCCTTGGCAGCGACCGGTGTAATTCTGGGAGGAATTTTTGCCCCCAAACAAAACACAGAATTGTAAAAAGCTCTGGATGTCTCGCTCTTTTAATCAGATCTTTGTTAATCTGTCACCTGAGAGCCGAGCTTGTTTTTCCAGATTTGTGTGATATTATATTAAACTCGGGGAATTAATTAAAAGAATCAGAGTGCGTTACAACTTAATTTTGGTTTGAAATAGGCTCCTTCCTGTGTTTGGCAAACGAAGCCAAGTCCCAATATGAAAATGATCAGATTTAATATGTCGGCTCAGAGGAGGCTCTGAAACATTGCGAGACAGGATCAGATTATGACTCTATGACTGAATGGTTGCAACTGTTGCATGAAATCCCAGTTGATTCGGTTTCTCTCCTTGAAGGACCTCCAGCCAGCAGCTGCTGTGTCAGAAGCCAACTTGTCTTCCCCCAACAGGACGTCGGTGTCCAGCCTGACGTCCCACAGCACAGAAAGTGCACCCATCTCCCTGTGGACGCTCGACTCTGACCAATCCCCTGCAGCCACGGCACGGTCCGCTCAGACGCCACAGAGAACCGTGTCGTCCAGCCAGTTGTCACCTGGCACGACAACATCAGACGCTCCATCGACACCCGTCGCAGAGAAGGCCGGACACTCGCCAGACAGCGTAACACAAACGAGCGAAGCAGCGTTCAGCCCGTCTTCCATAAACAGACCGGCTAACCAACCGCTGGAAGGCACAAGCCAAACTAGCTATTCACCAAATACCAAACCACAAGTTAACCACTTGATAGACAACACGATAGAAGCCGAGCAAACGCCAAAAACCACAACAGCAGCCAGCAAAACAACGTCCGACCAATCACCAACCACCATGGCATCAGTCAGCCAATCGATGGATGCCACGAACCAAGCTAGCCGATCGCTAACCGCCAAACCAACAGTCAGCAGTAACGGTCAAACCAGCCAATCACCAACAGACACAACACCAGCAAGGACAACAGCATCCAGCCAATCACCAGGTAACCCAACAGCATCCAACCAATCACCAGGTAACCCAACAGCATCCAACCAATCACCAGGTAACCCAACAGCATCCAACCAATCACCAGGAAACCCAACAGCATCCGGCCAATCACTGACAACCAAAACACCAGCCAAGCAGTCACCAAGCAGCTCGAGACAAACCAGCCAGTCACCAGCAAACACATCACCTGTGAGCCAATCACAAGGCAGCACAGCACCAACCAGCCAATCAACAGTCGGTGCAGCTGTGTATCCTGAATCACCAGCCAGTAAAGCTCCTTCCATCAAATCTCCAACAAAGATAGGACTCCCCAGCCAACCACCAGTCACTACAGTACTGGACATCCAATCAGAAACAACAACACAACCCATAAGTCAATCAACAGCAAGTACAACATCGGCCAGTAAATCACCAGCCAAGACCTCACCTGATCAATCGACCAGGAGAACTACAAAGTCCAACCAGTCAGCATCCAGCCAAATGCCAGCAAGCCAATCTAAAACCAGTCCCAAAGCGAAAAGCCAGTCATCGCCCACCCCTGCATCTTCAAATCACTTACCTTCCACTTTAAGAGTTGCTAATCAATCAAAAACGCCGTTACAAGAATCGCCCAGCTTCACATCCCACAGCCAGTCAGAGTCTCCATCAGCTCACCTGGGGAGCTCAGGACCGTCGAAGCAGTCATCACCTGGTTCAGCTCTGGCATCGGATCAGCGGCCACTCAATATCTCGCAGCTTACCAGGCAGGCGAAGGAGGCCCTGAAGGCATCACTACGTAGAAACCAAGGTGAGTACATGTTATTTCTCCTACATTTGTATATTTTCTATATTCTGTGTACTAACCTTATGTGTCTTGTGCTACGAACTTACGTCAACAGACTGGTCTCATCATGATGTCACATCCTTTATACGGCCTCAAACTACTAATTAAAGCCAAAGGTTTTAGAAACATTATAGGCCCTCTTATAATTTTTCCTTCTCTGTTTGTACAGGTTCTAAACCATAATACATACCTCATTTTAGTTTGGCCCATGTTTGGTGCACAAACATGGAGGAGGGCACATACGACCTGTACCTCAAGCAGCCACCAGGGGGCAACGGAGAGGTTTTGCCTCACTTTTTGTGCAGTTTTTGATCTTGACAGTAGATATTTTGAGATGCCCCACGTAGAGATATGTGCATGATACATATTTTTAATATTTCACACATATCAGATTTACATGGAGTTGTTTTGTTGAAGAAACACATATAATATCGACCTGCTGGTGGCGCTAAGGAGCTAGCAGAACCTGGGAAAAAAAACCCAGGACAAACCACACGTGTTTGAATAATAACTTTCAAGGTGTTTCTAGGCATCTTTCAAACTTTGCCACACTAAGTCATACTCATAGCTGTCAGCCGCCTCTGGTTTATTGGTAGAGCAACAAAATCAACATGTGCATGTGAATTTTATGGCCAAAATGAAGAAAAAGCTATGATAGCAGCAATAGCAATACCAATACCAATAAGAGCCAATAACATGTCTGGTAATTACACTGAGGGCCATATATTCATCCAGTCTCTGTAAATGTGGACCTTAATCTAAGAAGATTAAGCTTTTGTAAGTAATAATCCCTGCATATGGTTGGAATAACAATGCCAGACAGGTAAAGTGAACAAGTAAATATGCTCATCTACCACAGTGTAATACTAAATCTGTCTAGGTGACATGAGGTTCTAGTCAACCAGGAGGTAAAGGGTCCTCCACATACCTGCCCCTTTGCAGTTTTTGACAGTGTGGAATGAACAATCCTCTGTGAAATTAGCAGCTGTTTGACCTGCTGTTTCGCACTGCTGCGGTAGAGCAGAGCAGACCTGACAGGTGTCATCATTAGAGAGGTCTGAAGTGACAGGTGAGCCTCTGTTTTACCCCCCTCCTTCCCTCATAAAGTGAACAGAAGGAACATAGCTCCTCTGCTGACCACCCTCTCGGCCCCCCACCCATACCCCCTCTGGAAGGTGAGGGACGTGGCTGACTGGGCAGAGCCCACAGAGCAGATGTTGTAGGAGCAGGAGTCTGGTGATGCGTTCACTGACTGGAACAGTCGTTGGGGAGCCTGCAGCTCCACGGGCCCAGATGGCTTCGTGGCTCTTTCCTTTGAGGAAGGAGATACCCGCGCTTCAGTTCTGTTTCGGCACTTGTTGCTGTGGATGAGAAGACGAAAACTTGAGCTGGTTTCATTAGAAACCATGAATCCTGCTCAGTCTGCTCAAATCACTGAGTGACGACTGATCGGTGAAACATCCGTTACTAGCATAGGGGTCGAGTGACAAAGTAGTCATACTTTGTTAAATTATTTAAGTAGATATTTTGGTTATATAACCAGAATTTCTAAATACATTTCCTCACATGACTCCTCACATTTATAAACACATTAGTAGAAGTGGAAGTCAAGTAGATGTAGTCATCATATCCTCTGCTCCATCAAACATGTGTTAATGGTAAGTAATACACATATGTGGTTATATATTATATATATACTGTATATATATATATATATACTGTATATATATATTTATATATATAGTACACTATAGGCTATATTTTGGTCCTTAATGGCACTTTTTTCCTTTCATTACTTTTACTTTTGTACTTGAAGTAGTTTAGAAACCAGAACACTTTTTACTGTTATCTAAGTGAAAAGCTTCAGTTGATACTTGAACTTAAACCCTACTAATCCATATTTTTACTGTAAATGTGGATACTTTTGACACCTCTGGTTACTAGTGTGAGAAGCCACAGTGTGATCATGTGTTTCCTGCAGAGCCGTGTGTGTTTCCCTGCCTGAACGGAGGTCAGTGCGTCCACTCAGAGTCCTGCGACTGCAGCCTGTACGAGGCCACCGGACACAGGTGTCAGACAGGTAAAAAAACACACCTGACGTCCTCCTGGAAGGTAGTTTTGATGAGTGGCGTTTTTATTTTCAGGCTGGAATTGATCATTTTTGGAACGTATAACAATCAATATCAACATTTATTTAACAGGAAATGTATTTCTTTCCTCTCAAATTTGAGTTCTCAAAAGTATAAAAAATACTTTTTATCATCTTACTACAGTTTTCATTCATAGTCTTATTCACAAGTTTGGTTTATGTGTCAATCTTTTTTTTGTCTGGGGAGAGAACTTTCTCAAAGCATAAAATAATAGTTTATCTTCGATTTGTCATGTTAATCATCGTAGCTTCTCATGAGCTTTGAAGCCTGTACGAGCTTTTACTGCATCTTAACGGCTCCAAATCGATTAATGCGACTTTAAGAGAGGGTAAACGTGAAACTGACTGATTTAAGACGCATATTCTCCTTGCCGAGATTAGAACAGTTTTGCGGGCTGAGCTGGAGTGACGAGACGTCCTTTTGGGACGGTTCCCTTTTCTCGCAGTTCCCAACCCGGGCTTCGAGAGGGAGATGACGTGCAGGACGTGGGGCCAGTACAACTTCGAGACCTTCGACGGCCTCTACTACTACTTCCCCGGCCGCTGCTCGTACACTCTGCTGAGGGACTGCGAGGAGACCACTCAGGCCAGCATCACGGTCCAGGTCAGTCCCGGCTCCACCAGGCTAGGGAAGGGAAGGGGAGGCCCACCAGGAAGTGAGAGGAATCCTTCCAGAAGGATCCAGTCTGCCGCCCGCTCCCAGTCGAGGCAGAGCAGCGCTCCTCGTCTCCCTCCTGAACCGCAGCGAGGTTTTCAGCCTCAGCCTGGGGAAAAGATTTGCTCTGAAGATTAGTGAAAGCTATCTGCTTATTAGAGTCAATTACCATTAAATACCGCAATTACCCACTATGCCTTGGAAGCATCTGCAACAGACCGGGACTTTGTTCCCATGGAGAGGCAGCAGCTACCGTGTTTGCGTATGGGAAAATCAAACCGAGGACACACGAGAAGACACAGAAGAGCCGTGACTACTGATGGTGCATTCATACCGAGTGAAATTACAACGCTGCAGATTTATGACACGATAGACAGGGGTGAGATTTTCTCTTGTAGGAGAGGAACCGAAAACTTCAGGCACTTCAGCATCCGGGATGCCTTTAAATGACAGACCTACAGTAGATGTGTGTGTGTGAGTTACGTTTAGGGTCAGGTTACAGGGTTTAATGCCAAGCCAAGGCTACAATCACTGACTGATGTCTTTTTTCTTCCAGCTATTTCTTGTTTTCCTCTTTTGTGCAGTATCTGCTGCAGGTCCTATTTATCAAGCTTTGAAACTCCTGCATAATCTTATAAATCTGGTAGAAAAAAAGTCTAGAATTTTGGAGCATCTTATCCTTTTACAGGCATTGAAATAAGCAGTTTATGCGATTTAAAGCTGATTCTAGAACCAACAATTGGCTTCTTTGGACTTCCTTGGCTTAAAATCGTCCCTATAGGAGATAAAACACAAATCCCAGTGCAAAGAAAATCATTTAAATGAACTGAAATATCACTGACGTACTCAACATGACAAACAGTGAAAAAACCTCATGAAACGTATGTATCTGTTGAGATATATAAGATCTGTCTTTATCCACTGACCCTGCTCTCTCTGTCAGGACATGATCAGACTCTCTACGCTTTGTTTCCGTGCTGCGGTACAGGTCCACAACGACCCCGGCTGTGGCTCCGCCCCTTACACCTGCCGCCGTTCGGTCAGCCTCTTCCTGCCGTGGGAGGGCGAGGTCCGGCTGCACGCCACCAACGTCACCTTCAAAGGCCAGAGGTCGGGCCAGGCCCAAAACACCTGCCCTCATTGTCTTTGTGGTTGTGGATCCTCTCGCTGTGCTCTCTCCTCCTCACCCCGCTCCTCCTCCCTTTTCAACGCTGGTTTTGCAGTTTGCAGCTGCCCCACCACATCCACGACCTGCAGCTGGAGCAGATCTCGCAGTACGTCATGGTGACCCAGCAGCACGGCTTCACCCTGGCCTGGGAGGGAGCCAGCGGCTCCGTCTACATCAAGCTCAGCCCGGAGTTCGTGGGCCGCACCTGCGGCCTGTGCGGCAACTTCAACGCGGACGTCCAGGACGACCTGAAGACGAGTTATGGTGAAGATCGCTTTGTCTGGTTTGCTCTGCAGGCAGGCTGGGTTGAGGTCAGGTCAATGAGGTTGTGATAGACTGCAGGTTAATTCTAAAGTTTTAAATGAAACTGAAAGAAAAAGGAAAAGCCTTTTCTTGGTATGTCTGAATATTTCCCCTCTGACGTGTAGCTCTCTTTCTCTCTCTGACTGTTTCTCTCACTCTGTCTGTCTCTGTCTTGCAGGCGTTCTGACTCGGGACATAGAGATGTTTGGGAATAGCTGGGTGGAGGCGGATCCGCACGAGGCTCGATGTCCCATGGTGCCGGCTGACTTCCCTTCGCCATGTGCTGCGGTCGAGCCTCACGTCCTGACGGTGAGGAGTCAGACGGGACTGAGACGCTGTCTGTAGCTGTGAGTGTGACTGTGAACGTGTGAACAACCCTATGTGTGTGTGTGTGTGTGTTGTGGCCTGCAGAAAGTGGAGGAGGTGTGCACCATGCTGCTGGATCCACCCTTCCAGAGCTGCCACGAGTTCGTCAGCCCGCTGTCCTACATGGCCAGCTGCTCCAACGACCTCTGCATGTAAGAGCTCCGGCTTCAGACCTGAGACCAGCTACAGACCTGAGACCAACTTCAGACCTTAGACCAGCTACAGACCTGAGAAGAGCTACAGACCTGAGAAGAGCTACAGAACTGAGACCAGCTTCAAACCTGAGACCAGTTACACACCTGAGAACTGCTTCTGACCTGAGACCAGCTACACACCTGCCATCTCTCATGCTTCTCTGAGCTCTGTCACTGCAACAAACAAACAAACAAACCACTCTCTATGCATGTTTTAGTAGTCAGATCGTCATATACGTTGATAATTACCCAGAAAGTTGATTGGACAGTGCTGTTTCACCTATAAAATAAAATTAGGTTTTGCTCCTTTGTTCTAAAAAATGAGGACCCAGAGTCATATCAGGCCAATCAGGAGAATCAGGAAAGCTGCAATGGAAATTGAAAAGTGGTCGTCTATGCTGTGGAAGACGTGCAAACATTAAGAAAGATGAGGCCCAGTTAGAGCCTAGTAAAACATCCCTGTCCTGTCTAGTGAGGATTAGAGATGATAGTGAGAGTCGTCAGTGTCAGAGGGAATCTGTGTGATGGGGACTCAAGCTGGTGGTGGTTGGTCTGGTCAGGTCAGGTCAGGTCAGGAAGCCACGCCCCTCTCCTGGCTCCACTCTAACAGTTCTCTCTCTCTCCCCCTCCCTCTCTCCCTCCCTCTCTCTCTCTCCGTGGCCCTGGTGAAGGTCGGGTCCTGATGGCGATGTGGTCTGCCAGGTGTTCAGCGAGTATGCCCGCGCCTGCGCCCACGCCGACCACCCACTGCACGACTGGCGGCTGCACATTCCTCCCTGCGGTACGCTCCCTGCAGGTGCTGCTCACCCAGGGCTCCTCACTACAGGGGACACACTGGATACTGTGTCCTCCTGTCCTGTCCACTTCATGCGTCCCATAAGTTCATCTAAAAAATCAGTTTTTTCCTAATGTAGTGTAGTAGTGAAGCCAACAAACACAACCTTAAATCGGACTGAAATTAACACAAATTCTTACAATCAGTGTCACAGTTGTCTCGGAAAAAGTAAGACGTGACATGTGACATGTGACGTGTTAGAATGACATTGGATACTTTATGTACGAAACGTTGCTACTGATGCAGTCCGGATCTTAGTGAAGTCTGTGATTTGTTCGGGTCACGTTGGAGAGCTTGTGACTTCTCGTCTTTGTTTGCCACCAGGGAAGCAGTGTTCGCTCGGCCTGCAGTACAGGGAGTGCATCAGCTGCTGCCCAGCGTCCTGCAACCTGGAGCGGACCTGCATCGACAGCAAGCTGGCCTGCCTGGATGGCTGCTACTGCCCCGACGGTGAGCACCTGTGGCGTCTCCTCTCAGTCCTCTCAGATGACTTCATGAGGAGAGTCAGACAGTAGTGGAAGAAAAATGCAACGTCTCTACATGAAAGTATAGCAAAAGTGCATTAATTTATGTCCGTCTCCCATTTTTAAGACCTTGTGTCCAACAATAAGCCGGAACAGCACAATGTGTTATGTTGTGGGTACAGATATTTGCTAAAATAAGTAAAGAAGTTAAAGTCCAAAACATCCACTATTAACTAACTATGTAAGCAGAGTAACAAGGTATTCATGCTTTGTTGTAAGCCACCACTGGGTTCAGCTGCAGTGATGGGACAGTGTGTCTCTGCTCAGGTCTGATCTATGAGGACGGCAGCTGTGTGACGCCTTCGGACTGTCCCTGCGAGTACCACGGCATGTTTTACCCGTCTGGACAGACGCTGCAGGAGGAGTGCAACAACTGGTGAGCAGCCACCTGTCAAACCCTCTCACACCTCTGGAACCATAATTACTAGCAACTATTTTTCAAAGTGCAACACACTAAAATGTGCTGAAGCACTTTGCACCTCAAATAATCTTCTTTTGGTTACTTAAATCACTGTTATGGTTTTGTTTGTTGTTTTTGAGAATATGATTGGAAATGCAATAATTAAAATGCATCATACACGTTCTTATTTTGTGTATGTATCACAGCTATGAGGTGCTTGAAAAGCTTGAAGCTGGACCTTGAAAGTGCTTCCATTTGACCTTTAAAAAGGTGTACGGTCAACGCGGGACGTGTTGTCTTGCATGTCGTGATAATGTGTAAAAAGCAGGACATTGTCCTGCGGACTGCGTGCAGGCTTTTAATCTCCTCAGATCTGAGCAGCTGGGCTCGCTGTGTCCAGCCTGGCTCATTGATCCTGCTGATTAGCCCCGTCTTTAATGTTCCCCACCTGTGGACGTCTCTGCTCTCTGTTTCAGCACATGTGTGGGTGGAGTGTGGAACTGCACCGACTACAGCTGCCCAGGTTTGTGCCTTCCCTTGGTGGGTGGTGTGACCACACAGCTTTAAAGGAAAACCTTTACCTTTATCTTCTGTTCTCTACATGTACCGACCTCTGTAGTGAAGAGGGAGAAGTAGAGAACAGACACATTCTATATTGTGGAGACACATCTAATAATAATATATATATATAAAAAAATATATGTTTATATCTATGGTAAAGAGAGAGCACTCAGATCAGCTTGAATGGGGAGCTCCTTAATGGTCTGTCTAATACCTTTTTGTCTGTCCTGTTGTCATATTAAAGGATGGGTTGTGTTCCCATTCATTCGGATAGAGGTCTGGTCTACTTGGGCTTTTAGCAGCGTTACAAAGACAGCTGCCTAGCGGCAGGACTTAGCTTAGCTTATCAACCTAGCGTGGATAAGGATACGAAGACTTTTATCTATATTGCTGTAGATTTTGGTGCCTGAAATTGCCCCAAAGACAGTAGAATGAATAGAACTGAATGGATGAATGAATATCCAGCTGCAAAACAGATATAAAACTGTAAATAGAGCAGTGCTTATGGATAACCAGAGATATGAAGTACATCGAGTGGAATGCATGTAAGGTAGGTAAAGAAAGAATGAAGGAGTGCTGAGGAAAGACTTAAAAATCCTGAAATACGTTAAAAATATTTGTCTCTCTGTCCGTGCAGGCGAATGTTCTGTGACGGGCGACATGTATTTCCAGTCCTTTGACGGACGGCTCTTCACCTTCCCCGCCACCTGCCAGTACGTCCTGGCCAAGAGCCGCAGCTCTGGGAGGTTCACGGTCACCATTCAGAACGCGCCCTGTGGAGCTGTAAGTCCACCCATCCTGCAGCAGTTTGATTCAGTCTGAGCAAAAACAAACAAAGGTTTAGTCTAAAGTTAAATCTGTCAGTCATAGATGGTGAAAAGCATCTCGGTCAATTCAGTCATGTGTCAGCTGATGTATTGTAGCTTGTTTGTAGAGTTACAGTAGTTAGTTTAAACAGTTTTTTTATTATGAAACTGAGAATATGTGAAATCAGTATTGGCAGGATACATCATTGTTGCATCTCCAGTGTGAAGCTCTGCATCTCTTGCACGCCTCCTCCTCCTGCTCTAGCCCCCTGCAGTTGCGGCGGCGAGCTCGGCTTACAGATTTAGGCAATTTGTCTGTCGTGGAGATCATATCATAATTTAAGTGCTCAATAATCCCTGGCCGGGCCGGGCCGCCTTTGTTCGCGAGCTGCGCTGCGACTCGGGGAATCAAAAGGCCCGGAGGAAAACGTCTCGATCAGACCGTGGCAGATAATGAACATGAAAAGCGACAAAAGACCCAGAGCCTCTGCTCCAAGCCTTCGATGTCCCGGCAGCCTTTGAGCAGCTTGGCAAACAGTGGGGGGGTGTGTGTGGGGGGGCATGGGGGGGGGGGGGGGGTATAAGATGTCCCACTCATCAGAGCAGAGGCCCGAGACCTCTCACAGCCAAGTGGACAGGATTACCTTATCTGGCCCGACTGACAGAGCTGTAGACGGCTTTGTAGTGAGGAGTGAGGTGAGGAGAGGCGCTGGAGGGGGGGGGGGGGTGGGGAGGGTGGGGGGATGCTTGGACAGAGAGAAGGTTATGCAAAAACAGGAGGTGAATGATGGGAAGAGCAGCAGGAGGAGGTGGGGGGGGGCAAAACCGCGCTCGGCCACTTATGAAAGAGACGATTCATAGCGACGGATCGCTTACTGTCAGCGCGAGAGCTCCTCTGCTTTTAAAAATATCTCAGTGTTGAACAGAAGGATCGTTCTGAAGCACAAGGACCAGAGCTTGGAGGAGAGATGGAGGTCGAAATGCATTATGTGAATAAAAACATGCCCACAGTGCTACAAACCACTCACCAGAACCAAACCACTCATAGAGCCGCCATGTCTCATGTAGCATTCAAGAAACACACGTTCTCAGCTTTTCACGCGACCCCATCCATCCCAGCAGAGCTGTAAAACCTGGTTCAGACCGTAGGCCCTGACGACCACATCATGTGCATGTATCACATGTGTGCTGTGCACGCCAGTAGTCTGTGTCTGTGTCAAAGTCTGTGTCTTTATTGTCTCTAAAAGCATCATACATGGTCAATCCGCCTCTTTGCTATTTGTAACATGGGCTGAAATCGGGCCGCGGTTATAAGTTAAGTTGTACAAGTATTTTGGGTCATTTTGTTACAATACAGCTATTTAGGTCAAATAACAGTTCAGAAAAATGATGGTTTTAACCATTTTTAACTTCTCTTTAGTGTCACTAGCAGCACAGCGAACAGTGAGTTAAAAACACAGGAAAAGCCAGTTGTCTTCATCCTCCCGTCTCGTCTCGGTTGCAGAATCTGGACGGGGCCTGCATCCAGTCGGTCAACCTGGTCATCGACGAGGATCCGAGGACGGAGATCACGCTGAGCCACGTGGGAGAGGTCTTCATGGCGGGGCAGTACCGCATCTCCCTGCCCTACTCTGACGGTACCCCCCCCCCCCATCTTTTATCTCCTCCCAGCTTTGTTCAGGTCCGCCCTGCTCAGGCGGATTGAATGACAGCTGTTCCATTGAAGACACATTTTCCCCAATACTTTACTGGCTTAGAATTCACATTGTGTTGCACAAAACGCACCCTTCCTCGCCCCCCGAGAATCAGCTCTGTCTCTGGACGGGTGTTTTCATGGCCCGACCTTTTGTCTGTTTTGTGAGGAACCGTGTGAGAATGATAACAACGACACCGGTACTTAACAGCACTTTATGTGCTGCTACAAAGGTGTCTGGACTTTTGGATTCACGATCCCATTCGATCGGTCAGACTTTGTTTAACCTGAACCTCTAGTGGATGTTTGAAAACTCATCTTCGTCCACATTTCCATGGCTCATCTACAGTTACAGCTCTGTTGAACTCCACCTAAATGGACAGAGAGATGGAGGGTGGGTGGAGCTGAGGTTTGCCACAAATGATCTTTTTGCAGTCCATTAATCTGTCAATAATAATGTTGGTTTGATCAGTTATTGGGTCCATAAAATGTCAGAATAATGGTGAAAAAGTCCTCATTTGCCCATATCCTAAAGATATGCAGTTTTCTAGAGGACAAAGACAGAGTTTTCTTTGTAATGAATGAATGAGAATGTTTTTTTGTTTGTTTTGTCAATGAATCTGTTAGTTGTCTCTACTGTACTATGACCAAAGTTTTGGTCCTTTGTTCTTAACCCCTAAACCTGAAGTCCATTAAAAGCCAATCAGGGTGTGAAATAAGTTCATCCAGCCTGTTCATGGGGCCTGTGGAGATTCACTCATCTTTATGACCTGCAGGTTTTAGCATAGCACCAAGCAAACATCAGGTCAGGAGCAGACAAGTTGTTTTTGAATTATGTATATCTTTCGTTTGCCATGAGAGTAATTCTGTGCTCTCATCAACCTAACCTCGAGCCTCGTCTCCTTTTCTCCCTCTTTGTTGGCCTGCGTGCCTCCAGACCTGTTCCACATCCAGGAGCTGTCGTCCATGTTCCTGCAGGTGAAGACAGTGTTCGGCCTGCGGCTGCAGTACAGCTGGAGCCAGTTCCGCCTCTACGTTCAGGCCGACGAGCTGTGGAAGGACGACACGGTCGGCCTCTGCGGCACCTTCAACGGCAACATCCAGGACGACTTCCTGTGAGTGTGTGTGTGTGTGTGCGTGACCTTTGACCCCTCCCGCGCCCTCCATCCCCCATCTGACGATAGAAAGACAGCGCGCTCCTGTTTCAGAGGCAGGGAGGCAGATGATGGAGAAGTGCTCTCTCTCTCTCTCTCTCTCTCTCTCTCCCCCTCTCTCCCTCTCTCTCTCTCTCTCCCTCCCTCTGAAATGCACACGGGCTCGGGCGGCCCGGCATCAAACGCTCCGCTCTCTGATCAGCTCTTTTAGGAGGGCCAGATGAGCGCCCAACTGGACACGCCGCTTCAACAAGGAATTTACTGTTAGGCGGAATAGGGGCTCCACTGTACCGCGGCGTAATGGCCGACCATAAAGGGCGGATGTTGTCTAACAGCTGTAAATGGATATACATCACAGTGTCGACTCAAGCGGTCGCACGCTGCTAGAAGGGAGAAAAAACTGGATTTAACTTCGGAGCTCTCCGGGGGGAAGGATTTCAAGGTGGCCACTTGGCAGGATTTCGTTTTGAGGTTTTGTTGTCTGGTGCGGTGTCCCACCGGCACTGAAGAGAGAACCTGCAACGCCCCAGTTACAGATAACTAAGAGGAACAGCAAGTTCAGACGTAATCTCTAGAGCTGCAACAACTAGATAGATAATAATCGACATAATGAAACAATCGACAACAACTTTGATAATTGATTAAAGGATTTAAGGAGAAGGATTTCAAGAAATCTAGTCAGTATTCTCTTTTGTTTCTTTTGTCCTCATTTCCTCAATTTTGTCCTCAGTTTTTGCCTCATTGTAAAACCAAAGCAGTTAATCAAACTGAGAAAACAATCGGCCGATTAATCGGCTACAAAAATGTACAAAAATCGCTTGTTGCGGTCCTAATAATGTCATCAGTCACAGTCCCTGCTGTCTGCAGTTTCTCTGATCTCAGCTGTCCTCTGTCATGTGAAGGGCAGGTGTCAGTGTGTCATGTTTTACTTTGGTTGACCCCTGACCCCAGAGGCCGGGCCTCCTCCTCAGCTAACCCGAGCTGCTTGTTCATTCACCGGCAGGTCTCCGTCCGGCATGATCGAGAGCACCCCGCATCTGTTCGGCAACGCCTGGAGGGTCTCGTCCGCCTGCTCGTCCAGCCTGAGCGCGCCTCAGCTCGACCCCTGCGACACCCACCAGCAGGCCGGTCAGCTCCTAAGGCTTTAAACTTGGCACTTATTTACTGGAGAAACATCCTGTGTGCTGATATTAAGTGAAAATAGCTGTCGACATGTGAATTCCCCATAAATATCAGGTTACCTGCAGAGTCTTAGAAGTATTGAAAACGTATTGAATTTAATTTTCCAGAATTGAGGCCTTAAACGTATTAAATTTAATCTTCCAAGTCTTGCTTTTCTTTTCCACTGAGGTCCCACAAAAGGATCTCAAAAGGTTAGAAACGATCATTAGACCGGTCTTACATTGTATTGTAAAGTAAATTAAGTTCTCTGTAATTCCTATAGCTTTAGTTTACAGCCAGTGGTAACCATGGTAACGAACAATAAAGCCGAGGCGTCTCATTGGATGAACACATCTGGGTCATGCATTTAGGATTCAGAGCAAAGCCCGCTCGGTTTGACAGGAATGCTAACTAGGCTAAGTTACTCCGTCCAACCATTCTAGTTTAATTTGTTAAAAAAATGTGAATATTGTTCACAAAAAAATCGGGTCCTCCCTCAGTGGAGATCGTGTAAATACACAGAATATATGTGTTTTTTCTCTAATAAATGTTATTTGGTGATGTCAAACACTCATAAATAGTAATTATCTGAGGTTTAATCTGATGTTCAGTATGATTTATTCTTCCCTAATGGCTGCGACAAAGGTGTTAAATTTCACTTGAAACGAACCAAAAAGGTCTTAAAAAGTCTTAAATTTAGGTTTAACAATGCTGGGCTGCCCTGTATATTAATAGTGATATCTTTGTAATGTTTCATTCCAGTCCTTGTCTTCCTTCCTGCCATGTTTCACCCATTCATATGTGTGTGTGTGTGTGTGTGTGTGTGTGTGTGTGTGTGTGTGTGTGTGTGTGTGTGTGTGTGTGTGTGTGACCCGGCTCCAGTGGCCTACGCCTCGGAGATGTGTGACGTCCTGAACCAGGAGCTGTTCTCGGCCTGCCACGAGTACCTGAGCCCCGCCCCCTTCCACCAGCAGTGTCGCTCGGACACGTGTAAGTGCGGGACGCCGTGCCTGTGCTCCGCCCTCGCCCACTACGCCCACCACTGCCGCAGGTTCTCCATCATCATCGACTTCCGCTCGCAGGTCGCTGACTGCGGTGAGTGGCCTGTCTACTTCCTGTGCTCCTGATTCACAGACTGGGGAGAGGATTATAAAGTGGACGTGTGGATGGGGGGGTGGGGGGGGTTGTAGGGTGCTTACCAAGCTGAATGTGTGGAGTCAAAGAGATGTAGGTATCCTATGAGAACAGAGCTGACAATGTTAGAAAGCTTAATTGAAACAGGTGGAGACTCTGGAGAGATGTCATCTCTCCAGAGTCCTGGGTCCAGATTATAGGCCAGATTAGTCCTGGGAAGGTTTTGGGAATCCCCCCAGAGGAGTTGTTGGGAGTAGCTGGGGTGAGAGGAGTGACACAGACCCAGATAAGCAGCTGATCAAGAGATGAGAAAATAGGTTATTTATTTACTAGCTGTTACAGCTTTGCAGAACATGGGACCCACATCCTCCACTCTTCTTTGTGTTTTTTAAATCTATTGTATGAAAGCAAGTCATCCTGTGTGGACGTTGCATGCTTTGGTGTGTGTGTGTGTGTGTGTGTGTGTGTGTGTGTGTGTGTGTGTGTGTGTGTGTGTGTGTGTGTGTGTGTGTGTGTGTGTGTGTGTGTGTGTGTGTGTGTGTGTGTGTGTGTGTGTGTGTGTGTGGGTTCCCCACCGCCACAGTCCAAAGACAGACTGTACGAGCTCAGTTCAGCTGGAGACTGTAAAGTGCCCCCTAGGTGTGAGTTAGAGGGTGAGTGAGGGAGAAGTGTGTACGCCCCCTGTGTGGGGCCTGTCCCAGGTGTGTTCCCTGCCTCCATCCTTACCACAGAGTACGCGTGCTGGAGCCCGGCTCCATCAGACGACCTGTGACATCATCACAGTACAAAGATGGCGTACGGGACTGACGGCAGCGAGTTCCGAAGCTGCATCATTGATTTCTCACCCCTCCTCCTCCTCCTCCTCCTCCTCCTCCTCCTCCTCCTCCTCCTCCTCCTCCTCCCCCCCACAGCGGTCACCTGTCCCGCCAGCATGCAGTACGGCACGTGCGTGTCGTCGTGCCGCCGCCGCTGCTCCGCCCTGTCCGTGCCGCAGCGCTGCGGCGAGGAGTGCGAGGAGGGCTGCGTGTGCCCGCCGGGCTCCTTCTACAACCAGCGCACACACACCTGCGTGCACAGGTGAGAGGACATGACAAGAGCAAAGACAAAAGAAACACAGTCCGCCCCCGTTTAGGAGAGCACACAGAGGGAGACGTAGACGTCGTCGCTGGGACGGCCCGGGTCTGAATTCGGGTCGGGTTCTCCGTACTTTGAGCGGGGGAGCCGCTCAGAGTCTTCCTTCCATGTCGGAGGAGGGAGTGAAGCCGGAGCTGGAGCCACTCCACCAAACAAATCCTCTCAAAGTGATATTTGTATCTGCTCTGAAGTTTAGGTCAGCCGTTTTAAGTGGAAAGCCTTGTATCTTTTCCTGCAGACGTTACAGAGCCAGAGGACCCGGGTAATTGTGCCCCCCCCCCCCCCCCCCCACTCCTCACCTCCTCCCCTCCTCCCCTCCCTACCTCACTCCTTTCAGCCTGCTCTACCCCTGGAAGACGTGCGGCTTAATTCCTCCTAAATGTCCCAGGTTTTTACATCCTAGCGCAGCGCGGTGTCTTACTTACCATGCGATAGGGTTACGGAGGAGGAATTCGCCGTGAAACCCCCCTTTCATTCCCGCTCGGGGCCGGGGACGACACAGATATCTGATAACCAGTGAGAAAGAATTTGTAGTACAGAGGCCGATGTGTGGCGCTGGCCTATATGTTACAGGGCTCCCAGCCCCTGCGAAACGCATTAACAACTGCGTCGATCGTTTTATTCATTTTGTTTTTTGGTCATTTCACATTTGCCGAGACAAATCGACCTTTCAGAGGAAGGTTGGGATGTGAATCTGATTTCCACCCTGTAAAGCCTGCTTATCTTGCCCCCTCTCCTCTTACCTCTAATACTCTGTTTAAGGTAACACAAAGCCCTCTTTAACATAATTCTTAACACAATAATGAGCCACCTGAGTGCGGTCTGCTTTACCTCACCCGAAGCCTGATGCCCAAGTCGGGATTTAGGAGTTTTTTTTCTCTTTTAGAAGCTCTGAATACGTCAAATTCAAAGCTGCGATTGGAAAATGCACACGTTGGAAATGTCAGTTCATTCACAGGCACCGGCGATGTGAATCGGTCCATTTTGTCCTGGTCTTTGTGTGTGTTTGTTTCAGGAGCGAGTGTCCCTGCAGCTTCCTGGGAGTGGACTACGAGCCGGGGGATGTGATCGTGACGTCAGCAGGTGTTCAGTAAGATCCTCTCCTCCGTATCTGTCGTCCCAACCATCCCAGCTACGCCCCGTCTCCAGAGAGAATCAGGATAACTGGAGAGAGAAATCTCTCAAACACATCACTGGTGTCGGGGGCGAGGCTGAGCTGACTCAGGTTTCTGGTTGTTGATGTGGTCGGTCACATGTCCTCGTGTGTGTTTAGGTCTTCACTCATCTTCACTTCATTTACTGGTGGGATGGAACAAGAAGTCTTATGGTGACAAAGAACAATTTGTCCTTATCTGTTCAGTTTGAAAACTGTCGGATGCTCAAATTTCCGCTGGTACCTGAACGCCCCTCCTTACTAGGGCGGCACCTGGGGAGGCCGGTGGCACCACTCTGCCCGACACCCCCCCGGACACGGCACTGTGATGCTGCTGGTCGGAAAAGGGACCACATGTCCATTGTTAGCCTGCTAACCTGCTAGCTAGCTTACTGACATGTACATTTGTTGCATGTTAGGCCTTTAAATAAGATATTTTATTGTTCCTTGATTGGAGGATTTCTCTGTCCATTCATTGTGATCTCAGAAGACAGACTCCTCAGTCATTCTCCCCTGATCATATCTAATATGGACTACTAACACGGTCTACCTTTGCACATGTCAGGTGTTGAAAGTGCTCAGAGTCGACTGTTCTTCAGTGGGGTTTCTTATTTAATTCACACCCATAAATCAACAGAAGTTGTCATCACACTTAGTAAATCCATTTAGAAGGGGGGACTCTCATGAACATGCAGAATAAAGTGCCAGTTAATGATGGATATTAGGAAATATGAGTTTTAGGAGATATGAATGGGAACAACAAGAATAATGATAATAATGAGGTAAGAAAAACAGAGACTGAACTGAATTGTTTTGAATTTTCATCCCAGTCTTGATCCTGTCTCCCCGTGTCCTTGTGTCCTCTTCCAGACTCTGTCTCAATGGTAAACTGGTGTCCCAGACAGCAGACAGTGGTAAGTATGGTAACAGCTGGATCTCAACCTGCTCAGTTCTGACTCTGGCGTATAGAACAGGGTTCCCACACGTCCTGGAAAATGTATTGACCAACTTTTCAGTCATGGAAAACATATGGAAAAACAAGAAATAAAGGTCAAATGTCCTGGAAATTACTAAAAAATGATTTATCCTCCCCTTGCCCTGTGAGCAAATACAAATGGGTTAAAGTTATACACATGTACATCTGTTGTTATCCCACCTACCAGCCAATCAAATTGGACTTTGTCGCTAGATTTAGTGACTCCTCAGACCCCGACAAAACTTATAGAGACTATAAACTGGAAAGAGAAAAGATAAAATCTTGTTCTTGCAATTGCTCAGTTGAACATTATTACTCCAGTTTGTCAGGTTAATAAGGTCCAGTAATCTGTGAGTGTTTGCATTATTCTACATTCGTCATATCTATTTTTTATTATAGATAAATTATAGCCGTAGACTACACATCAAGTGAGTAACATAGAAATCATCTAGATAAGTGCAAGTTACAACTGGACAAAAGAACACTTCCAAAGAATAAGTATTAGTGTATCACATGAAAACTTGTCTCTGTAGCGGCCTGGAAAAGTCCTGGAAAATCATTTCAGGTTAGGAGTGGGAACGCTGTTAGAATCCCAGGCTCCCTGTGTGAACCACCTGTCCTCTACCTGTCCACAGACAGGCTGTGTCCGGCCGGCCAGATCTACCGGAACTGTTCGGAGGGCGGCGGCGAGGATGACGATGGCGGCGGCCTCCTGGCGCCGGGGAGGGGCGTGGCCTGCGAGCACACCTGTGAATCCTACCTGCTCAACCTCACCTGCTCCACACACGAGCCCTGCGTGGCCGGGTGCGCCTGCCCCCCGGGGTGAGTGACGCCTCGGCTGGAGAAGTAGACAAAGAATGATCTGCCATGACTTAGATGGACACATCAACTCATAAATCATAAGTATTTATCATGCAGAGCTCATGTGGTGATCCGGGGGATCCTTTTAAAACGTTTCCAAGGTTCCAGTGACACCTGGGCTCAAGAACTTTAATATGCCTCATCGTTTTAGTCACATTAGTTTGCATGCAAAGTCTGCTTGAAGAGAGAGAGAGACGTCTTCTTCTATTTCTGTCATTTTAAAGAGCAAAAACTTCTCTCATCATCCTGCTTTTGGCACACCTCTTTTCTTGCATTAAATGAGTATGTATGCGTTTGTATCGTTGTGTAATTTATCACCTATGTGAGCTGCTGGAGAAGCTTGAAAAATTGACCCCTAGTGTCTTAAAAATGTACAAAGACGTGGCTTGGAGATGTTGAAAGACGCCCGAGTCTGGTCAGGATGCTAGAGACCACTTGTTAATTGTTGCTTTTGTCCATTTTAGGGAGGAACAGTATAAGATGAGCACTGCTTTAATAGAACTGGTGTATTATGTGGTTTTTGATGATCAAGGGGACATTTTAATGCACCAACACAGTAGCAGTGATCAATATTGAACACCAGACACATGATTTTGAGCCCTAAACTCCCCCAGACCTGTGGTAATGAGGAGGTGAAAACGGTGCAGCTGCTGTGGCGGTCCTCAGGTTGACTTTGACTGGTTGGTCGGCTGTGAAGGCGTGTGCGGGTGTGAAGATGAGTCGCTCAGACGTTGGGATGTTCTTCTGAGGAAAAGGAAAGCTTGGGACGTGACTGTGAAATCTAAAACTCTTAAGTGTTCCAGAGGCTGAGGCTGGGGTCAGCGGGCTTTGGGCTGCAGATGGTTAAATACTCTAGAGGTGTTGCAGGAGACAGAAGTAATCCTCCTCCTCCTCCTCCTCCTCCTCCTCCAGTGGCTGCTCTGGTTATGACCACTGCTGGTGGTTCTGACATTATAGAGTCATGTTGGCCTCTCTGTTACTCACAGGAAGGTTGTCATGTATTATGTTGTGTCTATTGTTTTGTTTGTTGCTTGTTATCTCAAGTTTGTATACCCTAACCCTAGGTTTGTGTAACTCTGACCCGAGCCCGACATTGACATGTCTTTGATGTGGGTCACACCTGTTGTTTAGAGGCAGAGCGATGACAGAGACAGACCTGTAGATCTGGTCCTGTGTCTGCTCTGAGCTGTGGACACAGTTTCCACATGTGCTGCAGTGGAAACGACTGATCCACGGGGAAAACGTACACAGTAAGAAAAGTAAGCGTGACGTGGTGAAATATGAAGTTCATGTGGGACGTTCCAGGAGTTAACAGTACGAAGAGTGAAGAGACGGAGGCAGAGCTCTCCACAGCCACTGACTCTAAGTTCTTGAGGCTCCTGAGTATACAGACGTATACTCAAGTCCCGCCCTCTCCGTGACATCACCCATAGGTTGGTGAAGGGTTATTTATGAAGCCCGGAGTTTGACTGTCAGTTTGAGAGTCGAACTCCAGTAGAAACCATAGGGTGGGGGTGGAGAGGAGGACGGATATAACTTTTCACCTCAGCACACCCACTGATCCATACCATCCATACTGGCTCTAGGAGAATAACCCAATTTCTATAGAGAATAATGAACAACCAGATAGCTGGTGTATTTGTGGAAAAGAAATATATTAGTGAGTATTTAATGATTGAAAATGACACTTTTTGACTGTGTGTGTATTAGAGAGAGTGTTTTTTTGGAGCCTAGTGGATCTCAGTGGTATTGCGAGTAAAGTCATTTCCACGTTGGCTTAATCTTTCACACTGGGAGTCTGTGTCCATCTTTTATGGACAGTGTGTCAGTTTCACTTTGTTCCACGGTCAGTGAGGAGTCAGAGATCGTCTGTGCGAGGGACCAGAGTCGTCGCAGGCAGCAGGCGAGGCGGACAGACACGATGGAGTAGATTACAGTCACCCGATCGCCCTAATCCCCCCGTCCCCCCTCCTCACGCTGGCCGAGGGCCTGAAAAGGGAGGGTTAAGTGCTCTCATTCTGTGTTATCAGCCAGGAGTCATCCCGATTACAATATGCACAGAGCGGGGGTCACTTTAAACACGTCTTATCTGAGGACACGCTTGCAGAAATCATCAAGCAGACGGGACGAGTCTGAGTCCTGCACGTTCATGGGTTTGAGCTCCGGATGTTGTCTACATGTCAAATAGCTGAACATCCCTAACAAAGTAGTCGGTGCTGGCCAGGCTTGTGCAAAAACTGCATGTTTGTTTCAATTCTATGCATTTAATGACCTGGATGTTGAATTGGAATTGGGATGACAGGAAATGGAAATAAGTTCAATGAAATTCAGAGAAATTGAAGTAACAAGAGGATCTTGCCACATTTAAGAAAGGTTACGGCTTCAATATGAAAAAAATCTTTACAAATATTAAGATTAAACAGCCACTTTGAATAGTTTGTAATAGTCATTTTCATTTCTGGGAAATGAAGTTTTTTTCCACAGTTTTACATAATTTGAAAGTTATAATACATCAAATTAAATGTGTTTTATAGCTGATATTTGTATTCTTAATTGTCCATTAAAAACATTTGCTGTAATTAAAATATAATTTATAATGTATATAATGAAGTTCATAGTAAAAATTATTTGCATGAAATATGTAAAATGTCATGTATGGAATTCACTGTGAAGCATCATTCTGGAATGCATCTAAATTATCAATTTTAAGGAATTTTAATTCTACTTCCACCAACTTGTGAAACATTTTCAATCCACTTTGGAACTTTGCACAAGTGCTGGCACAGAAACATTTCAGAAACAGTTAATTTTTCCATGTTTATCATCTGTTTGGGACAAAAAAAAAAGAAAAGGAAAGAGACAGAGAGGAGGTCACACAGGTACGCCGACAGGTAGCATCACGCCGTGATTCATTAGTTCCTGCTCGCCACGGAGAGCGCTGACCTTTCACTGCCACACACACACACACACACACACACACACACACACACACACACACACACACACACACACACACAGACAGGTCAATAACTCCCTGAAACCAGAGAGTTTGAGAAGTGATTCAGACACAAAGACGTCACATTCAGCTCCATCGTGTCAACAGAACTCGTGATTCACGGTTTCTGTGGTTTCGACCTGGACGTCACGGGCGTGTGTAGCTCTCTGAGAGGGAAGCTCGGGTTAAGGTGACTGCTCACCTGAGGTGGAGATTCACCTCTCTGGTATACCTGCGTCTTGATACAGATACCCTGATGGGATTCTGTGGCAGGATGTGGGGACGAGGTCCACGATTTAATTACTAGAACATCGACGGGAGGAGCGTGGAGAAAGTGGGAAACATGGGAATCAAACATTAGGTTGAAAGTCCTTTTTTCCCAAGATGCAATGCATGAGAGCTTCTTATCTTTTGGAAAACAGTAAAAACAAAAGAAAACAAGAGACCTCCATGGAGGATGCTGAGCATCGGCCGAACACTAATAGAATATCACAAACCTAAAGCTGAGACGTCAGTCTCATGAATGACATTTTCCTCTTTTTCTTGTTGTTGTTTTTTCCATGGTCGATCGTTTCCTCGTCCGAAGCAGCGGCGGACGACAAGCAGGTGTTCCCCCCCGTCGTCCTCGTCCCGAGAAAACAGTCGAGGAAAAAAAATAATCCCAACTCAAAGTCAACTGCGAGGAATTCATCCGCAGCAGGACTCGAAATCCTCTAATGGGAAATAATTAGCCGAGGTGCTGACAGAGGGACCCATTGTGTTTGGGGGGCTCCACAATGGCACACTTTGTTTATGATCAAAACGTCCACCATTCATTCGTTCCTTGTCTGCCACAATTAGCCGGGCTGAACTTATATGAACCTGAACTTTCAGGTGCAACATACCAGAGGCCGGTGTTGGTTTACGGTACGGACATGTGACGGCCGCACCTGACGGGCATGGTGACGATGGGCTGAAATGTCAGCTGTCACTTCAGTTATTGATCACCCGATTGGATTGGACTAGCTCAAGTTTCTCCTGACTAACTGATCGACTGACTGATCGAACTTCATAATGTAATCCCACACAAATGTCTCTTTTATTTCCAGCAGGTATTTCCAGTACTTTGACTAACTCATCTTCAAAGGTTCATTTTAAAACTCGAGGCCCCGCCCAGACGTAAACATCAGACAAACAACATTTGCGAAAAGTCAAATGTCAAAAAGTAAAGAGTGGAGGTGGCAAAGCGTGAAATGTAGCTTAAAAACAGTAACGACTGTCACGTCCTGTCACTGGAAACAAGATGGCGGAAACATCAGAGAAATGAACCAGGGAACCCTGGATGTGAATGCTAAGCCTGGAGATGGATGAGAGCAGCATCTCATGTGAAAATCTGGACGTGACAGTGACGTCTGTTCAGTCTGTTCGACGTCTGCGCCGCCATTAGCGAGCTAGCGAGCTAGCATAGCGAGGTAGCGGCACCTCTCTGCGCCTCCGCATGCTCCTCAGCCTCCCTCACATCGTGCCAGCGGAATCGCTCATAATGACGGGCGCGCTTTAGGAGGATTTGTTCACAACCTGATGGCGGGTCGGGAGAGAGGGAACGATTTTGGAATCTTTGATCGGAGTAATCGATACGGCGGCTTGGCGGCCGGATAAAGGGAGCTGTTAGCGCCGTTTTATCTGCGCTGTAACTCTACTCAGATGAACCTGGAGGTTTGTGGTGAGGGTGGGGGGGCCATTCAGCATATCGCTTCATTGTTCAGCCCCCCCCCCCTCCTCTCGCCAGTGGATGTAGCTCAAACCCTGGATATTACAAGATACTTATCAGCGCCGGGGCCCTCGCCGAGCGCAGAGCTAATGAGGCACCGGGACAAAGACTGTTTCTCTCTCTATCTCTGAGAATCCTAATTGTCTGGTTTTCTCATGTAGCCAGCGAGTGTTGCAGCTTTTCATCTGCTCGTCGTCGCCTCAAACCCCCGCCTCCCCCTCCCAAAAAAGCCGAAGCTGCTTTGGCTCTGCCTCTGTCGGCCTCTTGGCAGAGGCTGGAAGCCTCATATCTGGAGTAGACGTGAACGCAGACCTGTGATTATGTTATAACATGATAGCGTCCTGTTAGACCGCGGTCAGTGAACACCCGCCAACATCGCTCCAAATCAGACGTCCACGAGGGTCCTATTGATCGGCCCCGACACACGATTCGACAGTTGAGAGAGGTCCTTACTATCGGCTGCTCTACTGGTCTTTAGTTCTCTTCCCAATCTATTAGTATCTATTGGTATAAGTATTCCAGTTTCTGTCCTACAATCCAAAAAGGTTTTGGTTGGTTGGAAACTCTCAGTTTCCCCTAGATGAGCCTCCTTTGCGCACTGGGACAAAGCAAGTAAGATAAAAGATAGACACATTGACTCAAACTACATCACCGGATAAGGATTAAATATTTGTGGCCTATTTCAGTCCTCATGATCAGTTCTCAGCTATTACCTTAATATGTAACTAGCTTGATTATCAATCAGTCTCAGTTGAGGACTAAAGATGTTTCAGGATGTTGTCAATATGTCACTATTTACTGATACACTATAGCTCAGACCCAGATCTTAAGCACTTATTGTAAAGTAAACATAGTTATTTTGTCTATTCAGCTGATTATTTTAGCTGGTCCTTATCATTAATGTGGGCTTCTGGGAAATGATAGATGCACTGCCATCTAGATGCATGGTAAAGTGCTGGGACATAGTTTATCTGATCCATCCCGGACCAAATCTGGTCAGATTGAGACAGTTTTCCACTCTGGTAATAACTTCTGTGCCTCTGTGTTTGGAACCATAGTTTGCTGAAACACGGAGACGAGTGTTTTGAACCTGCTTCCTGCCCCTGCCTGTGGAAGGGGAAGGAGTATTACCCCGGCGACAGAGTCTCCTCCCCCTGCCATCAGTGGTGAGTTCACAAGACCTCAAACATCATGATCATGCTCTGTGCTGGTTCCCCTTTTTGACGTTTGACAGTGTGAGTGTTATATTCAGGTCTGCAGGTGAATGAAGGAAAGTTTGGTGAAGTTTCTGGTGAAATGTCAGTCTTCTGTGTGTCCCCTGGTTCTTCCTCACTCTGGTTCCTCCTCAAGTTCATCCTCAGTCTCTGGTTTCTCCTCAGGTTCTTCCTCACTCTGTTTCCTCCTTTGGTTCTTCCTCAGCCTCTGGTTTCTCCTCAGGTTCTTCTTCAGACTCTGGTTCCTCATCAGGTTCTCCCTCAGTCTCTGCTCACCTCCTCAAGTTCATCCTCAGTCTCTGGTTGCTCCTCAGGTTCTCCCTCAGCCTCTGCTCACCTCCTCAGGTTCTTCCGCAGACTCTGGTTCCTCCTCAGGTTCTCCCTCAGCCTCTGCTCCCCTCCTCAGGTTCTTCCTCAGTCTCTGGTTCCTCCTCAGGTTCTTCCTCAGCCTCTGGTCCCTCCTCAGGTTCTTCCTCAGCCTCTGGTTACCTCCTCTGATTCCAGCTTCAACATATCAGGCTGGATGTGCTACACGCTTCTTAGCTGCAAAACAAAAAAAATACGCACATAAGTGTGGTTGCCAGATAAGCATGCTTTGAGCTTGTAAACAGCATTTCTGACTCCACCACTGTCCCATAGCTTCTGTGTCAGCACCAGAAGAATGGTGAACTCTCCATTCAACCATTCCAGGTCCTCTTTAACTTTCCTTCAGCGGCTCCACGTCCAGTTTGTCAGGGCGAGCTAATTTCCATCAGCCTCCGACAATGTCTGTCCCATTTAAGACAAACCTCCAACAATGTCGCTAATCTTTCAGAGATGTCAGATGTTTTTTTTTTATTCCTGGAAGCATCAAGTCCTGAGATCATCAGTAGAAAGTGGCCACCTGATATCCATAATTCTGTGTCATCACGGGGCTAGAAAGCGGCCCGGGGAACAGAGCGGGCCCTTGTGCGGGCCCTGTGACTCCCCCAGCTTCCACGGCTGTGTTCAGAGCCCGCTGAAAGCAAACACTCTCCCAGTGATCTCAGTCTTTCTCCCATCCTTCCATTTCTTCTCGCCGGGTGAAGGGTGGGGGGAGAAGGAGCCGCGGTTGACAGCCTAATGGCGCAATGAGCGGCGATTCAGCCCTTTGACAATTCAGCGGCCACTTTTCCTCGCCGGCTGTAGAACCCCGGGCCGCCGCTCACAAAGGGAGGCCATCGGGGAAGAGACAAAAACGTCCTCGCGCTAAGTGGGAACAAGTTGACGGCGAGTCGCTGAAGCTCCCGCTGTCCTGTGTAGTGTCTGCCAGCACGGGACCTTCCAGTGCCTGTTCCGGCCCTGCCCCTCCATGTGCACGGCCTACGGCGACCGCCATTACAGGACCTTTGACGGGCTGCCCTTCGACTACGTCGGCGCATGCAAAGTCTATCTTGTCAAGGTATTTTGTTGTTGTTTATTGTTTGTTTTTCTTCCTGTGGTCCACGTTTCTCCCTTTTTCTTTCAAAGTTGAGGAGGTGTGATGCGGTGTCCACCTGTTTAGCAACATGCAGTTTGACATGTTTAGCAAAATCCACTCCTCTTTCATGTAAAAATGATTGTGACTTTGCATATTTTCGTCTACGTAGTTGTGATTGTAGGTTTTAGGTTTCGTGTTTGTCATAAAATTTACAGTGACTATTGCAGATATTTTGTCAGATTTAGCTTACAGCTGCAGCTTAGAACATTGAATGCAGAAACATCTTTACTTCTAGTTCCTGTGCAAAGTGTGCAGGTTATTTGTGTGTGTGTGTATGTGCATGCATGTATGCGTGTGTGTGTGCGTGTGTCTGCAGACCTTCTAGAAGTCAATGCTCCACAGTGAACCTTCAGCCCAGTTACCGACATTTCTCAATTTCATCCAAACCCTGATAAACACACAGACACCTCTGCATTGCCTTGTCATGACCTCTGACCTCCACAGGGTGGCGCTGACGTGATGCTCAGCGTGGCGGCCGAGAACGTCGACTGCTTCGACAGCGGCGTCATCTGCAGGAAGTCTCTGCTCATCAACGTCGGCAGATCCTTCGTGGCCTTCGACGACGACACCGGGAAGCCGGTAGGAGTCGCTCTGAGTCCTAGAATAGAATCAAATAGAACAGAATAGGATGTACTAGAATCCTTTGAAAGGAAACGTGTGAAGTGAAAGCTCTGTTTTCAATTTGCGGTGTTGCATAATGGTTTGTTGCTTATTATCAAAATATATTTTTCAACAAATGTGCCAGTGAAGCAGAGACCCGCAATAGTCTTTCATTTCAGCCCTTTAAAATAATAAATAAGCAAAAACATAACAAAATGTTACAAAAACCAGGTTGTTCTAGAAACTTTTGTCACCAGGGCGTTGTTGCAGAGTTTCATTTGTATACAGGAGAAAGAACAGAGTCTGATTGAAAGCTGTTCTAGAGATGTAAAGCACAATGTTTGGTAGAGATTATGTACAGTTTAAACAGTAGACACCCCCCCCCCCCCTCCAGAACCCGTCCAGTGTGATAGACAGGAAGCAGAGGATGTTCATCTGGCCGGCCGGATACTTCACGGTGGTTCACTTCCCGGAGGAGGAGGTCACCGTCCTCTGGGACCGCAAGACCACCGTCCACATCCAGGTCGGACCGCGCTGGCAGGTAGGTGGCTGCAGGAGACGCAGTGGAAACTCTTCACACTCACTGACCGTTTTGTCCGTCACAATATTTGTCTTTTAACAACTGTCCCATGTCTCTCTATACTGTCCTCGACCAAATTATTCTATGTCTTGTTTTTACGGTAGTGTCCTTCGGTACCTTGAAAGGCACTTCAAATTACATTTCTTTTTCTTCTTCTTATTTTTATTATGATGGCTGAAAGGCTGAATTAGAGATAAAAATCTTTAAGATTTTTTAATTAATTAAATAAAGTGGCTTTATTTTGCCTTGCAGAAGAGTTTGACAGTGTTGGTATTTGAGTCGTTGCTCCCCCTACTGGAGAGAGTGCTCACCTCTGCAGCGCTCTCTGTTGCCACCTGTGGCCTGGAGGCCATATTACAACAGCTCCTGTTACGAAATAATCGGTAGAAACGCTAAACTTTGTGCTGCCTTCAGGGCCAGCTCAGCGGACTGTGCGGGAACTTCGACACGAAGACGGTGAACGAGATGCGGACGCCCGACAACATCGACTCCCCGACCCCGCAGGAGTTCGGCAACAGCTGGACAGCGGCAGAGGTGGCAAAGAGCACAGATCATTTACAGTTTTTCTCATCCCCAAAAATGTTGTGATTCCACCTGCCTGTCTGACTGTGTGTGTGTGTGTGTGTGTGTGTGTGTGTGTGTGTGTGTGTGTGTGTGTGTGTGCAGTGTGTGAACAGTCCGGACATCAGACACCCGTGCAGCCTCAGTCCGCTCAGGGAGCCCTTTGCAAAGCGTCAGTGTGCCGTCCTGCTCGGCGAGGTCTTCCAGGCCTGCCACCCAGTGGTGAGTCCCAGCACTGCAGCTCTGCAGCACTGCAGCCCCCACTCAGTCCTACCAGTGCAGCCAGAGGCGGAGCACTCAGATGGCTTTGAATGGGGAAAATCCACCCTTTCACAAACAGCCAATAACCTGCAAATTCTAACCAATCATGTTGTTTGACCAGCGTATACAGGAAGAGCAGAGCAGACCGGCCTCAGATTCAGGGATTTTGTATGTTGTGTAGTTGAGTAGTCTCCATGGAAAAAAAGCATTTTAAACATCACTTAAACATCACAGAGTCGATGTTGTTTTATTGTAGTTTGTGTCTAATTTCACTGGAGTTTGACCATGTCCCCATTCATTAGATAGAGGTCCAGTCTACCACCATCTACCACGATGGACTAGCCTAGAAGGATAGGACTACACACCCAGTTAACGTCTCCCCCCCACCCCCCCCGTCTCTCAGGTGGACGTCACCTGGTTCTACATGAACTGCCTCGCCGACACGTGCGCCTGCAGCCGCGGTGGCGACTGCGAGTGCTTCTGCACCAGCGTGGCGGCCTACGCCCAGCGCTGCTGCCACCAGGGCGTCCCCGTGGACTGGCGCTCTCCGTCCCTGTGCCGTAAGTCTGGGGGGGGGGGGGGGGGGGGGGGGGGGGGGGGGGGGGGGCAGGGAGGAGGAGGAGGAGGAGGAGGAGGAGGCCTGGCTCATCTTGCTCTGAATACAAAGCATAAATAATAATGGCTGACCCTCAGTGAAGCCTGTATGTACCTGTCACTGACTGTCTGTGCTTCCCTCTGCAGCTTATGACTGTGAATACTACAACAAAGGTACAGCAGTCTTTCACTGACCTGCACACACACACACACACACACACACACACACACACACACACACACACACACACACACAGAGGATAATGTAAACAATTACTAATGATAAGATGAGAAAAGAAAAGTGCTTAATTATTTCCCTTGTGGGTATTAGCAGCATTTTAAAAGTCATTATTACAACCTACAGTGACACATATGCCTCTGAGGCATATCCCTCCATTTCCAGTTATGGAAGTGGACAGATGATGTGAGCCCAGAGTCATGATAACTTGGGATGTGATGCGGTCACATTTCTCATTAATCAGTATAGATTAGAGCAGACAGGTCTCAGCAGCTCCTCTGGGTTTAGGTTCACCTCCAGGAACTGGTTAGAGACTAAGACCTGATGATTTGACTTGGATGCTTTCATTCATATCAAGTTTGCCTTTGTCATTGCACATTTAGGGTTTGAAATCTAACCAGAAGTGTAAAACATCAGGAGGTGCTATCTGTTATAAACACTATCAAGAACCAACAGAATGATGAGTAAACTAGAATACATGCCCGGGACCTGGGAGTGGAGTGAAATCCAGAGCAGTGCTGACCGGGCTGTATTGTCCTGTGTGCAGTCCTGGGTCGGGGCCCTTTCAGGCTGGTGGCCTTCAGGGACCGGACCTCCGTGCTGGGGGCCACGTGGCCCGGGGTCCCCGTGCTCCTGCATCCCAGCAGCAACACCACCACCGCCGGCCCCGGAGGAGTCCTGGCTCAGTTCATGATGACGCCGGGGCTCAGCAGAGCCCGGCCTCACGGTGAGGGAGGCCGCACACACGCACACACGCACACACGCACACACGCACACACGCACACACGCACACACGCACACACACACACACTGCTCGCTCCTCTCTCTTTGGTACTGATTCTGATCGATACTGATATATTGATACTTAAAAACATTTCTTTCTTGTATGAAAATATCCACAACATAACATATTAATTTGGTGTATATGTGTATGTTTTGCTATGATATATTCCATTGTCTACTTCTTTGTTCGGAATCACAACTTCTTTTCAATGGTGGATATGATTTCAAAGTTCCCTAAACATTTCAAGATGAACGTCTCAGCTGTGGAAACTAATGATGTGTTTTCAATGTGATCACTCATTTTACTGTTTTAACCTGTTTCCTGGAAATAGATGAGCATGCTTTATACATCTGCAACAAAATATATCAGGAATATCCTCTGAACAAGACCTTAAAAATCCTAGGAAATGGTCCTGAAATTTAGAGTACGTCAGTTTGGGAGAAACTAGGGAGTGTCAAGAGTCAGCAGTGATGTAAACTTTCAGATGTTTTGGTCAACATTCCTTCACCCTAATAATAACCACATTAACCGGGGGGCTGCTCCTTCCTCTGATAAGCTCTCTGCTGAGCTTCTCCTCTTCCTCTGTTTTCCTCTGTGTGCGAGGACAATGTTTGGAAAGGGGTTTAAGCGTCCTGGTGAAAACACAGATGGAGGAGATGGACTCCTCATTGACTTCCAGTCACTGGGTTCGAGGTTCAGATTACTGAATGCTAATATGGGGAACCTGAGCCTGCGGGCTGGTCAGCAAGCCAAAGGCTGGATGGAGCCGGTCCGCTGTCTGCTGCACCCTGGATCAGCACAGGAAGTGACACTCACTAACCAACAAACCATTCTTTTTATAGTGGATTTATCTATCAATTATTTTCTCGATTAATCTATTCATTGTTTTTCGTTTTAATATGACACAAAAACTGTGAATATTGTCAATGCCTCCACAAAAACTGAGATCAGATCTTTAAATGACATTTAATGGTCGGTTTGTTCAATTTTATGTAATCCAGGATGAAAGAAACCTTGAAATACTCACGTTTTTTTGAAGCTGGGATCGGAGAATTTTGACTTTATTTCTTGAAATCCAAAATAGGAAATTTCAACATAGTTGGCAATTGTTTTCTCACCAGTTGCTAGAGGACTTGTTGCAGCTCTGTTTTCACACCATGAATGTTTCCTTCCACAGTTTTTCTGTGAGTTACTGTGAGGGGAGGAGCAGAAATGTGCCGCTTTTGCAGCAGATTTAATCACACTTAATCAATGTCTTCTTCCTCTTCACATGGTGTTCTCTTTTGCCATCCATCCTCTTTCCTCTGCTCTCCTCCACCCTCCGGCCAGACACGTCGCGGGTCTCCTTCGAGGCGGCCGACAGACCCAACCACTTCCTGTACGCCGGCCCCGGCGGCCAGGTGACGCTGGCCAAGTGGCGGGAGAGCGCGGCGTTCTGGGACGGCGCCACCTTCGTCCTCCACAGGAACACCTGGGTGCCCGGCTACGACGCCCTGGAGTCGCACGCCAAGCCGGGCTACTTCCTGTACGCCACGCCGCCGCGCGTCCACCTGCTCAAGTACCGGCACGCGGACCGCTTCCGCAAGGCCACGCTGTTCAGACTGACAGGTGGGCGGGCTCATCCACAACAACACATCCTAATCTGTCTGAACTAGATCATCTTACTAGGTCATCCTCCTACCCATCTTAACTAGAATAAGAAGTTAATGTAGATGAGAAACCACCAAGTAACAAGGGTCTTTCAGTACCTTATGCTGTATGAGGTCATATTTGGAAGTTATTTAGGAATAAGACAGGTAGAGGAATACTGTCGTCTCTCCTAACACAGAAAGGTCTTTTGAAGCAAAGTCGTCTTTACTCGAGTTGTACACTCAACGTCAAACGTTATGAGAGAGTTTTATAGTTTTATACGTGTTGCTATGGTAACATCATCATGTTGCCATAGCATTTCAGAGTCCTTGACCCATGGTGGGGTGGTTCCCACGACTCAGAGCATCGAGTCTCACTTGATCAGGTGACAGACTCAGTGTTGATGGTCAAAGGTACATAATACAATATACAACTGGTAAAAACAAATGGTGAAGTCCATGAGATTAAACCAGCTGCAAACTGTGAGGTCACCTGAGGTCATACAGGCCACGCTACTTTTTCCATGACAAACTAAAAAGTATGATATTATTTTCTCTAACAAAGACCAAACTTATACACATCATTTAGACAAACAGCGTTATCACCGTATTCACAGTCATCATGGCCTTGCTCATTGTACTTCCACATGAGATGGAGGAGATGTTATGTATACATTAATCCTACTATGCTCCTCAGCATGTAAACAGAAATATCCTATGAGCAACACTTGTAAACGCCATACAGTAATCCAGTTATCGTCTCAGATTGCATTCACTCAGACAGCAACACTCCAGACGTTTATGAATCAGTCACGGAAACTGTCTTACGTGCTCCCCTCCGGGGTCAAAGGTTAAGACCAGGGGCTCCTCCGCCCGCACGCTCGACTCCAGGGAGCGGCCCGGCGGACTGATCGCCCATGCTAAAAATACTGCAGTATTTGTATTAGTGGATGGAAAAGGCAGAGGAGCCGACGGCAGATTGGATTTCCTGCTGACAGTGGAGAGGGACGAGAGACGAGGGACGCTAACGGCTTTCTGAGCTCATCACGTTACCGCTCCACCACAACCACCCGCCGGTCCCTTCCAGCCCGTCCAGATTAGCAACACGATACGGTTCCACTGCTGCCGCAAATCAAAGACCGATCTCTGTGTCAGTGCTGCGACAAATAAACTGAAACAACATCCTGGGATCGAGGAAGTGAATGAACAACGCTCTCACCAAAATAGACGAAATACTTTCACAACATGAATGTGACATCATCAAACACATCCAGACAATGACAGATAATAACGATGTGTCATCTAGGTGGGGAGAGTAAAAAAATGTAGTTAAAAGTTACACAATAAAAAATTGTAGAATAGATAAATCACTTAATGTGATACATGAATTTAACAGTGTAATTGTAACCTGATTGTCATCTATTTAAACTGTAACTGTGTCACTCATATTTTGTGTTGTAAACACATTAACACCATTACATGCCATGTCTCTCTATCACTAGTGATGCCCCTGGGCTTGTTACTCTTGCAGTGATGCTTTTCTCTGTATGTGTGTGTGTGTGTGTGTGTGTGTGTGTGTGTATGTGTGTGTGTGTCGCCAGGCCCCAGCCCGGACACCCCCCCCGCCCCTCGCTGTCAGTGGAGGTACGATTCCTGTGTCATCCCCTGCTTCAAGACCTGCAGCGACCCGTCGGCCGAGACCTGCGCCACCATCCCACAGTGAGACCTCTGATCTCCTCAGCGGAGACGGTTGACACTCTGAGAAGTTTCTCTTCTTTGTTTCTTTCATTCTTTCTGACGTGGCTGTGTGCTCCTCCCGTCCCAGAGTGGAGGGCTGCCTTCCTGTCTGCCCCCCACACATGGTCCTGGACGAGATCACCCGGCGCTGTGTCTATGTTGAAGACTGTGAGTCCCTCAGTGAATATTTCCAGAATATTTTAAGATTTGAAGGCACACATGATCATAGGCATCATAGGCACACATGGTAATCTGGTCTGGTTGTCTTGGATTTGGCCAAATTAGTTTAAAGCCAAAGGAGAGGAACCGCTCCTGACTCCTCTGATTTGCTGTTTGGTCTCAGGCATTCGAGTCCCAGCTGTGCAGCCTTTAGTGCCCTCCACTGCTCAGCCCAGCACTGCAGACCTCACTGCTTCCACCACCACAACCACTATCGTCTCTGTCACCACCACCACCAGTACCTCCACCTCCTCCTCCACCACCTCCACCACAGCAGCCTCAACCCCTGCACACACCGGCCCCACCACCAAACCCCCTCACACTCAGACCACCACCTCTCAGACACCGACAGGCCGCCCGGCCTCCCCCTCGGCTCTGCCTGAGCTCGCCAGCCCGGTGGGACCCCTCACACCTCACCCTGAGGTGGAGCGTCCGCTGTCTCCCCCCACGGTCACCGCGCCCCCGCCCACTCCCACCACCACGTCCACAACGGCGTGGACGCCTGTGGCCGATCGCTCCACCAGCAGCGCTCCCTTCGCCATCACCGCCCTCCTCTGGCTCACCTCGTCCACTCAGCCCTCAGACCTTCTGCCCCCGCTCTTCACATCCACCACCACCACCACTCCACCCGCGCCAGCTACGCCCCCTCGCTCCACCATGGAGCCGAGCATCATCAGCACCTCCCCTCCTGCTGAGGGGACCACAGAGGCCACAGACACCACCACCACCCGGTCAGCAACAGCTACAACCAGCCACACCTCCTCCCTCAGTCCCTCTGTGGTCTCAGAGACGTCCCCCACTACAGACCGGACCACCATGCACATCACACCCACCACCAGTACCACCAGCACCACCAGCACCACCAGCACCACCAGTACCACCAGTACCACCAGAACCACCAGAACCACCAGCACCACCACACCTGTAGTAGCAGACCGACTCCCCCCAGCGACAACTACACCCGCCTCTCCTGGTGTTACAAGCACAGCCTCCACAGCTCCATCACTGGTGGGAACACTGACCTCCACCACGACCACAGAGTCAGCCACGCCGCCTCCACCCATAACCACTGGTAGAACAACGTCGTACGAAGGTCCGGAGACTACAACCCCATCTCCTGCAACCACGGAGGAGATTCCGCGCGTCTCCCCAACCGAGCTGACCACCACGACCTCTGCCCCCGGATTACCCACGTCACCCTCGGTCCACGTCGCTCCGACCACAGCCGCCACCACCTCAGACCGGAGAGTGACGACAACAAGAGAGACCGCTACGTCTGAAACAACCTCTGGGCCTCCATCCGTGAAAGTCACAGACACCGCCACCTCACCCGCGTCCACGCCCCCCGCACCCGATTCTGAGAGGACGTCCTGGTCTGCAGGCATCCCAGCCGCAGAAACAACCACGACCAGAGAAGCTCTGGAGGTCCCACACACCTCGACCGTGTCCCCGGGTGCTCCTGTCGCAACCACAACGGCGGTCCCGCCCGCACCTCCTCAGGAAACCACACCCGCACCACGTCTTCCAACAACTCCTCCCTCCACGTCTCAGACCTCTGAGCTGTGGCGCCCCCCGCATTGGGAGACCTCGTCCTCCCCTGCCTACAGCCCCACAGTGAAGACCTCACCTTCTGGAACTCTCACTTCCACTACTACTACTACTATTACTACTACTTCTACTACTACTACTGCTGCCGTGCCCCCTCCATCAGTCACGTCAGAGCCGAGTGTCACCTCCGCAACATCAACTACCGCTACATCTCCTGGAACTTCACCTGTAGAAGCCACTACAACCAGGAAACATCCTCCTACTCCGCCTCCACCTGCACCGGGTGTTCCAGAGACGCCTTTCAGTCCAGTCTCCACAGCAGCTCAGCCAGGTGTTACCACCACCACCACCACCACTCTCACACCTGTCGTCCTGCAGCCGGGTGAAGAAACCACGCATCCAGCTACCGGCAGGGTGGAGGTGTCAACCACAACCACAACCAGGTCACCTCCGTCTCCTCTACACACGACAACCCCCGCGGCCTCACCGAGGCCGGCGACCGTCGTGTCGGACAGAGTCACCACGCGGCTGGTGTCCACGTCCAGAGCCACGCCCCCTACCACAATCGGCTCCTCCACCACGCGGACGTCCACACCCAGAGCTCCCGTGACGACCAGGGTGACGCCCAGGGTGACGCCCAGGACCACGTCCGCGGTCAGGCCCATCACCGCCAGGGTCACCATGACGACCAGATCCCCGGTAGCACGTCTGTCGACGACAACGATGACCGTCGCACCGACCGCGGCGTCCGGAGAGCCGACGACCGCCATGACGTCCTCCACGCCGGGCACCACAGCAGCTGTGGGAATAACCACCACAACCACTCCGCCCGCTCGCCCTCCAACCACGGAGCCTGCAGCTGTTCCCATGGCAACCACCGGAGAGGCGACCACGCCTGAGAAAGCACCGACGACCAAAGAGGCGGAGGCGGCGCCCGTCACCTCCCATACCGTGACACATCCGCCCGGCGCACCGACTCCGACCCAGAGGCCCGGCGTTCCCACGAGCCGTCTCCCAGCAGCCACCGGGGCGACCACCACGGAACAGGACAGACTCAACCACACGAGTCCCAGCGTCCCGACGACTCCACACACGCCATCAGGCACCAGCACGCGCCCAGCAGAGGAGACCACCTCCGTAGCAGTGTCTCCTACCAGGATCTGCACGGTGGGTTCCTTCTTTCTGCTCCTTTGTTGTGAATGATGAGCCTCTAACTGATTCTGATGACTGTTTCAATTCGGTTTTTATTTTATTTTTTATCAATAAATTCCTAAAAGACTAGACTAAGTATTGAATTGCTAAAAGCAATTGGTTCGACTACTATTCAGTTTATATTATACAGAGGCAGTAAAGTATATTGTAGATTGTCACTCACAAACCTTTTTCCAATGGTACCCAAAGAAGCAGCTTGAGAGCTTTTGTCCATTGTTTTTGGATGGTTTAACTCTTAGTTTTAGTTTTTCTAAGTATGGAATGATTCACAAGTATGACAGATCAGTATCAAAATGGCTTTGCAAAAGTTGAAGAATTCACAGTCATCACCTGGAAATCAGGCCCAAACAGAAAAGGGGAAAGCATGAGGAGGAAAGTCTCCAGCCCACAGGGACAGGAAGTTATAATTTCTCAGTAAACAAAATTCTCTTTGGAGCACATCTTCACATGGTTTCAGTGTCCCGTTTTCTTCCCCCCGCTCAGCCGCCGTACGCAGAGATCGTCGATGAGTGCACAAAGTACATCTGCGTCAACAACCAACTCGTCCTGTTCAACAAATCCCAGAGCTGTCCCTTTGCCTCCGAGCCGCCCAACTGTGGCCTGCTCGGCTTCGCTGTCCTGGTCAACGGAGACAAGTGCTGTCCTCAGTGGGACTGCCCCTGTGAGCAACACGAACCTACCGCCCCCCCGTCACTTCTGAAAGCAGGCCGCTCTAGCTGCTCGTCCTTCTCTCCCTTGTCGTGCAGGTCGCTGCTCCGTGTTCCCCGACCTGAACGTGATCACCTTCGATGGGAACAGCGTGGCCGTGTTCAAAGCGGCCTCGTACATCGTGACCCAGCTGCCCAACGAGACCGTCAGCGTCCTGGTCCAGGAGTGTCCCGCTGACTCCGAGTCCCCGGTACGTCAGCGGCACATCCCAGGCCACTTTACACACACAGGGGTAGGAACACAGTAGGAACAGTAGTAACATGGTAATAACACAGTAATAACATATTCAGTAGTAACAGTAAAAGTAGTGATATTCAGTAATATAGCGATATTCAGTAATAACAGAATAATAACATATTCAGTATTAACAATAATAACACAGTAATAACTAGTAACAGCATATTCAGTAGTAACAGTAATCGCATATTCAGCAGAAATACAGTAACAACATAGTAGTAACTAGTAACAGCAATAGCATATCAGTGGTAAAACAGTAATAACAGAATAGTAAGATGTTAGTAACACAGTAATAGCATATTCAGTAATTAAGTTTTTTTCCTTTCTCTAAAGCTCCTCTGGAATTTCACCAACCTGTGTCTGGTGGCTCTCAACATCACCCACAAGTCCAACCACATCGTCATCAACAGGCTGCAGAGGAGGGTAGGGATCGCCACCGCTGGGGGGGCGAGGCTCTGGACTGGATTCTGAATCCTGGTCACATGTTGCGTTTTTGTTTCTCTTTCAGCTCTACGTCAACTCGCGCTACGCCAAGCCTCGCTTCAAGAAGTTTGGCTTTGAGATTTACGACACGGGCAACATGTACCTGATCCGCAGCCCGGCCGGCCTCAAGCTGCAGTGGTACCACAGCACGGGCATGATGGTGATCGACACGGACAGCGGCAGCAGCAAGCTGCCCACCATGGGCCTCTGTGGTAGGTGGCCTGGACCCGGACCTGGTCCATGTGGAGGAGAGGCGGCTCTACATTGAGCCTCTTCAGAGGTCTGTCATAACAGACAGGAACCCACCAGGGTAACACAGACCAGGCCTGTGCAAAATTCCGAGTTCAAGATTCGAGAAGCTTTATTTGTTCGTTTTAGAAATTACTGTGAAGCAGTTGCAGAAACAGGTGGCGCAGGTGGAATGGTAGGTTGACTAAGGAAAATAAAGCAGATAAAGTCAATATTGGGTAAAAAGTTGAGTATGTTTCCCAAATTCCTATTTAATTCCATGAAATTTAATTCCACGAATTGAGGTCACAAACAGGAAGTAGAATTGCAGTTGAAATAAAAGAAGTAATAGTTGCACAGTAATACCACAATAATACAGTCATAACACAGTAATAACACATCAGTTATACAGTAATAACACAAATATAGTGTGTTCAATAATAACAGCATCAACAAAATAATAACACAGAAGTTCCACAGTAATAACAGTAACAGCATGTTCATTTATAACACAGTAATAACACAGTCTCTCCACTCTCTCCAGGGTTCTGTGACGGTGACCCGGCCAATGACCTGACCCTGGCCAACGGCACGGCGGTGGGTGCCGGGGACGACCCGGCCGTGTTCATGGACAGCTGGCAGGTCCCCAACACCACCAGCTACGTCAGCCACAGCCGCCGCAGAGAGCTCAACTGCTCCACCAGCGACTGCTCCGCCTGCCTGGCCATGCTGCAGGCCCCCGCCTTCGGCCCCTGCCACGCGTTTGTATGTCCCAGCTATAGATAGATAGACTCTGACTCTGATTTTATGCTATTTCCAGGTCTGGGGAATGTATGGAAAGCGAAAACTATTGAATGGAAGAGTATTCAGGCTTCTAGGACTGTTCTATTTTTCAGAGTGTCACCTGTTACTGTTGTCTCGACACATGTCAACACTGACGATGGTCCTTGTTTCCTGCCTCCAGGTACCGCCGAGCACCTTCTGTGAGGTCTGGGTACGAGATGAGGAGTACGTCAACAACCAGTGTGTGGCGCTGGCCGCCTACGCGGCCTCCTGCCACAAGTTCAACGTCTGCATCGAGTGGAGGAGTCCGGATTACTGCCGTAAGATCCCATCCTCTCTGTACCGCTCCAAGCTGTCAGTCACTCACAAAAAAAAAACATTCACAGGTGATCGAGTTGCATCCGGGTTGAAATCATGCGATATGGACATGTTAGAAGACAAGTAAGAAAGACAGTCTTTGAAATCATCAAGCAAAAAGAAAAACAAACCAACCAACAAGTTACTTGAATAACAGCACAACCTACACATCCTATTCCAATCATACGTCTGTTCAGTATATTGTTTTTAAACATCTGTTTTCATGTTATTCCATCATACAGCTGTTAAGTTTATTGTTTTTAAACATTTGTTTCATGTTATTCCTTCATAGATCTGTTCAGTTTATTGGTTTTGAACCTCGTTGACCTGTTTCCAGTGCCTGACTCCTGTGGCTGTAAACATCCCAGCCTCTCTACCTGTCTGTCTCCTCCCACAGCCTTCACCTGTCCCGACACCCTGCGCTACCAGGCGTGTCTGCCCGCCTGCACCTCTCAGTCCTGCCCCAACCACGACTTCGACTCGGACCCGGACCAGTGCTCGGGTCTGACCGAGGGCTGCGTGTGTCCCGAGGGGACGCTCCTCCACCGGCCGTACTCGGCTCTCTGCATCTCCCCGGACAAGTGTGGTAAGAAGGAGCAGCTCCAGCTGGCTGGACTGTGTCTGTCAGATATAAGAGATGAACTGAGCTGAAAATGTCAGTTGCAGGTGTTTGTCTGCCATTCTGGCACATCATTTTAGTAGTTTCTTAGCATAATAACATCATATTATACATGTGACGTGTTCAGAAAGCAAACAAAGTGATCTTGAAAAGTTTTTGAGCCCTGTAATCAGGCGAGCTGAAACGAGAGCCTCTGACGATATCTCGAACGCCCTGGTCAGGTAGGGCAGTGCTCCTCAGGGATCGCCTTCCTCCACGTTCTAGATGTTTCCTGCTCCAACTTGCCTGATTGAAACAACTGGCCAGTCATTGAGCTTTGCAGAAGACGTCTAAAACATGGAGGATGGTGTTCACCCGAGGACCAGGTTTGGGAAAAGAGGGTTGTGTTACAGATACACTGTGTCGGATGGCTACTCCAGTAGAAGTACAGATGGTAGGGTTTAGAAATACTTCTGTAGAAGTTGAAGTATGAACTGAAGTGCACTGGTTTCTGAACCACTTGAAGTATAAAAGTAAAAGTAATGAAAGGAAAAAAATGGGATCAAGGACCAAAGCGTGTGTGTGTGTGTGTGTGCCCGCCCCCCCCGCAGCCTGCACGGACAGCTCCGGCCTCCCCCGTGCCCATGGCGAGCTGTGGAAAGCCTCGAAGGACGCGTGCTGCATGTACCGCTGCGACAACGACACCGTGGTGCCCGTGGAGTACGACTGCTCCCAGGCCGAGGCGGCGCCGCTCTGCCGGCGGGCCGGCGAGGTGACCGTCAGCCTGGCCGACGACGCCAGCTGCTGCCCCCGCAAAGTCTGCGGTGAGACTTGGGGACCCCCCCCCCATCCTACCCCACCACCCCACCCCAACACCTACTGGGCTGTTGTGGTCCGTCCCGGGCTGATAGCAGGTTGTCTCATCCTCCGCAGTGTGCAACCAGAGCCTGTGTGAGAGCATCCCTCCAGAGTGCCGGTACGGGGAGAAGCTGGTGTCCTACTACAGGCAGGACTCCTGCTGCCCGGACTTTGTGTGCGGTGAGACAACTCAAAGCAGACAAGAGAAACAAACAAACAAACAAAACACACAAACAAAGGTTTTACAGAGAGAGGACCGGAATGGAAGACAAGGGGTTAAAACCAGTGGAGGTGGATGAATTGGTAAAGACTCGACGAGGCACATACAGATTAGATTAGCAGCTGCAGACTTTGTGAGGGCACCCACAGCACCCTAACCCAGTAGTCAAGCCCAGTATTGAAGTCACATGACCAATCCAGGAAGCGTCTCTCTTGCAGAGTGCGACCCTGAGCTGTGCCAGTCGGACGTCCCCTCCTGCAGAGACGACCAGACGCTGATCGCCACCCGGGCCGACGGCAGCTGCTGCCTGGCTCACATCTGCAGTCAGTTCCAGCTGGAAAAACCTGCTCTGCACTGGGCCAGGCGCACCTCAGGACTGACCCCAGTGTGTGTGTGTGTGTGTGTGTGTGTGTGTGTGTGGTTGCTCCACAGTGTGCTCCTCCTGCCCAGAGGCGCCTCCTCTCTGCCTGGACGGTGAAGTGCTGACGGTGGACAGCAACACCACAGACCGATGCTGCCCAGCCTACCAGTGTGGTCAGACAGCACACACACACACACACACACACACACACACACACACACACACACGCACACACACACACACACACACACACACACACACACACACACACACACACACCACAAAATCATCATATGTACTCAGAGGTGTCGCTCACCATCTGTGTGAGACAAATTCTCAGATTATTCTTCAGGTCATTTTAAGTTACTTGTTTTTTCATTTATCTTTAATGTAGCTTGTAATGTTGTGTGTGCAGTGTGCGAGCCCTTCAGGTGTGCTCAGCTCTCCTGTCCTGTGGGGATGTCGGTGGCGTCCGTGCCCAGTCCGGGCCGCTGCTGTCCCGACCAAACCTGCGGTACGACTGAACCCCGTCCCAGCACGGTTTACGGCCTGAGGCGCAGCGCCTGGTTGATCAGATGCTGTTCAGGTGTTGTTCAGGTTCAGCTTCAGGTTGAACGTGTTGCTCTTGTGCTTCCAGAGTGTTCCTGTGAGAAGATCGCCTCTCCGAAGTGTGGCCTGGTATGTGGTGATCCGGGACGTCTGATGGTGTCGGAAAATACCGAAAAATGAGTCAGAGATGGAGGAGCCGAAGTGCTTTAAAAAAAAAACACATTAAAAAACTAATAGAACGTCGGTCTAAATTCAGAGAGTTTTCCCTCTTATCATTGCTGATCAGACTCTTAATCCTGGAGCTTCATGGTTTGAGCCTTAAACTTCACAGAGCCAGAGATGAAAAAAAACAAAGTTGTAAATAGATAGGACAGAGGGCTGGATTAGTTAGCCATCTGTGTCTGAGTTATTTTCATGTCTTAAATGTGTTTTGTGTGTGTGCAGGGCGAGGCCGCCCAGCTGGACCGGGCCTTCCTGGCTGACCCACAGAACCAGTGCGCCTGCAAGAGATACAAGTGTGGTGAGTGAGTGACCCCGGGGTCGGCCTCCAGGTGGAGCACCTGGAGCACCATCAGAGGGTGGAACTAGCTCGAGTTGACAAAAGACACGTCGACATTGTCGATGTGTCATGATCAGGGATCATTTCTTTGACTCTAAAAAGATTGTAACCCAGGAATGGTGTCAGACGTAAACAAGATGTTTTTCTTTTTTTTTTCAATCTAATCTAATTTACTTTTAAAATAACCGTCTTATGCCATGTTATCTAGACAGTTTTTAGCCATTTCATTTTGAATTTGCCCATAAACCGAGTCTGAGTTTGGCGGTGCAGTCAGTCAGCTAAATGGAGGAAAACCAACCTCACAAATATGTAAAAGGGAGTGTGTGTGTGTGTGTGTGTGTGCGGGCGGCCAGTGCACGAGGCGGTGTGTGTGTTCGGCGAGCGTGGCGTGCTGCGGCCCGGCCAGGTGCTGGTGGAGCACGACGAGGCCGGCCTGTGCCACAGCAGATCCTGCAGCCGCAGCCTGGACCCGGCCAGCGGCTTCCACCTGCTGAGGACCAGCAGCATCAACTGCTCGGCCCACTGCCAGCCGGTGAGACACACACACACACACACACACACACACACACACACACACACACACACACCCTTTTCATCTTTTTTGCCTCATCTTGTAGACACAAACTGATCAATATCTGCATTTTCATCATCTTCCAAACCAGCAACTTCCTCTAACAATGTGTGTGTGTGTTTGTATGTGTGTGTGTGTGTGTGTGTGTGTGTGTGTGTGTGTGTGTGTGTGTGTGTGCTGTGCCTCTCAGAATCAGATCTACGTCCCTCCGAAGGACCAGTCGTCGTGCTGTGGCGTCTGTAGAAACATCTCCTGCCTCCATGAACATGAGAACGGCACAGTGATGCTCTACAAGGTGGGAACAGTCAGCCGAGCCTTTAATCCTGTAACATCCTGTAACTCTGTGAGTGACTGCATACGGGCTCGGGATCATCTCTGACTGTCCTTCCTTTTTATTTTTCCATGACTTTGACAAATCAAACCAAATGAGACCAAATTTCATCCTGCTGTTCATTGCGTAAAAACCCTTAAAAAGCTTGATGGTGACACTTGAGAGTTGTGTTGCGTTTGTCCTGGCTGAACACATTGTAGCATCAGGTTGAAAGAGAGTTTTTTTCTAGTTTTCTTCTAGTGCATAGAGCTCTTGTCTGTCTGTGCCCACAGCCGGGGAAAACCTGGGTGTCCAACTGCATGAGGTTCGACTGCTCCGACACCCTGTCAGGACCCACGCTCATCACCTACTCCTACAGCTGCCCACCGTTCAACGAGTCCGAGTGCATGAAGGTCAGCACACACACACACACACACACACACACACACACACACACACACTCACACACTCACACACACACACACACACACACACAGGTTTCTTGTGGGCATCAACGCAATGAATCTTGTTGATGAGTCTTCCGGTCGTTTCCATGGTAAACTGATGAAAAATGAAGCTGATACGAGATCATTTCGGCATGTATACATATATATTACAAGGATATAGGAGATGTTCATAGGCATAGTTTAGCAAAGTTAGCTATGCAAGACAGGGAGAAACAGCATATAAAAGAAGATTAAAAGGAAGTGAACTCAGAACTGTGTCCCTGACGCTCTGACTCTGGCCTCAGATCGGTGGGACGGTCGTAAGTTACATGGACGGATGCTGCAAGACGTGTGAGTATCGGACCCCATCATCATCTTCATCATCATCTTCATCCTCAGCATCATCATCAGCAGCAGCTCTGTAGTGACCGTAGAGCCGTAGGCTGCAGATGACACTGAAGAGCACCTCCAACCTGACATGTCATGTCACACGTGACATGTTTGCCCTTCAGTCTCAGTCCCAATCCTTCAGGCTCGTCATCGGACTGCAGTCTGTCTGCCGTCTGTGTGCGTGCTTTTCAGTGAGTCCAAACGTTGGGCCCCCGAGATAGAGAGAGAGAGAGAGAGAGAGACATAGAGACATAGAGAGATAGAGATAGAGAGAGAGAGAGAGAGAGAAGAGGGGCCCCTGCCTGGATATCACTGAAAAGCAGCATGAACACGTGCGAGTGGGTGGGTTTGTGGTTCATGTGCTGCAGCTTACCTTCCTGTGCCGGTCCCCCCCCCAGGTACTGGACTCCCTCTGTTCCCCTTCCCCGTTAGCCCCCTGACTCCCACCGTTAACACAAACTGTGAACGAGGTACACCTCAGCAACAACAAGGCTCCTCGGTGCCATTGTTGATATTCAACAATGTACTCCCTCCCCCCGAAAGCTCCACACACAGGATGACCCCCCCACCACCACCACCACCCCCATCCCTCTTCTGGACGCTCCTCTCCACTGCTGTCTCATTGCTATTTGTTTTTAATAATTAGCTCCGTTTAGAAATGACAAAAAAACCCTGAAAATCATGTTTCCATCCTGAAATCAAAAGAGTGAAATTCGAAGGAATTTCCACACTAAACGGCGTCACACCTGAGAGTACAGTGTTGAGTATTTGCCCCCCCCCCCCCTTCCCCCCTCCCCCTGTGGATCACACACACACACACACACGTACACAACCCCATTTAGCACTGTCTGGGCAGTGCATTGTTGATTGCCAACAATGTACTGTTGGTAGTGGCCCAGTAGCCGGGCTTAGACGTCTGCATGTGTCCGTAGAGTGGGCTGTAGAAGGGGCTGCATGCAGGGGGGGGTGGGGTGTGTATGTGTGTGTGGGGCGGGGGGGGTGGCGGTGTGTCCCACCACCAGGGGGAGCTGTGGCTGGAACTGAAGCTGCTGCGTGAGACCATCTCATCCGTCTCTGTCTAAGGCTGTTTCTCAGTGCTGAAGTTGGTACTAGTGATGTTCACTTGTCGTTGAGTTAGAAGTTATAAAAATAACATTCTTGCGTTCAAAATAAATAAATAAAAGCAACATTTTCGTGAGCCTCTAAAGAGTGGAATTTCTTATTCTTAAACTTGTAATTGCACAACTGTGCACGCTCTGTTCTGCAAACAAAAAACCCTGACAGGTTAAGTTTGCAGTAAAACAGAAATAAAACCTCTGTAGTCAAAGACAGTGAAGCTGAGTGAAACACAACGTGTGTGTGTGTGTGTGTGTGTGTGTGTGTGTGTGTGTGTGTGTGTGTGTGTGTGTGTGTGTGTGTGTGTGTGTGTGTGTGTGTGTGTGTGTGTGTGTGTGTGTGTGTGTGTGTGTGTGTGTGTGTTCAGGGTGGGGTAAAGACTCATGCAGCAGCTTTTGGTCCAGGCTTGTGAAGCATGCTCACACCTCGTCTTTTCCAGTCTTTTCACTTCTCCAGTTTCTGTCTGATTTTCTTATCGGTTTCAGTATTTTAAGATTTGTTTGAGGACATTTTGTTTCCACGGCAAATGCATGAAGGATCTCGTCATCCTCACCTTTATTTCTTTGGTGGTACTTTGTTGTGTTTGTTTGTTGCAGAGGTGGAAAACGTTCTCAGGTCTTTTACTTAAGTAAAATCACTGACTTAGGACTCTGAAAATGCTCAACTACATGCACCAAAAGCCTCCTAGAAAAAAAATTATTGCAAAAATTACTGCAAAAGTTGGACTAATGTTGCTGCTTTCATGTGGAAGCATGTTACTGCTATAGACAAAGGAGAGTCACCATATCTGAACATAGAAACGTGCATTTTGACTGCAGATTTATAGATTTATAGATTTATTACCTAGAAACTCTTAATGTGACCGTCACACCTGTACAGGTGTAAACAGAGCAGGACCAGTCTGAGATATGTGGAGTCTGTGTGAAGTACTTGAGTAAATCCACTTGTTTACACTCCACCTCTGTTGCTTTCTAAGCTCAAAGTGTTTCTGTTTGTTTGTTTGTTTGTTTGTTTTTTTTACCTCTGGGCTGTTTCCTCTCCTGCCTCAAGTATCACCTGCACCCGCTGTGGCTTCCACAGCTCCTCCAGCTCCTCCAGCTCCTCCTCTTCCTCCTCTTCCTCCTCTTCCTCCTCCTCCTCCTCCTCCTCCTCCTCCTCCTCCTTCTCCTCCTCCTTCGGGTTGCCCTGCGACTTTCACTCTGTCCCGAGTGATTTCCATGTGTCGTCATGTGAACAGGCAAAGAAGACGGGAAGTCGTGTCAGAAGGTGACGGTGAGGATGACCATCAGGAAGAACGACTGTCGCAGCAACAGGCCGGTACGTCTGGCCCTGCCTGCCCCGCCTAGGGCCCCGCCCTCCCTGCCTAGGGCCCCGCCTCGGGCCCCGCCTCGGGCCCTTCGACTTTCTTTATCCATCTGTCTATATGTTCCAAGACCACATGGCGGCGCTGTAGTTATTATTGTTATTATTCAGCGTTTAGGAAATAGCACACATATGCCCAATTCCAGTGTGTCCCCTAAAGACTCCAGCCCTGAACCCTCAATGACTTTAATGACATCAGCTGAGAGTGTCTGAGTGTGAGAGTGTGTGAGGGCTCCAGACGATGGAACAGTTACCGTGACAACCACACGTTGTTGACACTGACTTTTGATTGACAATCCACTAGCAGGAAATAGCGAGTGAGGAATAGATTTCCTGATCAGTCAGTCTTAATCTAAGAGGTAGTTTTATTCAGTCTGTCTTGTGTGGTGACGGCGCTCTGTGTGTGTGTGTGTGTGTGTGCACGCTGCAGGTGAACATCGTGTCATGTGACGGGAAGTGTCCGTCCGCCAGCATCTACAACTACAACATCAACACGTACGCTCGCTTCTGCAAGTGCTGCAGGGAGACGGGGCTGCAGCGGCGCTCCGTGCAGCTCTACTGCAGCGGCAACGCCACCTGGGTCAGCTACACCATCCAGGAACCCACCGACTGCTCCTGCCAGTGGTCCTGAGCACACACACACACGCACACACACACACACGCACACACACACACACACACACACACACTCGCACACACGCACACACACACACACTCGCACACACACGCACACGCACAGACAACCACAGGAGCAGAGGGGAGAGGAAGCCGAGGGGCCTCGTGTCGCTTCAGGATGTTTGGGGTGGGATATCGGGCTGCACATGGTGGGACCTGGTGCCTCTGCTGACAGGGAGGTGGTACTGCAGACTTCAAAAGGTGACCTTTGACCTCAGAGATTTCTATCAGATGAAGCAAAAAACAGGTGTGTCCTCTGTGTCTCCTTTTTCTTTTAAAGGCCAATTAATGCATTAACACCATACGGCTCAGTGGCCCCACTAGGAATTACATCTGATGATCAGACTAAGGCTTTGACTGGAAAGTCCTCTGAAACAGAGAGATTGTGAGATTCTTCTTTCTCAACTCCTCCGATTCATTCACTGTCAGTGCATTCATTCGCTGGCAAACTGTCTTTAAAACATGAAACTACAAACTACTTCAGCTTAGAGTTTCCATCAGTTAGTTGCATTGAGTTTTTCTTCCAATCCAAAATTATTTCCAACAAAGTTTCTCTCTTATGAATATAACCATACACACACACACATACATAGCTGCTAGCTCCACCATGCAGCGTGTATTTATAGAAATAATAGTCTCTTTGAATGACGGTCGCTTTGAGGAAGAGCAGAGGATGGGCCGTTACCGTGGCAACCGTTTGACTCATCCAGTCACACACACCGTTTGCTGATCTCCAAACAAATGGGTGTTCTGAGGAATCGGAGGGGGAAAACACCACGCCTCGTATATTTATAGTCAAAAACCGCAGCGCAGAAACAAGATCATGCTACGATCGTCTCGTCTTTTGTGTCCAGTGTTTGGTAATCACGGATGGAAAGGACAGACAGACGCGTTTATGGAGCGGCAGCTTTGCCACCTCCTTGTCAACCTGCAGAGGAGCGAGAAGGTTCAGAGAAGGAAAACGTACGTCGATCTGTTGTGTCTGACAGGAACTCGGTTTTCACGCAGCCACGGCTACGCCTGAAAATATATGAATGTGTTTGAGAGAGTTTTGTTTGTTTTTTTGTGTTTTAATTGAAGTGGTTGTCATGCAGTCAGGAGTCATCATCGTTCGGACGCTCATATTTTACCCAGAATCCCTCATCTCGTGCCTCGTTTCTGTAAATAACTCAGAACTTTTCTAAATGATTTGCAATATCAAATTCCTAGATATATCGTTGTTATAGGTAGACGGCAATAAAATGTATATTCAGTGATGTGAGACAGACTTCACGTAATCACCGCTAGCGACGTGCGCTAACTGATTAAACCCCGCTGTATTTGGAGCACTTTATTTATTTATTACTGGAGTTCGATAGAGCACAGCTGATCCGATCCTGTGGACGACTGAACAGGATAAACTAAAACTTTGATCCCGGTTTAATTCCCGACCAAGCAGACCGAGGAGGAGGAGGAGGAGGAGGAGGCGACCGAGGGGAGGAGGAGGAGGAGGAGGAGGGGAGCAGGGGTGGAGCCTTTATAGACGCAGGTGGAGTTTGTTCATATCACACAGACCTGTCTGGCTAGTCCAAGTTTAAGAGGATTTGTATCATACAAATGTACATTTTGCGTTTTCAATAAATATTTCCTTTGGACGAACTGAACCTGGAGTGTTTTGTCGATCCACTAATGAGAGACATTAAACAGCCTCCTGTGTTTGGAGGACTGAGCAGGAAAACATAGTTCCACTTTCAGTATGTCTGTATTGTTTGTATGTCTGGTTATGGTGGAAAAGTGAAATGCATTACAACATTAATTCCGGCTTCACTCTGATTCACCTCTGATGCAATGTGTGGGACTGTTGAGGCCGTATGCAGACGACTTGACGTTTGCTTCTTTGATTTCACAGCCTCAGTGTTCAGCATCGATCAACTGCTAAACCAGATGTGAGAGGAGGAGGAGGAGGTGAGGCTGTGGACCTGCTCCTCCTCAGACTCCGGACGGCTTGATTACATGATCCTGCAACGTGATCCCGAGCTCAGCAAAACAAACACAGCACAGCTATAACACCTACTTTCACACGCATTACTTGTTTCAAAATAGGGCAGTAGATGTTAAATATATATTTGATAATTCCCACTACCAACAATCTTTTGTAAAACAAAGCAGATCTGTTAGAGTGAAGTGCCTTTTCTCCCCATTAAGAGCTCTGCAGGTGAGAGGTGAGAGATTGTGAAGATCCTGGACAAAGAATTAAACATACTCTAATCACCTCAATCAGAGACGTTCTATATTGTAGAGACGGAGCACTCAGATCAGTTTGAATGGGGAGATCTATAACAGCAGAGATGGTGCTTTTTCCCGCCCAGTTTCACCAGCAGTCAATCACCTGCGTCATGTTGTTTCAGGTGCACATACAGGAGGAGCAGTGTAGTCGAACACTGCCTGCAGAACAAGACTGTTTTAAACATATTTAATTCTGTTTCGGTCTGTGTCTAATTTCCCTGACTATCATGTATGTATATGTTCTTATCTGTCTCCATGTCTCCATTCATTTAGCAGACCAGACCTCTGTCCTGTCTGCTTGGTCTACTTAGCAGAGTTTCAGAGATCACTGCCAAGTGGCTGCCAACTAGAATGACTAATGTTGACTAATGACTAATGTAACGACACTCTGACTCTAACTGTAAACTAAAGTTTTCCAGTTGTGACAACTCGTTAGTTACTTATTAGGACCTGGATGACTGAGCACTTCACTCCTGACACATTTCCTAAGAAAAAACTTTGGGACAGTGGGGGACTAGTGAGATGCCAAGTGTGGTGGGTACGGACTGAGGAGGAGGTCACAGGAGGACCTGAGGTCCAGGAGAAGCTGAGGTCCAGGAGAAGCTGAGGTCCAGGAGGTCCTGAGGTCCAGGGACTGAAGAGCTGCAGAAACAGGCGGGCGTTATGCGACCCGGAGTGACTCCTGGCAGGGAGTTACTGGGAGTGAGATAGCTCTGGAAAGTGAGAACAGGTGTGTAGGTGGGCGGGGGGGGGGGGGGCCAGAGGGGGGTGAAGTGTGTGTGTGTGTGTGTCGGTGGGGGGGGGGGGTGTACAGGGTGGACCAGGCGCATGGCAGCGAAAACAAAGCAGAATGTTCGGGCAGAGAGAGAGAGAGCTGGCTCACACCTCCACTGTTGAGGGACGAGAAGGGCAGCATGGAGACCAGACCGCTGGACCGCCGCCCCAGACCCCCCAGCCCCCCCCCCCCCCCCACCCCCCACCCCTCCGACACACACACACACACACACACACACCCCACTGATGTCACCGAGCACGGCTTCTAGCTGAAGTCACGGTCCGTTTTTATCGACTACGACACGACGAGCCGCCTGTTTAACTCCAGATGCTTTCAGGAAGGTGAGAGAAACATTTCAGGCTGAGTGTATGTATGTAAAAGTAGCCAGTGGTTAAAAATACCACAATTAAAACCTTTATTAGGTCATATAGGAACCTTCACATAGTGTGGTATAGTGCTTAAAAAAGAGCACTGGAGGACGAAATATTCAAGATCAATGGAATTATGAAACATTTGTTGATTGTCACCTGGTTTCTCAGATCTGTGTTAACCAATAAACAGACACATTTGACAAAACAGATGATTTGTTTGTTTCTTTTTCTCAGCAGATCAGCCAAACCTTTGTTTTTCCAGAACTTTCCACAGCTTTATATCAAATTTGCACCAGCAGTTGTAAAAACCTGCAGCCTCTGACTCTGGCGTCCTTCCTGTACAGGTCAGAAGCTCATAAACGTGTCATCACTTCAATCGCTGTCCCTTTTGTCAGGGCGTCTTTGAACCACAGGCAGAGGAAGAGCAGGAGGAGGAGGAGGAGGAGGAGGAGGAGGAGGAGGAGGAGGAGGAGGAGTGAAAAACCATCCCAACATCAAGAGGCAGCTGACACGACGGGACAGAGTGAGGGGACATTTGTCCCCAACAGGAAGTGACCTGATGGCTGCGTCACAGCAGGAGCAGATAAAGAGAGCAGGTTGAATTGATTTAACCTTTGACCCCTGGGAGGAAGACAGGAGGACCTGATCTGTTCTCAAGACAGGCAGGGGAGGAAGAGGAGGAGGAGGAGGAGGAGGAGGAGGAGGTACCTCCTCTAACTGTAATTCAGCACTGATGTATGGTTCTGGTTTTAAACATACTCCACTACATATTACAAAACACACGCCCTGAAATGTACTTTCCAACAGATTCTATTTGACTACTGAATGTCAAGTATGCTTGGAGCAGTTTAGTCTTTACTGTGTAATGTCTCGTAAATATTCTGGATACATTTACACTCATTATTTTACTATATCACTCTTCATCAACAAACCGAAGAATTCATCCATTATGAATCCATTCATCCATGGATTTTGTTGTAATTTAATGAGCTAAAGTCACAGTCTGATACAACACGTCCCCACCACTTTTTGCCACTAACACGTTTGTCCCCACCTCTCTTTAAAAATGCTAATTACCTGTTAATTACCTGAGTTGATTAATGAGGAATTGATGTGGCTGTCATGCGAGGTGCGTTCAGGTACCTCCTCATAGTCAGGATCAGTGAACCTGTGTGTGTGTGTGTGTGTGTGTGTGTGCACAACCGTTCCTCTGCCTCTTCTCAATGTGAACACACAGAGATGCGTGCAAAACGTTTTCAAAGCTCCAGCCGAACCAAATTGAGAAATAACGATGACCTGAGTTTTTTATCCTCACAGTGACTCATCGTGTCATCTAGTTTCAAAACAGGGGAAATCCACGAGAGTTTTCAGGAAGAGAAGTCAGAATCTGTGAGTCACTAGGTGCTGTAACAAAAAGAAAAAAGCACTTTTTTTAATGAAAGTTGAATGCAAAACTGTTTAACCCATAAAATGTTTTACATCACATTTACCTCACATATCAATGGTCCCAAAGGATCTAAAACATACATAAAGTAATAAAATCACTTCTTCCTTTGCTTCAGTTCTGAAACATGAGATCAGTTTTAAGAGAAAACAGTTAAAAGTGTAACGAGTTTCCCTTCAGCCTCAGATGTACGTTCAGAGTTAATAATGTTATAATGTTAACTGCTTTTATTCTGATCTCAATACAAAACTGTTTCCTGCTCAATACCTTGTCAACATAACTAAAAAACATGACTAAGTTGATTTGTAAGCAAGAAAAGTTAACCAGGAAAATGCAAAGTGAATATAGTTGTGACCTTATGTCAGCAACAATGTCAAAAAGAAGATAATTAATCAAGTTTATTCTACTTGTTTATCTGGCTTGTCATTACAGTTAGTTTTGAACAAAGGCAACTATGAAACGATAACGGTGTGTAGGTTTGATGCATTTTATCTTTAAAACATTTACATGTATATATTATTAAATATTTAATAAAATGTGTGTAGTAACTAAAGTGTAGCAGCTAACTATGGAGTCTGAGCTCGCTGGTGTTTCTTCCAGAGTGTCATGTACGTGACATATTAGTAGCTGCTGTCGTTTGACAGTAAACTAATTACGCTGTAGAACCAGTTAAAGTAGATACAATACACCACTTCTTCAAAACATTCCCCAGATTCAGAAACAGCTTCTTTCCGGAAAGTTGTAACCGCCCTGAACTCCCACATGCACTGATTTGACTCTGCAAATACCTGTAATATGTGCAATACTCCTAATCAATACGCAATACTCCAATCCACACTGGATTGTATGTGCAATATATATCTATACTTAAAAACTGTACCGACCTTTATGTTTATGCTGTATATATTTGTTATATAAATATCTTTTTTATACAACTTTTTATTCTGCTTTTTATTGCACTAGTATTGGGATAAAGACAATAAAGACGTTCTGATTAGAATAATAATCTCTTCAAGAGCCTCTGCAGCAACATGGATTTTCACAGCTGTTCATCTGGTTACACATGTATGGTCTAGTACGTAAATTGATCTGTAAATACTTGCATTTAATCTGTACATAGTGCACATACTGTACATATGCAACCAAGTCAATTTCATTCACTTCTACTTTGTGGCCTGCTGTTTCAGAGGTGCTACTTTGTCTATTTGTTTCTACTGTTTCTATAAAAATAAACTGGCCTTGCGTAATACCAGACTTCTCCTAAATGCCCAGATAACGTGGTCGGAAACAGATTTTCCTCTGCATGTTGTAGAGCTCCACAAAAAAAACAGAAACACAGTTGGTGGCAGATGAACTAGAATGAAGGAAAGATGGATAATTACACTGAATGCATTTAACTGCATTTCTCTCACAATACGTTACTCTTGACACTGGTGGTTCATTTAAGTATCCAGAGATTAAACTGTGTGATGGAGAGAGAGAGAGAGAGAGAGAGAGAGAGAGAGAGAGAGAGAGAGAGAGAGAGAGAGAGAGAGAGAGAGAGAGAGAGAGAGATTGAGTCCCAGCAGGTCCTTTGGTCACGGCCGTCACAGCGTGAGCAGAGGTCGACGTACGACAGGAAGCTGTAACTCACCATCAGAGGAGGAGTACACCTGTCCGCCTCTGGGCCTGCACGTTCACATGTACGTTAAGTCACAGTCTGCTTTTAATCCAGATGTTTTCAAGCATTTTATGCATTTGTATATGCATGTATGTATTTATTACTGTGAATCCCCAGATCTGCTGAAAGCAGGAACAGTCTGGAAACTGATCAGTGTTGTCTCTCAGGCTTCGTTCCACATCACTTCCTGTTCATGCTGCTGATTGAAGACATCCAGACTAAAAGGTTTCAGCTGTCGAGGGTTCAGTTTATTCCTTGATCACTAGGAAATCACCTGACCCAGACCAAATCACACGTAAAAGCATTTTTAATGTTCAATTCATTTGGCGGCTGCACACTAACAGGTGACTAAACG
>CM055190.1:3200417-3242917 GCA_029224185.1 Karalla daura
ATTTGAGTTCAACTGCAAATGACAATAACGCTGTAATATTACAATTACTTGACATTTTGACGTAAAATGCAACCTATTTGTGAGGGAGAACTGGCACTCAGACGTGACGGGTTTTGATCCCTCCGGGCCTCCGTAGGCGTCTCAGCCCGTAAGGCTCCTCACTTTCTGTCATTTTCAGAAAGTGACTTGATTGTGTAATTCATCGTGAGTAAGCGAACTGGTGTTTGAGGGCTCGAGACAGTTTTCTAACTTCCCAAATACGTTCCCACGAAAAGCGGCTTCAAATCGAGCTCTTGCAACTCACACATGGATGCAGGACTTTAAGAGTTTAAACAAAGATGTTAGACTCAGACCACATTACATGCTTGTGTCACACTGTCCCAGTCTGGTGACTGATAGTGGCTGAATTTCTAGAGTGTGGACCTTTCTTATTGCTTCCTTTTCATTTCTGTATTTCACCTCAGTGACTCCTGCTCCTCTCCCCCCCCCCCCCCCCTCCTCCTCCTCTCACACTCACACAGACATGCCACACCCCTCAGACCATTGGTCACTGGCGGCTGGGCCCCGCCTCCTCGGTGGCTGCTTTATAAAGGCGTCCGGTGTCCTGGGAGCTGAAGTGTGACAGACAGACTGTGTGTCTCCAGAAGCTCTGAGTGAAGACGCTCATCTCTGACTCCTGGCTGTCACCTCCTTCTCCCCCCGCCTCCTCCCTCTCTTACAAACTTCTGCTACTCCTGGTGGTTCCTCCAACCAGTAGGAGACACATCGGTGACACCAGGAGGACTCTCTAGAAGACTCATCCTCATCCTCATCCTCCTCATCATCCTTGGACCATGGATCTGTCTGACCTGCCCTTCCCTCTGTACTCGGCTGACGACCTCTACGACGACCCGGGCTTCTGCTCCATGGACGTGAACTTCTTCGACGACCTGGACGCTCGTCTGCTCCACGCCGGCCTGCTGAAGACCGAGGAGCAGCTCCACCACCGCCGCCAACGCCAACGCCGCCGCCTCCACCACCACGTCCCCGTGGCTGAGGAGGAGGAGGAGGAGGAGGAGGAGGAGCAGGACGAGGAGGAGGAGGAGGAGGACCAGCACGTGAGGGCCCCTGGGGGCCTCCACCAGGCGGGCCGCTGCCTGCTGTGGGCCTGCAAGGCCTGCAAGAGGAAGACGACGCACGCGGACCGGCGGCGGGCCGCCACCATGCGGGAGCGGCGGCGCCTCAGCCGCGTCAACGACGCCTTCGAGACGCTGAAGCGCTGCACGGCCTCCAACCCCAACCAGCGGCTGCCCAAGGTGGAGATCCTGAGGAACGCCATCAGCTACATCCAGTCGCTGCAGACGCTGCTGCGGGGCGCCTGCTGCCCGCTGCCCCAGCGCCACGGAGGCGGGAACGACTCGGCCGCCTCCAGCCCGCGCTCCAGCTGCTCCGAGGCCACGGTGCGTTCAGGGACAGCTGGGGCAGACCATGCGCGTGCTGCGTGAAATGTTTGGAATGCGTGATGTGTGATGTTTTATTTTTGGCCCCGCGGTTCCACTGTGGGAACAGACGAGTTTTTTTTTTTTTTTTATCTTTAATTCAATTCAACAAAGTTGGGGTTTTTTATATATCGGCCCCCGGAAGGGAATTCTGAAAACACACAGAGCAGTTGTTACACAAACGCTCATGTGAAGTGAGTAGATGAATACAGAGATGTTTAAAAAAACAGTTTTGATGCAGAAAATATGCACCAAAACTACAAAAATAAAGACATGACTGCCTGCAGGGTCCTGGAGACATGAGGCTGACTGAGTAGGATAGTTGGACGGGAAAAACTAAATCTGTGAAAAGGAAATGAATGCAGCAGCTGGATCAGACCAAAGTCTGTCAGAAATAGGAAAACACAGATAAAATGTGCATGCATGTATACTAGTGGTGCAGACTGAGGTGTTGCAGCATGGTTCTATGATCAGATGAAGAGAAGAAAGCAGAAGCTTTTCACTCACTGTGTCATCCCCTTCCTCCTGCTCATTGACAGCTCACGTTCACTGGTTTTCCATTCTGAATTCGATGTTGATTTTTGTTTTGATGCGTTTTGCAGGTGGATTTCATTTCTCCGTGCTCGAGCACAAGTGAGAGCAGCGACAGCTTGTACGGCAGCCACACAGACGGTCAGTGTCACGCCTGCAGAGTTACACGCACTCCCTCCACCCGTCGTTTTGCTTTTTGTCTGGTTTCATCTCCTGGCTGTGTGACTTCTTAGAGCACGTCTAAAGATTCAACTACAAACTGATTTTTCCTCTAATGTGATATATCATCACTTATCAATTGCATTTAACTACTTAACGGACTGGGTCAATCACAGATGTATGTACGGTACATGTCAACTATAAAAGAAAATCTGGAATGTAGATGAAATAGAAGTCAGCGGGAAAACAAAAGGTGTAGATGCAAATATGAAATGTCAAGTATCTGTAAATTATTTATGAATGAATGACAGTTTAATACAGAACTATTTATACTTTGATGGGCATTTCTAGCCCATTTTGGGGGGGCTAAATTGAATACCAGCACCCCTAAAATTTCAGTACATTTTTTCTTTCTTACGGTATATCCTTTTTTTTAACAAGCTAGAAAAGTGTCAAAACCATACAGTATTTGGTTGAAAAATGTATATGTATGCCAGGCCAGCTCAGCACCTCTAAGCCTCTCATCCTAGAGTCACCCCTGCTCTGACTTACCGCTTTATCACTGATTTATATTTTGATCACTGACCATTGCTTTGATTCTCCAAGAGAAACACCTGGTGAGGATTTTCTTCATTTGACCTATTAACCTGGAAAGGTTAACCTGGACAGATCTCTTGTTGTTTGTTAAATCTGCAAAAACCCTGACAGGGTAAAAGTAAAGAAGGAGGAAGAAACGTCAGGGTGAGAGACAGAGGAGACAAGATAGTATACAGACTGATGGATAACAATCTAGATTATAGTCTAGGGGTCAGATGAGTCCATAGTACGTACAGAACAAGCAGGGGTGAGGGCCATAGTCCTGGATCCAACTCAGCATGTATGGGGTCTGGGGTCCGGGAGGGGGGACAGCACAGAGACTCTGGGGACGTGGGGTCCAAACTGAACGTCCGTCTCACCATGAAGTTCTGCTCCCTCTCTCTGTGACAGACCCCAGCAGCAGTCATCGGTCCCTGGTGTCCAGCCTGGACTGTCTCTCCAGCATCGTGGAGCGGATCAGCACCGAGCCCGCGGCCCCCCTGGGGGACAGCGTGGTGCCCCGGGGCCCCGGCTCGCCTCCCTCCGGCCCTGGAGCCTCCGGGCCCCTCCCGCCCCCCACAGAGCCACACAGCGTCTACGAGCCGCTCTGAGAGAGAAAACGACCCAGGAGAACCAGGAGAACCAGGAGAACCAGGAGAACCAGGACTTTGTTAAAGGAGAAAGCAAACGTTCTCCAGGGTTGTGGGCCCCTGGGGGGACCAGCTGTATAAAACCTGTAAATAAGAGATGTTTGTTTGTTTACACACACACACACAGACACATACACACACACACACACACACATGTACACAGACGGACATGAGGGACTGGGATGGGATTGACGTGCCAAATATTTCTATATTATTTATGAGTGAACAACGTTTTAATAAAGATCTATTTATACTCTGACGTACACTCTATCACCGATGGCTTTCATTCTCTGAGAAGAACCAGTGTAAGTGAGGACGTTTCCACCTCTGAGTCTGAAACGTTCGACCTGGAGAGATCTCCTGTTGTCAGGAAGCAGCTTCCTCTTCATCGAGAGATCTGAGAGAATCCAACAACAGCAGCTGCTCCAGAGTCCACTCAGACTCAGACTGAGAACTAAAACCACAGAGATGCTAAGAGCCAAAACAATGAGCTAAAAAAGTATTAATTCCTCTTGAATCTCATGATAATTTAAATTCACTGCTGACGTGATGTTGATTGTAGAACTTGAAGGGTTAAAGCTGATTGGTTGCTCCCTGCTGTTTAACATAGAAGCTATGGGACACCGGCTTCATCAGTTAATCTGTTTCTAGTCTGTTTCTGCACTGATCCGTTTCATGCCTATCTGGCAACCAAATGTAGACTTACTACTGACATGAGTGGTCACGTGACTTTATCTTCCATACTATACTGTACTGTATGATGCTACAGAATACTATACTATACTAAACTGTAACTGTAAACTATACAGTCCTGTACAGTATTGTACAGTTTATGTTATGTATGGGAAGTCCCCAATGCCCCCACACACTGTTTTCTTCCATAACGTATTTAACATTCATCAAATTATTATTTTTTGGATCCATTTCAATATAAAATGTATCCATGAATGAGGAGATTATGCTCTTGGACCTGAGTCAAAGTAAGTTTTAAGTTACTTTAAAGCATTATGGAGTCTATAATATGTCCAGAGTTAATCAGATAACCCACTACCTCTTACTTTAGTTTAGCTAAGCTTAGTTTAGAGGTAAAGTCATTTTTCATTAGATGATCCAGTGGAAGACAGCCCAGAGGCAACCCAGTCATCCATGTATAGGAAGGTTGGTAGTTCAGTCCCCAATGGCCCCAGTACCACCAGTGTCACCAGTGTGTGAATGGTTGAAGCTACTGGACCATTAGCACTAGCCTCTGACACCAGTGTGTGAATGGGAATGAATGGGCTTCAAGGGTTTTAATGTGTGTTAAGCTAACATGCTACAGAATAAGAGAACCAGTTCACTTGGCCGCAATGGATGGAAAGATGCCCATTCCATGTTTCTAAAGAGTTTTTAAAACTCAGGATTCATCCCATGAACGTACAATCCGAACCAGTTGCCAACAGATCTACAAACACAAAGTGGAGGAGTAATTATGACAGTTTATTTTCTGAATCTTGTTGTTTTGTTTCTTTACACAATCACGGTGAGTTTAAGTTTCTTTATCAGAGCTAAAATTCATCCAGAGACGCGGGCGCTCTCGGTCTCGTCCATCCCCGGAGCTTTGGCGAGGGAGGGTGGGGGATGGGGTGGGGGGGTTGGGTGGGGGAGGGTGGAGGGGGGGCCTCTGGTCCGGGGCCGACGCCGCTCAGGAGCCGCTCACTTCCTGCGGCGTGAGTGGGCGCCTTTCTTGCTGCTGCAAAGCGCAAAAAGCGCAAACAACACAGTCAGAGTCGATGCAATACACACACACACACACACACACACACACACACACACACACACACACACACAGATGCTCCTATCTTGAAGCTACATTGGCCTCTAGTGTCCACACTCAGGTCTACAGCTCCAAAACAAAAGATTTGGTTCTAAACTGATTTAGTACAATGAATATGAAAGCTATGGAAATATATTTTCTTATTTGCTTCTATGTGTTGACTACGTGGACAGGAATAGTACAAATAGTGACCTTTAATTAATTCCCCCAATCTGCTTCCATGCAGTATGATCATTAAGCATCATATTAGTACAGTATCGTATAGTGTAGTACAGAATTGTGTAGTATTGTATAGTGTAGAACAGTGTAGTACAGTATAGTATTACACAGCAACTACTGCAGCATAGTATGCACTAGTATTGTATAGTATTGAACAGTACCATACAGTACAATATAGTGTTGTATAGTATAGTATACTATAGTAACGTATAGTATAGTATAGTATAGTATTCTGTAGTATCATATAGTACAGTATAGTACTGTATTGCATAGTACAGTACAGCATAGTAAAGTACACTATAGTACAGTATAGTACTCTGTAGCATCATATAGTACACTATAGTATAGTACAGAACAGTACAGTACAGTATAGTATAGTATTTTGTAGTATCATATAGTTAACTCATCATATCATCATACACTGTAGTACAGTACAGTACAGTACAGTATAGTAGAGTATTCTGTAGTATCATATAGTACAGTATTGCATAGTATCATACACTGTGGTACAGTACAGTACAGTACAGTATAGTATAGTATTCTGTAGTATCATATAGTACAGTATTGTATAGTATCATACACTGTAGTACAGTACAGTACAGTATAGTATAGTATTCTGTAGTATCATATAGTACAGTTTTGTATAGTATCATATACTATAGTACAGTACAGTGTAGTACAGTATAGTATAGCATAGTATGCACTAGTATTGTACAGTACCGTACTGTACAATATAGTGTTGTATAGTATAGTATACTATAGTATAGTATAGTATTCTGTAGTATCATATAGTACAGTATAGTACTGTATAGCATAGTACAGTACAGTATAGTAAAGTACACTAGTACAGTATAGTACTCTGTGGCATCATATAGTACACTATAGTGTAGTATCATATACTGTAGTACAGTATAGTACAGTACAGTATAGTAGAGTATTCTGTAATATCATATAGTACAGTATTGTATGGTATCATACACTGTAGTACAGTACAGTACAGTATAGTATAGTATTCTGTAGTATCATATAGTACAGTATTGTATAGTATCATTTGCTCTAGTACAGTACAGTACAGTACAGTACAGTACAGTATCGTGTAGTACAGTATAGTGTAGTATCATATAGTACAGTAGAGTGCAGTATACTAGAGGTGAGTTTCTTACTGTTTCTGCAGCTCATCGATGCGGTTTCGGAGGGAGACCACCTGAAACACAGACCGGTCACTTTGAAACAGGTGAACAGGTTCTTCCTGGCTCTGTGAGCTCTGTCCTGGATCTTTTATCACATTCATGCGGATGAAATGATGAAACGACTCACAGGTCCACGACACATCCTCACTCACCTCATATCTCTGTCTCTTGAGCTTCTCGCAGTGGTCGAATTTGATGGCCTCCAGGTTGTGCAGCCACTCCCACAGCTCCTTCGCCTTTTCCCTGAAAGCAGCGATCAGCCAGACCAGAACGTGACCACGAGTCACCGGGACATGTGGATCTGCTTTTCCATCGTGTCCTTCATGTTTGTCCACGTGAGGTACCTCAGTTTGTCTTCGCTGAAGTTATCGATGTTCAGGGGTTTGCACCTCTCTGCCATGATCTTCTTCTTCTTTTCTCTCTCCGTCTGCTTCTTGCCTCTCTTCTGCTCAGCCTGGAAGAGTCAAACAACGCAGGGTCAAGACGTAGGAGACACGTTAGCGTGAAAGGAGAGGAGATAGCATAGAGAGTAGTGGGGCTGACCCTCTGCAGGATGCCACTGTACCCCGAGCCCATGTTGCTCAGAGCGATCTTCTTCTTGGCCTCGTCCTCGGCCTTCCTGTGGGCGTCAGCATCCTCCCTCTTCTGCCGCTCAGCCTGAGCAACATAGAACAACAGGTGACACATCTGGACCGGCTCGACCTCCTCCTAGTCCACTTATCGTCCTCTTCAGACTAAGGTCAGTGTCCAGACTATCTCTGCTCACCTCCCTCCTCGCCTGTCGCTCTTTGTCTTTCTCCGCGCGGATCCTCTGCTGCTCGGCTCGCTCAGCGCGACGTTTCTCCTGAAGAACCAATCGGTCAGTGAACGCTCCGCCTCCCCGCACACCTTTAAGATCAGGTAACGCTCAGTTTATCCATCTCACAATTCTTTCTTTGAGGGCGATGAGCTCTTCCTCTTCCTTCTTCCGGCACTCGAAGTGAGCATCGATCAGCGACTGGAGCTCGATCAGGTCTTTGTTTTGACGTTTCTTCTGGATGTCCTGGAGGAGGGAGACAGGTGTCAGGACCCTGGTCCTAGTAGGACCTGTGTCTGTGTGTGTTTGATCCTGTGTGAAGCTTTGCTTTATCTTCAAAGTAGCTGTATGTAGGAGTGAGAGGCATCATTTTTATCCTGTTTGTGGTCAGGACTCAGGATAGTGTCCTGTCTTTTGTTTTTCCTTTGTTGTACTGTAGAAAGGATTAGGATTGTTTGGTTTGTTGGGTCGGGCATTCTTTTGTTTCTCATCTCCAAGTAATAAAAGCTGCTCTGAGAACTATAAAACTTCGGGCTGAGCTGCCTTCTTGAGGATGAGAGGAGCGAGGAGAGCTTAATAATCATGCTACGTACATCATTCCCTAGCCTGGGCACATAACAATGGGACAAGGGAGGAAGACTAAATGGTCAGAAGTAGATCGTGAGGCGGGGTGGAGGAGCTGGGCATCGAACCCTCGATTCCTACGTAACCTGCTTGAGACTGTGAGACAGGTCTAGTGAACATGACAACCACAGATATGGGCCCCAAACAAGGAGAAGAAGCATTTTGGGAGTTATAATGACTCCTGTCTAAGAGATGTTTTCTCTTTAACAACACAATACTCAATGATGTTTTCACCATGCAGCAGACAAACCTCATCTTCCTCTCCTCTACCTCCTCATCCAAGAGGATGAAGGCTGGGGAATGCTGCCAACAAGAATAGGTTGTAGCTTCTCTTTCTTACAGTTTCTGATTTTTTTTAAGTTTGTTGATCTATGTCTAGTTAGGTTTAGAGACAGAAAACACTTGATCCTACACAGGGAAACATCACATTCTAGATTGAAATCAAAAACTGATCAACTTACATCAAAGTCCACCTTCTCTCCGTCGGGTATCTTTGGAGCAGAGGGTCTGTTTTAGGAAAAATAAAAACCAAACCGTAACTACAACAATCGCGGAGCTGAGACGTGAGAACGGAGCGGACGAGACGCTCACTTGAACTTCGGCTTCTCTTCTGGTTCGTGGGCATCGGAGCGGGAGGGAGAGAAGAGAGAAAGAGATCGGAGTGTTAGAGACTGAGATATCACGAGCAAAGAGAGAGAGAGAGATTAAAAGACAAGCCGAGTTACGTCTGAGGGCTGCAAGTTGTTTCACACCTCCACCAGACCCAAGTCATTGAGTGAGTCTACAGAAAACAACGGGCCCCCAGCACCTGCTGTGTTAGCCTCAGGTTCAAGTTGCTGTGAGTACACAGTGTTACCTGATTCAACTAGCTCACGAGGTTAATCTGTTGCTGTGCATTAGTGTGTCAATCAAAAGAAAACCCCAGAATCATCCGAGGCACTGGGCTAATGGGGGGTCGTGAATCACCAAAAGAGTTTTTATTTTCTGGACGTACACACGTTTCACAACGGGGAGTTTGACGGTGTGATTGCTGTTAATTGTTGTGCACGGTGAAGAGGAACAGATAAGGTGATTAGCTTTTTACTGATTTTAATTTCTTTTCTGAAACGGGGCCCTCACACTGAAAAGAAAACTGAAAGGGACAAACAAGAGACGGGAGGAAAACGCAGGCATGACTCAGCAGGAAATACAAACTACCATCTTGATCTCCCTCCTCCCCTGGCAGGAAACATTCATGCGAGAAAGAAGAAGAAGCAGAGATGAGCGGTGGTGGCTGCGACACGCACACACGTGTGATTCAGCACTTTTCTCTGAATCGCTCCCCCCGTCCCCTCCAGCGCCGCCTCCAGCGAATCGTGAAACTCAAAGAGACTAAAGAGGCCGACGGCAGAGGTCCAGCCCGGGCCTCGGGGGGAGGAGGGGGGAGGAGGGGGGAGGGAAACATCGGTGGCACAAACAGATTCACACAGTCTGAAATGTTCACGGGGCCGACAGGTCGGATCATGAGAGCGGAGGATGGAGGAGATTCGGGGGTCAACGTACCTTCCTCTTCATAGGCCTCTGCGTGCAGCGAGCGTCCAAAGCAAGAGCAGAACAGAGGTCGTTAGTGGTCTGACTGGGCAGCCGTCCTGTCCACAGCTTCATGAAACACACTTAACCTCAGATTTACTTTAAAGACGTCGATGTTTGTTTTCTTCTTACAGGCAGTGGGAGCTGCTGCAGAAGTCCCCCTGTTGCGTCATCATGCGATTATTTGCAGGCGGCTTGAATCTTCCCACAAATCCCAAGAGTTTTATTTTGAAAGGGACGCAACTCTAACTCCTCTAACTCTGAACCTGACGATGGATTGAGGTTTTTCTTGCTTAATTTTCATGGACGGAAAGAGTATAAAAAGTGCAACTACAGCCACCTCACCTTAGTCTCCTATATCAGATTTCTCTAGTTCACTGAGTCCTATTTGTTTCCCCTACATATCAGTTAAATAACCAGATAATCCTGTTATGATCCACTTACATCAACCTAACAGCTACTTGTTGTTGTTTTCTGCTGTTGGGCATAACACATTTAGAATGAAATCGCATTAAACAAGGAAAAAAACTGAGCTAAAATACACATTGTAACATCATGTTCTGTTATTTTTAACTTATGCATCCAACGCGCCATGATTACATAAAGTGCACATGTTTGAAGCTGTTTCAAGTTGTTGATTTGAGCTCATTTTTTTAGAGGCAAAAGCCTCATTGAATGTCCATTTGGCACAAGCTTTACAGTAATCACAACACAGTGAACACATACTTAAAAATGTCATGCACACGGGAATGTGTATTTTTTTCTTTTCCTTGTTTGAATGGTTTTCATTGAGGCAGCGTCTAACCTCGCGACTCTTTAGTTTTAGCTCTGGTCGGAGTGACGCGGTTCTGCTGAAGCGGCGAGGTCAAGCGTTAACTCGGAGCCGGGGACTTCTGCAGCGGTCCTCACAGGTCAAAGAGCATTACCAGAAAACAACTACGTGATTACTTTGCATCACAACACCCCAATGGAGACGCTCGTAGAGCAGTTTACACACCGAGAGAGACACTAAACATGGACCGAAGGGAGGCGAAGAAAGAAGCTTCCACATGACCGAAATCGCCCAACGTCGCTCTGCGCCTCGGGCCAAAGGCCAAACAAACACAGGAGAGGCTCTTAAAGTAAATAAGTAAATACATAAATCGAGAAGTAAAAGCTCGGGCCGAGGGCTGCAGGTGAGACGGGGCAGTTTGTTCATGTGAAAGCGGACGTTTTTCTTCTCCTCCTTTTCAGCGTTTCCACATGTAAATGCACCGCTGCTGGTTTGAAACACACACACGTCTGGCACGCAGAGATAACGCCGGATGATGAAGTGATAACTTTTTAAAGCAAAACGTTTGTGCTCTAAAAAAAACAAGAAAAAACAGAGTTTAATGAGCGTTGTCCGGGCAGCTGCAGAGTCGTGATGGCCGGACTTGTGGACTGTGGAAGACGTTTCGGAGGTTGGTTTAAAGGTGGGGTGGGTGATTTCCTTCTGGAACACTATCCACTGATTTGCTAGAAATCTTCTCAGCGCCCTGATTGCAAACGACTAAATCAATGCTTTTTACAGAGAACGAAACAAATCAGTCGTATAGGGAACGAGTAATCCTGGAAAAACGGCATCCAATCACGTTGCTCAGTCCACCTGTCAATCAATGACTCCGTCCCGCCTCTGCTTGTTCCTCCCTCTGGAGGCTTCAGAGAGTGGTGAGTAGAAACAGGCTGGACTTCTAAGGTGTGCACTAAAGTTTGGTCTGTCCTGGCAGCTTTTGTAGAAACCTCCTACCCCACCTTTAAGTCATCTCAGGTGAGACGTCTTCAAGCGTAGTGCTGCCACAGGCCCGGCCGCCTCGACTCCACGGCTCCTCGGATAACGATGATCTGGACGAGATGAAGAGTCTCCTCCACGGACTTCATGGGTGTTGTGCTCCACACAGCAACCCAGGAAACAGATGTGATATAGAGACAGATGGCACAGCTGGATGGGGGGAGGGGCTGTATTCTGTGATCTATGGGCTAATCTATGATTGTGTGATTGTGTGAGAAATGGATAATTTTTCATTTTTCGATTGGTTTTGAGGGAAGTTTGAGAAATCAGAAGGAATTAAACATGTCTTCTGGTTGTAAACTGTCTAGATAAGGAGAAACCCTACATGCAGGTGAAGTTTGTGTTCTTGGTAAGTTTTAAAAACAAACTTTAACCCTCCAAATAATAATAATATTACCAAAAAAGCTATTAGCATTTCATACAAAAAGAGATGCAGTACTTCTGTAGTTACATCATTCCACCACTGGAGTAGATGTAACTCTGAACCATTCTGTTTTTTGTTTTTTTGAGCTGCATGTTGATGTTTTCCTTGCAGCTGGTTTCTGGTGCGATACAGATCAGATAACCTGTCGATTTCGTGTTGGTTGACCTAAAAAGAGAAAGTTATGCAGAGGAGGTAACTCCAAGTGGAGAGGGGCGCTAGGATCAGTGACCTGCACAAACATCAGACCTAACAAGACAAGAGACTTCAGAGTCTTTGAACTTTGAGGATAAAAAATCAAGAGAGGATAAAAAAATCTGCCAGTGTCGTGTCGAGGCTGGAGCATATTCAACAGAGAAACAAACAACAGGAAACCAGAAACATGTTTACACTCACTGGCAAATTTCTATCACTCTTTCTCCTTTTAACAACTTTTTGTGGCATGATTAGAGTTTCTGCCTTCATTACATTCCCTTTAAAACAACATATCTATGGTAGAAATATGTGAATAATGAGTGCATACTTTCTCAAGAATGGGAGTTATCAGATACTTCATATTGATGATACATTTACTGTGTTGAGACTTTGTGACTCCTTTAAGTATAAAAAATATATGGAAAGAAAATATCCTTATTATAAAAAATGAAAATAAACTCTTAATTGTCCATTTTGGGCTGATTTCAATATCTGGAGTGTGTTATTATCCTATAGCAAATCAATACATTGCTCACTTTGGAGGAATAATAATTAGCACCTGGGCTATATTCATCTTCATATATATGATTGTTATGTTTTCTGTCCTACTTTTTTTAGGCTGGCAAAAACTCAAATCATGCCTCATTTGTTACATGAGACTCCTGCTGGTTTGCCTTGTTGGGCAGGATAAGCTTTGCAGCATGTTGTTGTTGTTTTGTTGTTTTGTTGTTTTTTTCTGGATGTTACTGGGGCACAAAGTGCCTGGATGTCCTGCAGGAGAAGGGTTGAACGGACCGGCCATGCCACGTACCTTCCTCCTCATGCACCTGCTCCTCTGGCTCTGGCTCAGGTTCTGGTTCAGGTTCAGGCTCTACCTCTGGCTCTGCTTCTACCTGGGCCTCCGCCTCAGGGGCTACTTCTACTTCTACTACCTCCTCCTGGGCTACGGCACGCAGCATGCACCAAACCGCCGGGGTGGGTGGGACGGGTGGAGGGGGGAGAAGGGTGGGTGTCGGAGAAGGCCGTTAATGAAGACCACAGACATGACAGAGCCATTAGAAACCGAGAAGTGAGAGATTTCTTTAGTAACAGAGAATGGGGTGGATGGGTGAGCGAGGGAGACAGAGCTGCTGGAGAGAGAGAGAGAAACACATGATGATGAGAGAGAGAGAGAGAGAGAGAGAGAGAGAGAGAGAGAGAGAGAGAGAGAGAGAGAGAGAGAGAGAGCGTCCGCTGACCTTCCACACGGAGGACACATCCGACCGCCCGGGCAGGAAAACTACCAGACTGTGGGAGGGAACGTTCCCCACAAAAACCTACTGGGAACAAACCTTTCCTTTGTCCTAACTAATTCTATTAATCAGGTTATTATTTTAAGGCAAAATATATATGATACATAACCCATCGACCTAGTAATATTCAGCTAAAAGTCTCATGATTTCAAAGTTTTGATCAGCTGGTTTGAGTAAGTTTTTAATGGAGCTGCAGTAAAACTTTTTCTAAAATCATTATTACCATTAAAGAGATCAACACAGGTTAACTTTTATAGGACTTGTAGGCACAGTTTAACAAATACTTTGTTACCTTACTTAAGTATAAATGTTGGTTTTCTATACTTTACTGGAGTAATTATTCTTCATCCTACTTTTTACTTCTACTCCTTCACATTTTCACACAGTTATCTGTACTTTCTCCTCCTTCCATTTATAAATGTGAGGAGTGGAAGTAGAAGTAAAGTAGATGCATGTGTGTGTGTGTGTACTTGTCTCTAACTTGTTTTTTTTAATGAATCATTGATCAATAGATTCTATTGATAACATGCTTCAGAGGTATGAAGTTTTACACCATTACAATACTTAGAGGCAACTAGTCATCATATCCTCTGCTCCATCAAACACATGTTAATGCTCAGTAGTACACACATGTGGATATATACATATATAGATATATAGTGCACTGTAAAAAAGACATTTTTTACTTTTACTTTTATACCAAAACCAGCACACCTTTTTACTTTTACTTTAGTAAAAAGTTTCAGTTGATACTTTCTACAACTTCTATAACTTCTACAGAAGTACTTCCCTAGTATCTGTACTTCTCCTGGAGTAATGAACGTGGATACTGTTGACACCCCTGCTTTTATACTTTAGTTACTCTTTAGTTACTTTAGTTACTCTTTAGTTAATCTCTGGGTTAGGGTTAGGAGGTGATCCGGGTAGTTTTCCAGCTCGGGCCGGGGTCTGGGACGCGGCCTCCGTGTGGCCGAGGTCGGCCGAGACGGGACCAGATGAACGTCGTGAACGTGTCACATGCAGAGGAAATAAATGCGGAGGAGCGTCGCGGGTCCGCATTATTCTCTCAGCCATGGGACTGTGAAACATCACTCTGTCGGGAAACAAAGTCGCCCCCGAAACTTGGAAGTGTTTGACCGAGGCAGCGGCTTTCCTACCGAGCAGCAAACATTCCACTTCGCACGGCCGAATTCAGACGAAGAGAAGGAAACAACCCTGCGCTATTTTAATATCAGCTGAGGGAGAGTTAAACAAAAAAACGGGACAGAGAAGGAGAGTCTGGTCTATGTTTCCGCCTGAAGCGTGAAAGGAAGTGCGTGGATCGGTGTTTGAACTGCGCAGATGTTAGTGAGTCCTCTCTACAAGAGCAGCGGGTCAAACACTTCAAGTTGAGGGTGAAACCGATCAGGCAGCCGACAACATTAGCAGTGCAGTGGAACAGAAAACGTCCGGATATCGAGTCGATTCAGTCGTCTTTACCTTCTTCGTCTTCGTTTTTTTTTTTTTTTTTGGGAGGAAAAAAGCAAGACGTGAAATGGAACAAGTTGATGTGATTACATCTCAAAGTTCTTCACAGTCAAATTATCATAAAATGTGTTTACGAAGAAATTTGGTAAAACACCAAATGTTTGTTACATTCTATACACTGTTATTCTACTATTACAATATTTGTCATGTGCTTTAACTATATTTTTGACAAATATTTAACGATTGAATAGATCATTACGGTTAAAAAAGGTCAGCTCCATCCCATTATACGTGTTCAAATAACATGTTAATACTGTTTCAATTTCACACACACAGAGATCAGAACAAACTGCCTGGATGTGACTTACCCTCGAGCTGATCGCTGGAATATGAAGGGAAAACAGAGGTTAACATCTGGACCGCACGACTTTGCTTTAATACAGAGATTTTAAAACAGTGATGAGGCTGAAACACGAGGAGGGGAGTGAGGGCATTCACTTACACTTCCTCGGTGTCAGACATGGCGACAGCAGGCTTCACACCTGAGACAGAGAGACAAAGAGACAAAGAGACAAAGAGACAAAGAGACAAAGAGACGAAGAGACAAAGAGACAAAGAGACGAAGAGACGGGTGAGAGGGAGGGACGCAGCACACTTCAATATGTAATCTATCAAACATATCTCGATTCCATCGTATGTCCTGTAAATGTGCAGAAATTGACTTTAAAGCTTTTTCTTCTTCTTCTTGTTTTTAACAAGTCGGTACTAGACATACTGTTAGTCTCATATCAGACCGTGAAGGGTTTGTAAAAATCATAAAAGGTTTATTTTTCCACACTCGCGCCTCTCCAGTTATGACACTTCTTATGGACTTTGCTCCGTTGTGAATCTGTCCTCAGAACATTCTGGCACCTGGTCCGAATGCTCTGTTGACCCAGCTGGTTGCACTGGTGTTATTGTCTTTGCAGCTTTGTTTCCACACACACACACACACACACACACACACACACACACACACACAAATCCAGTCCAAGCCCGGTGAGAACATTCATATCACGGGACAAATTTTCATCCCAATTAAACTCTTAATGCTTCTCTCTATCCCCTATCAGCCATTATGGATCATACTGACAAGATGAGCCGGTTCATCCAGTCCTTTACTCTGAATGCAGGGGGGGGGGGCAGGGTCGGGGGGGTGTACAAGTTTGCTTTAAAGCAACATTTGAGATGAAATCACACTCTGTCCCACAGCTGTTCACAGCTGCTTGTAAAACACACACACACACACACACACACTTCACTCGTTGGATGTCACGTCGTAGCTGTCGGTCAAACTTTCATAGCTACGAGTATTTATAAGGACACAGAAGGGAAAAAAAGGCTCTGTAGGTGTAATACAAATCTAAATATAATGTCTGATGGGAGTTAGCAGCTCTTTCTGCCCTCCCCGCCAAATGACATTCCATTCTCTACTCCTGCTCTGGGATGATGGGGAATTTCTCCCCCAACGACCAGGAGAGAAGAAATACTTTCCTTTGATAAGGTGGACGACTGTGCTCTACCTTATTTAATAGATATATATGCATATATATATGAATCTAGCATATATAAAGTGTCTTTGGATGACTCCTTCACACTTAGCGGTGGGCACAGCTGCAGAGGAGTCGGTGGATTAGTCCGGGATCGTATTTCTGCCCATCAGCTGAGCAACAGAGTCCAAATAGCAGCTTTAATCCCCGGGCTCGGTCCGGCGGGAGGACCCTCCGCCATCCTCTGCCAGCAAACCAGCTCTTTGATGGACTTAGAGCTGACAGCGGCCTCACCTCCGTGTGTGCGGCATCCGTGCAGCACATACCGACCCTTCAGCACTCTGTATATTTAGTGGAGGGGGGGGGGACAGGGGGATGGAGGGGGGAGGGGGGCTTCTTCATTTCTTAAGTATGAGAACAGTGAATGCTGAGAAGTTTTTCTGAGTCTTTCTGAAACTAAAAACTGGCTGCGCTGAAACCCAAAGAGCGATGAAGGCCAGGTGAGAGCATCGCATCCTGAGCCAATCAGAGGCAGATTTAGATCAGAAATACCAGCTGGCTTTGTAGCTAACCCCCCCACAAGAAAGACGACAAATGAGCGGTGGGGGGGGTTGTGGAGGGAGGATGGAGGATGTGCCAGGGACAGAATCATCACTATCTCACAGCCTCCCTCCCGGCTGGCTCTCACTCAGCTAGCTGTGGGGTTACGTCAGGAGAATCTCCCCCTCCTCTGAGGAGCAGCTTCTACGAGAGACCCCGGAAAACGTTCTGGTTTTTAACCTGAAATGTGACAGTTTTTCAGACTAGATCACGCAAACAAGTAAAAGAGCGAAACGACAATCCTGCGAGTCTTTTCGACGTTGACGCACTCGTACCCATATTTGTGTTATACGGCAGAAAAGCAGCGCAGGAAGTGAGAGGAATCTGAAAATCTGATAAAATGTGAGAACTGTGCGTGGAGAAGGTGGCCGGTCCGGCTGTGAGCCGCTCTAAGCTCCAGCGGCTCACTCTGCATTACGGCCGGTGCCAGTGTGGTCAGGGATGGTATTTGGAACCGGACCTGAGTAAATGTTTAAAGGTAATGCTGGGGCACGCGGGAGACAGCTTAGAGGGAATTAAAAAGATAGGAAATCAAAGCTGAATTCCTAGATTTCTTTTCTTTTTCTTGTTTTTTTTTAAGTTTTTAGTGCAGGAGAAAGTTTGATCTTAACTAATTTGACTTTCACAGAACATTTGGCTGCACCTCGCAGAACTTTATGTGTATTTGTTTACTCCCAAAAACATGCATGATTCCCTCCAGGGCTCTTAAACTTTACACCATCTTTCCACAAAAGATGATCTACGAGTTGTCGCTCTACACCGAACGCTCGTTCAGTCCGTCACATTCACTTCCATGAAGTGGAAGTTTTTCTTTATTAAGCTGCTAAATCAATCTGGTGTCAGGAAACTGGAGCCCTGCTCCCGAGTGTGGCTGAGGACTGCGCCAAACATAAACTACACATGTCTGACATGCAGCAGAACATGTCTCCGTCTTTCTGAAATGTGCCTGCTGAGGTTACAGGGCTGGAGCACGACAGCAACGTGCCGTTTTCTGCACAATGTTTCTCTTTGTCTCCTCTTTTCATTCATACTGAGAAAAAGCAACAAAAACTAAACATACAAACCGGCAGATTTTGATGTTAAAAAAGCAGCCTGTTGTTTAGCAGTGAGAGGTTTCTGAGCTTTTTTTCCCCGGGTGGATGGTCGTCTTACCTCAGGGAGGAAAAGAAGCTCCTCTGACGATGAAGATGAAGGTCTGTAAGAATCTGCAGGCTCCGCTCAGAGAATAAGTCCTTGTGTTAAAGTGATACTTGAGCTCATCAGGCCCTTATTGGCTGTGGGATGAGAGCGAGGTGTGTGTGTGTGTGTCTGTGTGTGTGCATGTTTATGTGTGTGTGTGGAGGGAGGAGGGCTGGGGGGGGGGGGGGGGCAGCCATGACCCTGGAGAAGGAGATGGATGAAATACTGTGGATGGAAGAGGAGGGCTCAGGTTTTGGAAAGGAGCAGCTGAGAAGCTTCTGTTGCTAAATTTACAGTGATAGAAGGCTGAGAGGGGGGTTACACATCAGCCTGGCATCCAGACAATGGAGGGAAAGTGTGTGTCTGTGTGTGTCTGTGTGTGTGTGTGTATGTGTATGTGTGTGTGCACAACTGACTCCATCAAGCAGTCAGTCAATCAGTCAGTCAGTCACGCTCGGGCGCAGCAGATATACGAGGTACAAATTGGATGCACGGGAACAAATCGCTGGCTGTGTTTTGAGAGTTTATCGTGTCGTAACAGATGCAGATGCTACAGATGTTCACTCTGTGATGTGCTTCAGACATCTGACGGGCAAATAACTTCTGTTGTGGCTGCTCTTAACAAGCAGTGAAGATGTCTATTGGTTATTTTCATGTAACTTCAGAAACAGGAAGTGTCAGGCTTTAATGGCCAAACTACACACCTGAGAATACACGTGTACTGTACCTGTCTGTACAGTAGATGCAGCTTCTCTTTGTTTATTTTGGTTCCATACTTTTCAATCCTCATAAACGTACTGTGTATTAGAGTGTATTAATGTGCTTTTTTTTAGCTCTCGGTAAAGAAAATCTTCCCTCAATTTGAGTAAATGCCGAGTCAAGTAGCTGTCCGACTTGGTCTCATCTCTTATAAGAGACGATCAAACTTCAGCTGAGCTCCTCTTGCGTGTTCCTGGCAGGCATGAAGCACTTAGGACTCAACTTTGGCCCCTGCGGATGCTCCACATACTCCGCCTGTTGCAGAGAGCAGGATCATCCAGATGCACTTCACAAAACAACAGCGCAGACAGAACGACATTCATTGAATGCTCAACAGAGGCCAGTAGGTGAGAGAGTTTTCTGTTTGCACTGTCACTTCCTGTTTTATTTTGAAGATTGAGCCTCATTGTGTCGCCAGAGTAATTTACTTCCTGGTTGTTCGGGTGTTTAGATTTGGCTTTTCCTGAGTGTTTCTCTACTTCTGTTTCCAGTGAGGGGGGAGCTGAGTTTGCATCCCTTTGTTTCCTTTCTTTAAAAACTGAATTTTGCACAGTAAACAAGTGTATGCATGTGCCCCTAAGTCATACATGTGTTGTTGATGAGGAAAAATGAATGCTAGAGCATGCCGGAGCTCATTAGCATTTAACATTTAACAGACATCAAAGAACCGTGTCAAAGAATCAGAAATGATTCAGCAATGATGAAACAACAAAAGAAGCCGGGAGTCGCATTAAAATCTTTCAGACCTCGTCTCCAGAGTCTTTGTGTCCATCGAGTTCATCCTATTATCGTTCTCCCTGCCTCCTTTAAAGACTCTGAGTTGTCCTCAGGTGTGTGAAGGAGTGATGGAGTGAAAGGCAGGTTGTACGTCCTGCCTTCAACCCAGCGTGTAAACCCTTGCATGATTAGGTGTAAACACTCAGGTAAAGACGATGGGAGGATGCACTTGTACTTTACTTACCTTACAGGCATTTGAATGCTTATTCTATACATTGCATTGCAATGACAGTGTGGTGGACAAAGACAGTGTACTGTACAGTTAAAAATGTTTTATAATATCATGATTGGGGTTGAAGTTGTTATATTTCTGTATGTAATGTTGATAGCATTGGTTGCATGAATTCAAATAAATCCAGTACGATTTGTTGGTTCCAAACAGGAAACAAATACTATTACATCATAAACAATCACTACTTACACTCACCTAGAAGCAGAGTTGACAAGTGGAGCTTACCTCATTTCCTCATTATAATCTAAAGTAATTAACTTCCCTCTTTAGTTCCTCTATTCTGCCCAAACCTGCTGTTAACGGGCAGAGGAATCTCGCCCCGGGCCCACATCCGGACTCTGCCGGACTCTGTAAAATAAATTCCAGACGAGGAAATAAAGTTTCATGAAGTAAGGCGATGACAGAGCGGGCACACACATGGAGACACATCTTAATCAGATCAGAAGACAGAGGCAGTAACTTAAGCTGCACATAGTTTGGAGAGAGCGCCTTCCTCGTTTTACAGCGCCGTAAAGCACAGCATTGGTTCTCCTACCAACTATGGGGGGGGGGGGGGGGGGGGGGGGTTGCATATTGCACTTTGTTGCAATATGCAACCTCAACACAAGGTGCCACTAAATCGTGTTTTCTAAACCAGGCTTTTATTTAATGAAGTCCTGACCATGCAGATAAACTTTGGAGCTTCATAGCTCTGGTTGTTTCCATTATTTTAGTGCTAACTAAGCTTGTCATAGTGAACGGGACTCTAACAGTCTCACAGTCTGCTCCTGAATGTGGTTTCTCCGCAATGGTCTGCCCAACTGGGAAATAAGGCCACCACCTCCTCCCAGGTGGAGGTGTCTGCAGACCGCCTGTAGGGGCTGCGTCTCTGCCATCTCAGGTGGCCTGGAAACCCCCGTCTGCCCCCCTGCAACACACACTGAAGGCAACAGTTTTATTTTTGGAGCGGCCACGGGCACTGCGGCTCGCTCCCTAAGGCTCCAGTTCAGTTCGGGATGAGCCGGCCCTGTGGCACCCTGAGCCGGGATTAACAAGCAAAGGGAGCAGATTGTGGCCCGACAGCCGCTCGCAGAAGGTAAAGCAAGTCAGAGTGTGGCTCGGCTGATTGACAGGCCGCCGCAGCATGGGCCCGACCCGTCAGCCAGGTGCTAACCTGCAAATGCTGCGTAGGATTTAATAGAGGCACGTGCACGATCTGAAATCTTAAACGCATGATGCATATGAGACGTTGCACTGTACCTTGTGAAAACAAGAGCGTCCAGTGCAACCTAGTTTCTGCACGCAGTCTGAGACATTAAAAGTTAAAAAGGCCACTAACAAAACCAGCCCTTTGATTCGATTTTGTCTCTATTTTTGCCCTTTCGTCCATCTGTCAGTGAACAAACCGCCTCTCTGTACCTCCTTCCTGACTCTGCGCTGTTGTTTTGGTTTACAGTCTGTCCAGCAAATCACATGCAAAACCCGTTTCCACCTCAGGTAAGAGCTGTTCATATTCATAATGGCATAACTTGTTAATTAATGAAGAGCTTCCCCACCCAATCCGTTTTCTCTAAGGGCGTTCTCCAGAGCTAGATGGATTGAGGTCATGTCACAGTTTTATCACAGAGCTAATCTTATACTTTCCTCTTTTGAGCCGCTCCAATGGAAACCTCTCAGAAATCCAACCCCAGGGCCTTAAAAGGTGGACCTCTCATGTGTCAGCTGGCCTCCTTGTCACTGTGGCTGCAAGAGCCGCTCTGACAACAAGACCTCAAGCAAAAGCATTTACTCCAAACCTGCCACGCAGAAAAGCTCTCACATTTCAGGACAACATGAGATTTTCACTCGTCTTCACTTTAAAACATTTCATTTTAAACGCAGCTTGACATGCGGGAAACGTCCCACTTGGTGCACATCTGCTGCGTCTTGCAGAGCAAAGATGCTGACGAGGCATCGATAAAAAAATGTCAGATAATCATCGCTCCCGAAACACGAAGCGGAGGTGACAGTGGGAGCAGCTCTGAGAGGATTTGGGGTCTGGGATCGATGTCTCGCAGACTTAGTGCTGTTTGTGTGAGTGCAGGACAGCAGGCAGCAGGTGCTCGCTGTCAGGATGCCCCCCCACCCCCCCAGGCCTAAAATTAGACCGTGAACTCTTCTAGTGTCACCCAACTATACTCCCATCGCTCAGACGCAACAGGAACAATTCAACTTATGTGGAATACAATACAACAAACAAAACTCGACGTCCTCACTTTAGGTTTTAGTCTTAAATACAAGACTGTGTGAGAAGAGATTTGACCACATTTGCACCTTTTTGAATTTATTCTCTAAAGTCACCTCATGTGCAAAGGAATGCATGTCAGGTTTATTATCAGGTAATTATGCATCTGACCTTTGACCCCCTTTTTATTGTTTGCTTGTAATGCCAATGGTTGAGGAATTTGTCCCCGGTTTACTGCCCCCTGCATAGAGGCTCGGTCGCCCTCCTGCATGTGTCCCTCGGCCCTCTCTGGGTGCGCTTCTCTTTCCTGCAGAGGTCATTTTTAAATCCGACAGTCTCCTTGAGAGACTATTTTCACAAGTAGTTTGTCATCATTTCAAAGTTGCCTCGCCATAAGCAAAAGCTCTGCGTGCCTTTCTATTTACAATAGTGACGCTCCCTGTCGCCATGCAGCGTCTTCACGATCCAATTAGGAGTTCTCAAACAATCGAATGAGCGTTTCATCACGAGCTCATAGTCCCATGAAGCCAGCTGCAGACACCATTAGCTCAGGTCAAATCCATATAGTAAATAAAGAGCTAAATACACTAGACTGGGACTACAGTGCAGAGTGATCGACTCATCTAGACAGTGAATGACAAAGACAGAAACTTTTATTGAGGAAACACACATTTTTTTAAGTATTTCACTTAATTAATGCTCTGCCATTGAAATACATGAAGATTCAGTATGAACAGGGGAAAAAAAAAGAGATTCACTATTTGGTTCAAAACCTTGTGTAATATTATTAACAAGGTGTCAAAGGATATTTATCATTATGACAGGATTTAAATACATTCCCAAACTAAAGCCTGAAAAACAGAACAGTGAATGGATAGTGGCTATAACTTTGCAGTATCGACAGTTTGGTTGTCATCATCCCCACGGCTGCTTTCTTCTTCTTACAACTCCTCAAAGAACTGTCCATCTGAAACAGAGCAAAACAAGTAGAATTTGTACAATTACAATGATTTGGGCAGCTGCTGAGCATGGCACAAAATGTCACATTCCAAACTTTAGAGAAGAAAACAAAATTAGATATGATTATTAAAGCTAAGATAATATATTCCTTCATTAGTCCCTCTGCACAAATTTACAGTGTTGCATCAGAACAGCAGGAAAGAGAGAGAGAGAGGAAAAAGTGAGTGCAGGTAAACCAGAAATGTTGGGAGAAAGTTGCAACATTTGTACTAGAAAAGTTTTGTTGCGAGGAAATACACTGAACAGGTGACATAGAGTCAGACCTGAGAATATCACATTATCTAACAATCTTGTCACTGTCCACCTTAGTTATCTGATTTCCATTATTCATAGAACTATAGGAGATGTTTTGAATCCATTTTGAGTCCATCTATCTTGTCTTTAAGGAAAACTGGTACCCTCAGGCATGATGAAACCTACAGTTTGCATCTGAATGGTGAAGAATCATTTGTCTGTCTTGAGTCCGTTTGGTATGAGATAAAAAGACTGAATCGTCTGTCTTGCAGGCGTCTGAAATGCTGATGGACATGAGCTACAGCAATGGGCTGGATCCTGACCTGTCCCAGCAGTATCCTCCGCCCTTGCTGCCGAAACCGGGAAAAGACAACGCCAGGCTTCAGAAACTCAAGAAGAAGCGAGCCAAGAAGAAAGGCAGCCTCTCTCAGACACCCATCCCCTTCCGCTCCTGTCTGTCACCCGTGAATGAGGCCAGCACGGACCTGGAGCACAGCGACCAGTCCAGCCCGCCCAGGACGCCGGACTCGCTCATCATGGCCGACTCGTCACTGTCCAGTTTCCCCTTCGGTTCCTTCTATGATCAGTCTGCGCCGGCATTCCCTCACCCGCGGAGCAGCCCCTACAGCCACGCTGGCAGCTTCCCGCCTCAAAGCTACGTAGCGCAGGTCAGGACTTACCACGAACAGGTGGCGCCGCTGTACGAATGCTCCTCGTTTCTGCTCGATGACATGACTCCTTCCACGATGCCGCCCGCGGCTTCGCCGCCGCCATCGCCGCCCGAGCAGTTTCGGGCGCCATCTTTCCCTCCTGCCACGAACTTAAACATGACACCGAATTCCCATGGGTCAGTCACAACAGTTCCCCCAGTCACTGTGTCGCAGTCCGGCACTAAAATATCAACTCACAGCCTGACCCTATCCCCAGCCACCCCCAACTGTGGCCCCGGCCTGGCACCGTCTCAAGTTTCAAACCTACCTCCTGTGCCACTGCTGCTATCGGTTTCACACACCCAGACACAGCCTTTTGTTCCCAGCCAGAGGGAGACAAACTCCGGTTCAAGAGGAAACCCTCAAAGCCAGGGGACTGTGAGACCGGCCACCAACGGCAGCTTTTTCCCTAGCCACATGCCGCCAGAAATAACCGCCTCGAAAATATCACTGGTTGAAGCGGTGAAAGAGACGAGGCCTGACGCAGCTCAAACTAGGATTTACACGTCCAAGGCAACATTTTATGAGATCTCAAAACCTCCCTCCATCCAGGAACTCCCAGAAATATACCCGGCCCACCAGGGAGCATCTTCACCTGCCGCATGCCGGGAGAAAACAGCTGCACAGGTGCTGCAAACTGACCAGAAACTGTCTGTGTCCAGACCCCAGTGTGGAAGACCTAAGACGCCCTCCTGCACGCCAGCTCGAGTCGTTACGCCATTTTTTGAGGTGTCCAAACCGAATCCGCTTTTATTTGCCTCTAGCCCCGCTTTCAACTGCTCCCAGGACTCACAAGCTCCTTCAATTCCCGTCGAGGCACCGAGACTCCAACCTGTGACGCAAACTACTGGTATAAATAAATCACTACATCCTACAGAACTGAAGCTGACTGATGTTAAAGACGGTACTTTAGGCAAACAAACCAGCAAAAAGACAGAGATGCAAAGTAATGCAACGAATACTGAGCCGGACCCCAGACGGAGTTTGACATCGGGCGTGATTATAACAGACTCTGCTGCTCCCAGACCAACACGAATGGAACCAGTCATCCCAAAACTACAAACAGACCAAGATAATGAGAGTGAAGTTTCGTCTTTGCCAAAAGTTCCTTCGTTCTTCTCCACTGCTGCATCAATGTCGAATCTCAACCTCAGGCCCGTGGTTTGTGTGAACTCACCTCCAAGTTCGAGTCCGTTGCCATCCACTTTTCAGATCCCAGTGAATGAGGCACGCAAGTCTTTGACATCACTATTGGAAACTCAAATGTCACTGGCCAGCTCAAAACCCAAATCGCGATCGTATTACGGCCTTACTCCAGCTGAGTACGTCGCCTTTGGTGGGATTCGAACGATCAATTCGCATCACGGCCTCGCATCCCCCAAGTTTCAAGAGCCCTCTTCAAACAAAACACAGACAGACGTAGCAGTAGACGGATCACAGGCTTCAACGTCTAATGAAACACAACAGCCCAACGGACACCAAGAACTTCCCACCTCGACCGCGGTTTCTGCTCCTCTCATTTCACAAACTCCATCAACTGCAAAGGACTCGCAAGGGATTATCAGGCATAGCAATGAGACGCTTGAGGAAAGTTGGGCTGAAGCTGGCAGTGTTGGAACACAATCACTTAAAACCTCTAGTATGGATGCAAAAACACCTGAGCTTCCACTTGGCTTGGCACAGAAAACAATGCAGCAATCCACAAGCGACGTATCCCAACCTAAAGCCTCATATTCTGAGGCTCCAATACCAATACCTAAAGCAGGTGAGGTACACACACAGAGTGTGGCATTATTTTCTGTGGGGACGATGCCAAATACAACTCCCTCCCTGACCGTTAGCAATGGTCTCTCCTCCTCACCTTCAGAGAAAATAGATGAAAACACATTGAAGCAGCATAGCTCAAAGGGCATGGATGCGATAGAGACGGGTGACATTTGTGAGAAAACATCTATAAATGGAGAGTTGAAGGTTACAAATGCAAAGCCCGATCAAACACAGACAGCTCAAGTCCTGCCTCGACAAAATGGTGGTGGACTCAGTTCAGCAGCAAACAATAGTCTTAATGTCCCAACTCCTACCAGACCTGCAAAAGCTGACAGTAAAAATCAAGTTATTCAATTTTCTGCCACAGAGTCGGAGCATAAATTCTCACGGAGTCCTGTCATAAATGGTGCGCTCCTAACTCAAAAACAGCAAACCACTAAACTGGTTTCAGAAACTCCTCTGCCTGATAAAGTTCCTAACGAAGGTGTTTCACACAGACAAAGAGAAGAGGTCAGTCCACAGGTCAAAGTCAGTGGTGGGAGTACTCTACCCATTAAAACTATCCTGGGGAATCTTTTGACTTCTGTGGATGCTAATGCAGAGAGCACCCAGGAGAAATCACACACCGAACCAAAATTCTCAAATAAAGTGCCTAAAGAATCAACTACTGCTCCATCCGAACCCATTCTGCCACACGCGCCCGTCACAGCATCCGTCTGCTCTGCACAGTACAACATCTGCACAGTGTCGACAGCCGTCCAACGCTCCAAAATCCAACAACAGCTCAGCTCAGAAGGTAAAATTCAAGCAAATAGTAAAACTATTGAAAACAAACTCCAACAGCCGGGAGATAGTCTCTCAACTAAGTTCTCTCAAGCAACAAGTATATCTAATACAATAACTGTAAACGCTAACTTTGGAAAATCTACCCCAGACACCAAACTAGCTCCGCTATCTGTGCACAGTGCATCCAAATCCCCCAACATTTCTGACATCAAATTCCCTTTAGAGATTACCTCTGTGGTGCCCACTAAAGAGCCCCCAGTGCTAAATGAGACTGCTATGCATCTCAGTCCCAGCCTCCCTCTGAAAGACACTCCAGTACCAACACAAGTCAATATTGAACCCACAATACCAAAATATACTGAGACTGACAAAACCAACGATTCAGTGGTAGTTAGAGAGTCGCATCCACAACCCACTAAACAAGGAGCACCTTCAGAGAACAGAACACCCGAAAATCTTCAAGATGCAGAAAACTTTCAGACAAACCATGGTAGTGAAACTACTCCAGCCTCTGTTGCTGCAAAGGGAGAAATTGTACTAACCACATCTAGCAATGACACCAAACCACCTGCAGGATTACCAACTTTCACTAGATCTATAATAGACGTGGTCTCACCTGGACAATCTGAAGGTGTCATGGGCGTTCAGCATAAATCACAATTGGGCACCACTGAGGCCAAAGTCCCCAACAATGTCCAAGCAGAAGCTGTCAGGCCAGCTGTCATGACCAGCCCAGCAGCTAAGCCCTGTTTTAACTCTGCACAGGCTGGTAAAACCACTGTGCCTTCGAGCCCCATCCTGAGGCATGTCCCACCAAAAAGTCCTCTGTTGAGGTTAGATAGGTCCCAGGGTTTACTTGCAACAAAGCTAACCACTGATGTTATCCCTGTGTCCGTCCCCTTTGCTCACAATAGAGTCTATGCAAACCCAAAAACACCAACTATCAATCTTATTTCAGACCACAGATCACCATCACCACGCGTTACTAACAAACCTCCCACAGTGACGGAGCAAACCCCTCTTAACCAGCCAGTGATGGCCAAAAACTTATTAGCAAGTCCTCCTACAAAAGCTAAAAACTCTGAAGCAGAAACTTCCTCTTTGTCTGCTTCCGTCATAGCTAGCACATCATCCAGTGAAGGACAGCAAACAACTGCAGGTCGAAATCCTCCAAATGTTGAGGTCTCTGTGAGTTCAGCCAGCTCACAGGCTGGGATGAAACAGTCCAGCCAGACTCTCGTTGAAGCCAACAAATCATCAGAAACCAACATTCAATCTGTTTCCACTCAGGCCACCTCACACACTCAGTTAAATAGCCACACTTGCACAAATATCCAGCCTCTCCCTGACGCCACCAAAAACGCTATAGCCTCACTTATTCCTAGTCCAGTATTAGTGAGAGCCTCCCCCCTACCGCAGCCTAGAGCACGTAAGACACCAATTCGAACATATACTCCAACCTTGCCTCAAACTCCCGTATCCTTTAATCATCCCCTAGAAACCAAAAGATCCTCAGCCAATACGAATGACCAGAACAAACCTCCCATTACACCTGTTCAAAACAATACTCCTGCTGGAGCTATTGAGCCCAGTGGTATGTCAGTCAAAGAGGATATCCCACCTTCAGATATAAAGCCTCTCACAGTGAAGGACACTTCTAGCCTGGCAAACAGTGCTGAGGTGAAAGTAAATTCCCAAACAAACCTTGTCACAAATGGCAGAACAGAAGGAAAACTCTCCCCTCTGAACACCGAATCAACAGCCCCCGTTCCTAATCCCGATCCCGTCCCAATTAGTAAACCTCCTCCAAAAGTGCAACCGGCCACTAAGCAGGTAGAACCAGTGCCTGTCCCCGTAGAAGCAAAACCATCAACCGTGAAAGGTGAATCCTCAGTGTCCACCCCCGGTCAGGTCGAGATTAGCTCTCACCCCGATACTCAGCCCTCAGACGAGCTGCCGTTACACATTTCCCCCGCAAAACCCACTGATACAGACATGCAATCGTCCGTAGTTAAAGCTGCTGTGATTGACTCTGCCACTCCTGCCTCTCTGCCTCAGGCCTCAGTCTCAGTCAAAGCTCCATCCCCAAACAGAGGAATGTCACCGCCATCTCAGCAAAACACTGGACTCAAAGCCAGGGATGTTCTGAGGACCAAAACGACAGCCGCGCCGAAGGAAGCCCCGGCAGTCGCACCCTCCACGAAGTCAACGACATCGACTGCATCTTCAACTGAGCAGAAGGACCTAAAAACGGAGAAGACCCCTTTGTCTGCCGAGCCCAAAGCAGCTCCAAAGCTTAAAGGCCTCAAGGGCAAGCTCAGTGGCTGGACCAGGCTCAAGAAACACATGGTGGTGGAGCCAGAGGAGCCAGAGTTTCCAAAACCAGAAGCAAAAGCTCCGCTCGATCCCACTGGCAGCAGCCAGACAAGAGATCCTGAAAGTGCTGGATCGCCGGGAGAGCTGTGTGCCAAACCCGAGGCGGCCATGGACAAAAACGGCCCCAAGGCGCTAAAGATGTGGGACGCCCTCCTGTTTCAGATGTTCTCCACCAAAGACAAAATCATGCAGCAGATCAACACCAACAAGAAGGAGTCGGATGAGAAGAAGCCGGCGAGAGACAATCAAGCAGAGGTTCCCTCCTTCGTCAACCGCCTGCCCGTCCTGCTGTACAGTCCTCGATTCGACGCCAGGAAACTGAAAGAGGCGGCCGAGAAGCCGCTCACCAAAATAGCGGCCGTGTTTGAGAGGGGGCTGATAAAACGCAAGTGTCAAGATGAAGAAAAGAAGGACTTCAACAGGAAAGCCAGAGGATTCGGCGCCATGAAATCTACAGACGTGTAGCTCAGAATGATGACACGTGATGCGTGTGCTTCCTCTGCTGTTGAAATAGAAACTAAACACTAAAAGGAGCTTAACTCGTAGAGGGAAATCAGGAGAAAAAACTATTTGTAATTCATTATTTTTGAGTGGAAGAAGAGTCTAAATATGATTGATCATGCTTTCTAACCAGGCGCCTGAGGTGATATTGGGGCTAAAATGTTCTTGAAATTTAAGCTTAAAGAGAAAAAGCAGAAGCAAAATGAAAATGCATCTCGCTTTCACACTTCTATTTGATTCATCAGCTAAATTTGTGTGATCAGTTCTAATTGCTTCGAGGTCAAAGTATTAACGCAAGTGTGGCATCTTTGCACTCAGTAAAATTAAATAAGGGTGTGATTTAATAAAAAAAAACAGGGAAAGGAATAAAAACAAGCATCATAACTTGCTTTTTCTTTAGCTTTTTCTTGATCTTTTCGGTCGATCGTGACCTAGATGTAGTTTCCGCTGCATGGACTGTGTGTTAGCAGAGAAAAGACTGTGATCTTGTCACCGTCTACTTTTTCTATTTTTCTATACAAAGGCTTTTGGTGCACACCGCTGGTAGGCAGTTGTCAATCCGTGTGATAAATAGGGCTTTTACATTCCTGGAACAACAGGGCAGAGGATGGGTTCTGAGAGAGCAGAAATGTAGATAGATAGATGGAGGGTGAGGGGCCACTCACAACAGGGGGGGGGGGGGGGGTAGACACAGCATGGTGAACTTCAGGGCTGGACAATATTGAAAAAGTCATGTTTCTGAAAGCTCCAAGAACATCTATTGATATATATGGATGAGTTGTTTGGGTCAAGAAAGTGGATGGATGATTTAACATTTTCTTTTTTTTATTTTATGTTTTTTTTTTTTTTAAGTGATTGTTCACGGTCCTAAAAGCAGAAGGTCTACCAGCTTTGTTGATCTCCTGTCTTGTCATCTAGGACCACTCTTAAGCCCGACCCCTCCTCTTCAACAAATCATCCTGAGATGTTTTTTGTTTGGCTTTAATTTGCTATTTCAAACCACATAAGTTTAGACTTTAATCGAAAGATGTTTCATGATATCACTGATGATATCATTAGAACATGATCAACATGACCATTAGAACATGATATAAGAATATAAGAAGGTTATAAAAGATCAAGATTGGTTGTTTTCATCCAACATGATGAATTCTCCAGCCTGTGCAGAGTCAGACAGATGATTTGTGGTGGATAGTCCGAGACTTGTGGTCGATTTGACTGAGGAGACTGTAAGATGTAGTAATGTATGTAGAATGGAAAACCCATAAACAATGAAGGTAAGGGCTGCTGTAGAGGGAGAGAAGTGAAGGAAGGTCGAGTGAGAGAGCTGGAGAGGAAGGACGGAGTTGAGATGACGAGAGCATTTTTTTGCAATTATTAGCATGTCGTTTTGAGCTTTTGGACTTTTCAGAACTGTTGTTGACCCCCGAGATGACCTTGATGTGGAATTTGTTTTAGGTAAGGATGACTTTACTCTACAAAGGTAAACCACGGCCCCATTTACCACACTGATGCTTATACTGAAACATGTTTTTGTTTACTGTGTGATTCTGCATAAACATGCATAAAGCCGGATGTTCTATGTGTAATTATCTCCTTTGTTTTGTTGCAGTGCATCACAAAAGATAAACTCTTGTTAAAACAAAAAAGCCTACGTAATGTTTATTCTTACAAACTAACAAGTAGGACCAAAATCAGCACATTAGTCCATCTCCTGAGTCTTTGTTCTGCAAATTCAACCAGTTATATTGCATTTTGGTTTGGGGTAATAATACAGTAAACAATCCAAAACAAATCGATATCTAAAAGATAAGAGCGTGAGGTGTAAGAGTGTTTAAGTTCAGGTCTCACCTCGTGGACAGTCTGCGTCCTCGCTGCCGACTGAAACCTTCTCGTACTTGCCGTGACCTGTCACCACAAACTTGTACTTTTTGCCTGCAGAGCTGTCCTGAAATCAACAAACAGAGCAACAGTATTTACCAGATGCTCCTGTTAACCCCACTGTATATCAGTTACAGCCAGCACAGTCATTAAGCTTTAGCCGTCTGTAGGTGATGCTGAATTTCTGGGATTTTTAGTGAGTGTGAAGGTTTTTGTTTTTCAACTGTGACTCATTCATTGTTCTGATGTTCTTTAGGTAATGTCTAGTCTCTCTAACCCCTTGTTTTTGTTGTGCTGGCTCCACTTGTGAACCAGTTGAGAACCAGTTCCACAGCTCGAGAGCCACATGGTTAGCTCACTGTACGTATCAGTTCTGCTCGCCTGCTGTTTTAGGGTCTCTGTAGTCTTTCTTTCCCATCTGTAGCTACAGTTTCATCAAGGCCTCATCTCCCCTCATATAAAGAGAAAGAAATGGCAGAACTGTTCTTTTAGTTGATTTCAACAACCTGCCCATCCTCTGAGGCAGCTGCACTGTATGCTGCATTCAAGGCCACTGGGAAATCTGAATTTCCCAGTTAAAAACTGATTTCCAAACAAGGCAAGTGGGAAGTTGAAAGAGAGTCGCAAAATGAGTGTTTAAATGCAATACATTAATAAACCATACACTTCATTTCACAGAATTTCAACAAAAACAAACAATAAGAAAATATGTGTGTATATATACATACTAAATAATATAGAAACATATATTTTAAGATGTATTTACCATGTTCCACAACAAAAGTAGATTATCTGACAATCTAAGTAAATTCTATGGATTTATATCTATCTTTTAAACATTATATGTTATTATATGTTATGTTTTTAAGCATTGTGATTTAGTTCTGCATTGTTGTGGGTGTCAGATAGCTGAGGAAGAGGACGAGGAAGGTTCTACTCTGGAAGCAGTTTATCAGACCCAATAACTGGACCAGCACTGGAACCACGTCAGCCTCTGAACTGCAGTGCACAGGCAGTGAATATGAGGCTTTTTTCCTATATAAATACTTGAAATGAAAAGATGGATGAAACATAACACTATGAATAATCATTTCCAACACCCTTTTAATTCTTCATTTTGGGGTCTCGCTAAGACAGTGGGTGTTTCTGTCAGCGCCACCAGGGGGCAGACTGCCACTGAGCGCTGGGCTGAGGTGACTGACGAGGAAAAGATGGAGGGGTGCGGTCGCAGATGGAACAGATTCCCCATATGAGGCGGGATGAGGAAAGGGACGATGAGAGAAAGCTCTCCTCGTCTCTAAAAGAAGAGCGAGCAGAGCGGTGGCGATCAGACGGGTCGGGCGAGGACTCACCGCCGGCCTGAAAGGAGAGCTGCACCGACTCCCCTCCTCGCTGCCTCGCACCCACTGGTTGATGAGGTCGGCCACGCCCACTCTCAGACCGTCCGCGTCCTGATATAGGAGGAGAGTACAAACATATAAAAAAAGAAATCAGCACAGTCAAAGCACTCCCTCAGAGCGTCCAGATGTTCGTCATTAACAGCGAGATGAACGCTCCTGAACACTTCCTCTTTGGGAAGAGATCATCATTCACTGGTTACTCATGCAGTAAAACACTGAGCCGGCGCCTGTAGGACAGCATTATTCACCTTGGATGGTGTCACCGGGACAGCGTTCTGATTCCAGGCCTCTCCGGCCTCGAACAGGCTTTTCTTGGAGGAGACCGGCTCCGTGGGACTCGTTAGCTCCGTCAGCACCTGACCGCTGGACCGGGCTTCCTTCGAGGAGGCCTGGGACGAAGACAGTGAGGTTTTGGAGCGACTGCATAAATAAGAACGCAGGAGGACTGAAAACATTTTACTCTACGGTGAAGTAACAGCGCTGGCAAAACGTTGGAGCCCCGCTGGACGCCGGCTGCTGTTCCAGTCTCAGTGTCTTGTAAAAACTGAAACTTGAAGTGAAGAAAACTGAAGGCTGCTCTTGAACCATCTCACATGAACCTCTTTTGAAAAGTGTCAAAACTCTTTCCTCAATCAGCATTGAGCACCATTTTACAGCCTCTGTTTACACAGTTAAAGGGGGAAACATCCAGGGAGCTAATTTATGGAGTCTCCTCTCTGTTAATGGTAATAATGCTAATAATATATAGGTTTTATATGGCACTTTTATAGATAGCCCAAAGAGGCTTTACAAAAGAAGAAAAAAAGGATACATACAGACTAAACATACATATAACACCTGCATACAGTACATAAGGACACATACAATACAATGCAATGCCTAGAAGACCTAGATGCATCCGACACATCCAGACTTATCCAGACTCAAAGAAAGGCAGGTTACGGCAAAACAGGAAGCAGATTAGGGGGGAGGAGGTGGGAGGTGTTTTTGTTTATGGTTTATCAGGTGTCTCATGTCCTGATCCAGTCCCATCGTACTCACGTTGGTGTCACTTTGGTCACAAATGTCACTGTGACTTTTGACCTTAGGATGGTCAGATGAAACGACAGATCAGATCAGATCTGACCTTAAATCTTTTTCATCTTTTATCTCCAGCAGTCAGAATCTATCCAAGTCTCTCTGACACTGAGAAACAAATACAGAGCCGCTCAGACTGTATGAGCTGGAAAACTAACTGAGGAGACGTTCACACCTGGGACCGTTGTTTGGTTCGGTTCGGTTCACTTTCACACTGCACCTCTGAAAGTGGACCAAACCATCTGGACAACGTAGGGGAGTATTTAAGTGAACGGACCTCTTTGTTGTGATCATAACCTCAGTCAAAGCTTCTCAAAGCTCTGTCTAAGTTAATTATGTTGACCAACGGGTCATTTACTGCATTACTTCATGAAAGAACAGTATTAATAAAAAACAAAGGTGACTTTTACCTTGAGAGCATGTGTGTACTGCTCCAGCTTCTTGTCTATCTTGGAAACAGGAACAGGCGGCGGCGTCTTCTTTACATTATTTGTGCTTTAGGGAAAAACGTATAAATGTTCTGGTCAATCGAGGTGAAAGTCTCTTTCTGTTATGAATCAAAACTCGGATGCAGCTGCTGCACAGGCGACACATGTTTGCTGCACATGAGCCGAACACACCAGAGGAAAGCTCTGGCTGCAGGGAGCTGTGTTTCATCCGAGCTGGGACTCTGTTTGGGAGAAATGAGACTGTGTCTCTCTGTAAACTCCATTGCACAACTCTTGACCGTTATCCCGTGGAATATTTCCCAGAGAGTTGAGTCAAACTCATGGAGGAATATCACCCAGTTTCCACAGCTCCTGAAGTGTTTGAGCCACACTCTTGTTGCTACAACGCTCAGAGCGATCCATCTCTCCTGTCCGATCTGTCCACAGACTAACGCTGCTTTATCGACTGTCTACTTCCTGCTGCAACACAGACTCACCTTTTCCTCAGCGACTCAGTCCTCTCGATGATCTGGGAGGACGAGATCCATAATTAGCTCAAAGAATTGATTCATCGGGACAAAAGCTGAAGGAGATAACGGAGCTGCTGAGTCTCACCTTGCATTTCCCGTCGGGGGAGACTCTGCTGTTGACCTCGTCCTGCAGAGAGACACAAGAGCTGAGGGACAGACCTGGAGCGGGACAAACAAACAACTACTACACACACATGCATGTGCACACACACACACACACACATAGACACAACTTACTGGGTAAAACTGGATGAGGAGTTTCTGGTTCGGCAGCAGGAGGCATGAAGAGACAGAGAGACATCACTCATCAGAAACACTCTAAATATCAACCTCATGAGATGAAGAATAGTTCATTCATGTTTCCGTCTACATGCTGAAGAGCACAGCAGTACTCATGCCTAACGACATACGACGCCCACATTACATTCCTTATTACTCTGCTTTTTTATGACATAACAGCTGCTTTGCAGAGCGTTCCGGCAATTCAGACGAGACTACGCATCCCACCTCCTTCCTCCTTCCTCCTTCCTTCCTCCTTCGATCAGCCACCTGCTTAATAGCATCCACATGCACCCATGTTTGCAGCCATCCCAAGTCTTCATCACATTCATGTCCCTCAAAAGTCTCACGGTGACTTAACCCTTAACCTCAACCCTAGTGACTGGTTAGTACTACAGTGCGATTCTGAGATTAGATTATTGTTAATCCATGTAAAAGCAGTTCCATAGTTATTTTTTTCCCTTGTTTTCCTAGTAAATGTTCCATTTTTGTGAGTCACACATACAGTACTTGGCGAATACAGCTGACAGCCTCTGAAACGTGTGGAGCATCGAGCCAGCTTGGTTCGGCTGCTGTTGGTACCTTGAACGTTGGGCTCATGGGGCCGTAGCAGTTGACCGACTCGTCTCCCTCGCCGCTGCTCCTCCTCGGAGCCGTGGCGGGTCTCCTCCTCCTGCCGCTCGCCTCCTCCCTCCTCCCGTCCTCCGTCCACCTCTGGGACAACACCGACGTTACCATTAGAACCTGATCAAAGCCGACTGGAATGGTTATAGCGGAGGGGGGGGCGTTCTCCCTAATATCCGCTCTCTCCCTGCTTGTATTTTTCCAGAAGAAACAGATTCCACCTGGAGACACGTGTTCACGCTGTTGTTTGTTACCTTTGGTGGTAAAAACCAGGAATCTGTTACAACGTCTGACCTCACCGCCGCCTCTCCTCGAGCCCATACTCCTGCAGCCCGGGCCAGAACCGCATTCTTTCGCTTTATTACTTTCGGGAGATTTCGAGCCAAAAAATACGAGCTGCCGGCTTTAACGAGCGTGCGTGTGTCGGATTAAAACGTTTTATGGGACGCCGGGAGGGGAGGGCGGGACGTCAGCACGGCCGGTGGAGGCGTCGCATGGAGAGAGCTTGTAAAGAGGTTCCTGGTCCGCTGAGGGCTGGGAACGAGCTGGGAACGAGCTGGGAACGAGCTGGACCACTAGAGAGGTGCGGCTCAGAGGCCCAGACGTCAGGGTTAACGTGACGGTGATGGTCGGACAAGGCAGGTAACCTGGGACGTAAACCTGGGTCTGTGTTCCATGTCTCTGACCGCTCGTTGTGATCTTCATCATAACCCGGTCCGAGCTGCGCTTGTTCTTGTTCTGATGCTCATGAGACCAGGGCTGCAACTGTCTAATACTTTTGGAAAACAAAGACAATACAAAGCCACGACTCGTCCCGACACCTGTTGATTTGTTTCACTGATTAATCGGGTAAATCGTCATGTTTTTAAACAGCTCTATGAATAGTGTGCTATACGACATGAAAGACCTCTTACAATAAATGAGGGAGAGAGCGCAGAGCAGAAACATCCCCGGCACAGATTGGGTTCGAGGCAGGATGCCATGCAGATTTTCGACGACAGTTTTGCAAAACTAAGAACGAGAAAAAAAATCCCATGGCTGCATCATCTATTCCAAATCTCTGTATTTCTGCCCAGATTTTTTGGAAATGTTTGGCCTCTACAGATTGTGAGCTTTGTGACAGTGTCGTTTCTTTTGACCTGGATGCAACGCCTTTACAGTCTGTAAGGACACATCTGTCCACACCTGGTTTCAACGAGGGGAAAATGCTTGCGATGCAGCCGTAAATGCATCATGAGCTAATGCGGTACAGCGTTTCTATGCAAAGGAAGAAATGAGGTGATTGGTGCATTTGACAGATTTACGGGAAGTCGTTTGCAGACGGGCTGTGACGAAGCTGCAGTGATTTGTTTACGGGCAGAAAATGTGGCGACCGTATGTCACTCATCAATCTGAGAGCGACTGTCGACGAACCTTTCAGCGTCCGACCAGAAAACTGGAGAACTTGGTAATTTACAGTTAACCGTCTCCACTGAGAGGCCCACTGAGCCGGTGGATGAAAGAGCTCCCAGTTACTGACTCATTGTGCAGGAACTAAAAGAGCCTGGAGTTCATTTGTCAGGATGTTGAATTATGATGTCATGTCAAGTCAGGGTTGTTTGTATTCTCGCCTCGGTGTCATTTTCAGTTCTCTCCCCTGATACCCACATGGACCAGAACCAACCTTCTCTAACACCTCCTCTTGCGCCTCCTCTTCTTCCTCTTCCTCTTCCTCCTCCTCCTCCTCGTCCACCTCCCCGTGTATCTCCTCCCTCACGTGCTGGAGTTCTTCCTTCTCTTCCTGTGTGAAGCGCAGCTCTTCTTCTTCCTCATCCTCTTCCTCTCTCGGACTCTGTTGGGCTTTAGCCATGTTCATCAGCATCGCGGCCTGTGCTTCCTCCAACTGTACCTCCTCCTCCTCCTCCTCCACCTCCTCCTCCCCTGACTCCCGATCTTGATCCTCCTGCTCCTGGAGCACCTTCTGCTCCACCTGTCCGTCCACCCTGCAGGGCCCTCCTCTGTTTCAAGGGAACAATTTCACTTTATTAATTAAAGAAATTATAAGGATGCAACCTTTTAAGCTCTCTCTAACATAGAGAAGCAGTATAAAGTATAGTATAAACATACCATAAATGTGTATGTCCTATCTATCTTTTGCTATGAGTATCAGTTCTAGAACAGATATGGACAGCATCACAGTGAATGGGGATCAGCAGAACGCACCGTGGCCTCATCGTCCCCGCCACCAGGTAGGACGTCCTGTCCGGCGGGCCCGAGGCGTGCTGCAGCCTGGCGTCCTGAGGCAGGAAGACAGAGGAGCTGAAGGACGTCCTGGCCTCCTTCCTGCTGCTGGACATCTGGAGAGACAAGCAGAGCGGCACCTTCACAGTCCTGAAAACATTCATTAAATAGTCTATGAATATGTTTCCTGGGTCAAAAGTTCTGATATCGCACTGCAAAGCTGAACAGTGTTTGAGGCAAAGAGATGTAGTAAAAGCAGATGTAGAACTTATCAAGAAAAGTAAAAAATTGCGCTTAAGTATTGTAAATATGTTTGGCTTGGAAGAGGAAATATAAAACTGTAATTGCGATTAATACGATTTGACCTTTGGAGAGATCAGTGCATCATATTCAAGGTAATCAGTTGAACTTGGAGAACAAGAGCAACATCTTGCTTGAGTTAAACATGGATTAAACTGTGATGGATGTCTGACTCCTGTACTTATTTGGCAGCCGCAGCTCAGATCTGCTGGACGGAGCACCTTCTGAGGAGGCTTTGTTGAGTCTTGCTGAGATCGACCTCTTCTTCCTGGCTCCCTCCCTCCCTCCTCACGCTGCTCCTGCCACTTCCGACCTGCGGGCTCCTGTTTCCACTGTTGGGTCGGAGGCCTCTGGACCCTGGCGCCGCAGTCTTCGGCCGCCTCCGGCTCGTTGCGGTTCTCCGGCCTGTGGGTCCAGTCGCTGAAGCCCTCGTCCTCCTCCAGAGTCAGCTGGCAGCTGCTAGGCTTCACCTCCTGCTCCAGCCTGAGGAGCAGAGGCAGAGCTCTCCTACTGAACTCCATCCATTATCTCATCCGCTTTCTGCACATTGCCTTGACATATAATCTAACATCCACAGACATAGTATAACAAGATAGACTGATGACGTTGCTTGTTAGCTCAGTTTTTGGGGTTAGCTTGTTAGTTAGCTAGCTAAGTTAACCTCAACGTCCCTTATAGGCTTATGCAGAAGGATATACATATTTTAACAATACCAGGCATAACAGTGAAGAGCTGAACATCCATTGGTTTATGAGAGATAAGTTTATCTCACAGTCTGAGGCTGAATGGACGTGTTGTGAAACTAGTAGTAGATTGGTGTTGAAGTCTGCAGGCTAATGACTGAACCAGTGACCAGAGCTGTATTCATTATGATGAATGTGCGTCACGGGACCAGAAATCTATCTGCTCAGCAGCTCCCAGCCTCAGCTGATGAGGATGTTTCCACCTGTCGCATCTGTGAGCCATCGACCAGAAGCTGACAAAGCAGCCGCTCTCTCTGATCACCTGCAGCATCACTGACCTCATCCACACACACACACATACACACACACACACACACACACACACACACTACATCCCCTGTAATCAGCACTGCGGGTAAAGAAGTTGTCAGCTGGAAACAGCAGGAGTGGCAGGTCATAGACCTCATCTCTCCTCTGCTCAGTCGTTTAGGTCAGTCTCAGACACCAGACTATGAATCCTTCATTCAGTCTGATCCTACAATGCTTTATTTTGCTTCCTGTTCAAGCACATGTCCACACATCTACTACAACCTGCACATGTCACGAGTCGTTCTCACACCTAGCAACAATCTAAAGACTTTCAGTATCGGGTACGTTTTTTTACTTTGGGAGGAAACTGGAATATCCAGAGAAGACCTGCATGGAGAACATGCAAACTCCAGACAGAAAAGTCCTCAGTCCTACCCAGGAGGTTAAAGCCATGATGTCTTTACTCTTGAATAAAAACAGCAAACAACACTCACTTTGCACAGATAATCAGCGACTGGTTTGTAACACAAGTATTAGTAATAACTGCAGGGATGACAGTTACTCTCATGGTATATTTATATATTTCTCGTTGCTGTTTGAGAATATTAAACGTTCGACTGCTGTGGTAAAGTTTTCCTCCTATCCTCATGGTGTCTAATGAGTTGGAAAAACCCAAATGTTTTTCCTCCCTGATGTCACAGTGCACGTCACAGTCAGGGCAACACTTAAGGGGAGAGTAAATAAAGTGTTTATAGCCTCCAAACTGTATCAATACAGGCACAGCAGTGATGTTCATGCGCCTCTCTCACTCACAGCAACAAAGCAAGTAAGTGGATTCTCCCAAATTGTTCTGTAACTACTCCGTTAAAGCAGAATTTATTAGCCATAATGAGCTTTTTGTTCCACTTTATAACCCATACAAAAGACTTAATGAAACGGTAATGGTGCAATATCACTTGCCAACAGTGTTGGCACGTTTTAAACTTCAGGTTTTTGCTCCAGTTTGATTTATATGCATGAATAAAAGAAAAAAGTACGCCTGAGGAGAGGAGGATAGGACGTGTGCTACGAGCCAGGTACCAGGTGTGCCCAATGGAAAAGCAAAGAATGAGCGTAGAGATAAAAGGCATAGATACACACAGGCCTGCACACAGGACTAAAAGTATGCTTCAGCTCTAGTTGGTTGGTTTGTGCTCACTCTATGTTGTGTGTCGGGTCCCTGTGTTGGGGGGGCTCTGGCCAGGACGGGCTTCCCTCTCCTCCTCTCTCCTTCTCCCGGCTCCTCCTCCGTCGCTCCCGCTCCACCTCCTCGGCATCCTCCTGGCTCCGCTGGGCCGTCACCCTGGAACCAGCAACACGGGCTCAAGAACCAGCTTCACTTTATAGAGACACACTGGTTTTTTCTAGTTTTGCTTTTTTCCAGTTTACTTTCCACTCTGGTACCATGTAAAACCCAGGCTGGTAGTATCAGCACCAGTGAGGAGAGAAATAAAAAGTAGCTCTCAAAATGTCCTTATTTTCTTAGATGAAATGTGTTTTGATAAACATAAACCAATTTGAATAAAAAAAAAATACTCTCCCCTTGAAGAGGCTGGTAGAAGACACACTCACAGTAATGTTGCACCAGTCCTGTGCAGAATGTGTGTGTCCATGAATGTGTGTGTGTGTGTGTGTGTGTGTGTGTGTGTATGTGTGTGTGTCTTTTCCAGACCTATCCAGCATGTTCTCTGCTTTCGCCCAATGCTTCTGCCCTTGCGACACAGCTGATTATAAAGCAGGTAAGCTAATGGATGGATGGATGGATGGAAGGAAGGAAGAAAGCATGAATGGATGGATATTTCAGTATCTGCTCATTACCAGAGATAAGTGCTTCACAACGTTCACTTCCTGTTTCCTGTTTTTTATTTAACAGGTGAATACATCTATGGAAAACCGCAGTTTTGGAGGTGAATTTTCCAAGAACTTGTTCAAAATGCCTCTGTTTCATAGAGAGCAACATTCACTTCTTCCAGCGCGATCGCTCTGGTTTCCAGAGGGGCGGGACTTGATAACAATAACTCTTTATTGTTGAACCACATCTGGTGGGGGCTGAGCCAGCTGCTGTGCTGTTTCACTTAATTTCAAATCTCTGGAGAGAAACAAAGAGAGCGGGGGAGAGAGGGAGAGAGAGGGAGAAAGAGGGAGAGAGAGGGAGGGATGAGGTGGAGAGATGGAAGAGGAGCTGAACACATGACAGGGAGAGGACTTTTAATCCCGGGGTAAACCAGGCGTCCATCTTGTCATACTTATAGGGAGGAACTCCTGGAGAGAGCTCTGGGTCCAGACAAGACGTTTGATTGGTGGGAGACCTCTGGAGAGCACCTGCTGCCGGGGTCAAACAAGGTTTCTGAGGTACAACAACTTGGATCACGTTTACGGAGATAAGAAGACAACGGCTGTACAAATGTATCCCGAAACAGACTGCTGGAAACGTTTATCACGGTTTTTACAGAACAAACTCGTGGTTCAGGGTCGACCCGCTCCACATTTGTACACATTTGCTAGATGACAGATTATTCACACCTCCTACACACACTTCTCCACCGTGTTTACGCTGAGATCGAAAACCATCGCCAGATGTGGTCGTGCAGATCCAAGCACATTCATATCGTCAGGCATTTATGCCTGTTCTCTTCTCTCCTCTTCTTCTTATCTGGAATAATCTGGAACTTGGACTCCTGACATGGACACATTGGAAAACCAGGTGTGGGGGGCCATCGTGGCCAGGAACGTTAGGTGTGCGTAGAACAAGCCTGATTCTTTCCTAAAGGTTAGAGTATCATAGGTAGGTTGAAACGCAGAGACCAGATTCCTTAATGATGTAACGTCTACTTGGCTTTAAAGCTGAAAAGCCTGTTTTGGTCATTGAATGGTGTCATAGATTCACCTCCAAATAAAGAAACTCAGATGGGCCAGTTGGCAAAAGCTACATATTTAAGTCCTCGGGTACTTTTCTACTTCTTCAAACAGTCTTGTGCTCATTGTGTTTCTCTACCTAGCTGCTGCAACACTTAAACTATGGCATTTACTGTAATCTGATTAACCCAGGGCTACTGTATGAACCTAAGCTTCAGGAGGAGAGGAGGGCCTGATGGATGCTAGTAGGTCAGGTCTCCAGCTCGTAGCTTTTCATTAAATACGTTCATAAAACATGCAGATCGTTTGACTTTGTGCAGGCCTGTTGCGGGTTAAACAAACGAACAGGCCTTCATCCAAAATTATGATTAATTTTCCCCCCAACACGTCAACCTCTGAGTTCATCGAACG
>CM055190.1:3247917-3315417 GCA_029224185.1 Karalla daura
ATATTTTTCATCCTCATCATGCAGGAAGTGGAAGAAAGATAAAAGACATGAGCTGCAATCTAAAGATGATCATGCACAAGAGGAAACGTGGAGATGAGACGAGGGGTTGAGGATGAGCCTCGCTGGTTTGTTTTGAGCGCTGAGCGACAGCCTGAGGCCGAGTCGTTGGGTCTGGTTACGGTTCGGGACGTTATGAATAAGACATGGCAACCAAGACCAGTAACAGCTGGTAACAGTGTGCCCCCCCCCCCCCCAACCCCCCCCCCCCCCCCACCCCCCCACACACACACACACCCCGGCCTCATCACGCCTCGGCATCATGCATACGCTTGTCTGTGGACGAGCTTCTCAGACCGGAGCAAAAAGAAGAAGGAAAAATAACTGGACAAAAACTAAAATATCTAGTAAAAAAAAGTGCTGCATTAACTAGTGTACTTAAGTAAAAGTAGGAAATCTAGTCAGAAGTCAAATAGATTAGAATAGATAGAAACTTAAGACCTTTCTATTTAGTAGTGCTTGATTCCTATTATTCCTACACATTCATTTATCTCCTAATAATTATTCACATTGTATTTAGATTAATTATGTATTTTCATTGTCTAATTAGAGTTACTGCTTAGTGTTGATACTTGAACTACTTTATTGATTCTCAGTATCATTATAATAATAATAACATCTGTTATTGTATAGTTTCCATTGCATGGTAAGTCATTGCATATATATCGAGCGCTACTGTACTTTGCGCTACAGTGTTGTATGAAAAAGTGAAAAGTACAAACAAAGTTTTGATTTGTTTTGATTTTAAATTTACTCCAAAAGTACCAAAAGTACTTGAGTAAATCTGTTTCCCTCTCATTATCAAACTTCTCCAAAACTCTCAGTGACAGTGTTTACAAACAGCGGGGGCTGGGACTAATTAAAAGACGTGGTCAGCCATTTCTGACTGACTGTCACCAGTCTTATGACATCATGCAACGCATGAATTCACGACCGACTTCTCCTTGGAAGGCCTGTGTAACACATGAACAGAGAGCAGGGTGGAAATTCAGTGGAGTGAGGAATACACACGTTTTTCAAAAGCGTGAAAGTCAAACTCAAGTGGAGCGATGAAGTCTCCTCTGCTCTTTCTAGTTACGTCGGACCACCGACGGGTCTGCCCGCCTGTCTGCTCAGATCAGACTCGGCACAAAGGAAGACAGGGGTGGAAGCTTCTCTCTCTCTCTCTCTCTCTCTCTCTCTCTCTCTCTCTCTCTCTCTCTCTCTCTCCCTCCCTCTCTCTCTCTCTCTCTCCGTCCATCAGTCCAGCATTCACAGATGTGCATTAGGTCACCACAGCACTTCCAGCCAACACTGATTTAAACACACACACACACACACACACACACACACACACACACACACACACACACACACACACACACACTTTCTTGCTCGCCCACCCCTCAAAAATCCTGCGGGAGCTTGAAAAACTCACAAACACTCCACAAAAGTGGTCGCCACGGCAACACCCCCCCCACCCCCAGGATGGTGTGTGTGTGTGTGTGTGTGTGTGTACGAGTATGTGTGTGTGTGTGGGGGGGGGGGGGGGGGGGGGGGGGACTTGTTGTAAGAGGCTGGGACGAGCTGCCAACTTCAACACTTTTCAACACAGTTTTTTTTCTCCTTTTTCTCCCCTTCAGGAAGGAGGAGTTCAGACACACAGAAACACACCACGTTGTGTCATTGTCCAGAGAAAAGTGTGTGTGGTACATTATTTATGAAGAGAGAGACAGAAACTGTCTCATCTCTACACAGAATCAGAGACAGAATCAGAGTCAAGTCTCAGTCAAATCTGCCTCCTCGTAAGGAATAGGAAAGTTAAAGAAAGTTAAAAGCTTATATTGTGTATTAGGGCCTTTGTCACTCAGTCAGTGGTGACTGGTGTTATAATTTGGTTTGAAGAGGTGGGACAATATACTCGGCGATGAGAGCGTAGCTTCACAGCTCTTTCTGTTGAGAGCTTCTGGCTTCAGCTTGTCTTGGTGCAGGTAAATTTACAGCTACGGTTCCTGCTGGAGTGAAAACACCATGAACCAATTATAAAGCAACGCAGACACACAATGCAAAGTGTAAAAAAATAACAAGACACTGGAAGTTATGTCGTTTTGCTGACGTCTCGTTGTAAGTCTTCGCGCCTGCAGACACCAGATATCAACACAATGTGGATCTGTTTATCGTTCTAGCTCGTGAACCATCCGACTTTGGCGCCCCCTGGTGGTGAACATGTACAAAAGACTGCGGGCCATCATTCTCTCCCATTAGTTTGGCCTCTTTTCATCCATTATTAACTGCTTTTTTACAGTGTGACGAGGGTCTGCTGGAGGATTCAAGCGTTTACAATAAAATTTGAATTTCTCAACAAACATGTTTTCAAGTACATGTTGTACAGTAAGAGAGGTATAAAGTGTCTCCTGATCAATCATCCTCTCAAACTGAAGTTTTACGGTCGGTGTGTGGGTGGGATCGAGTGTCAGTCAAGCGGTTTGGGATCAGTTTACATGACGTCCATGTTGGGTATTTCCTCCGTCACCTGGACCACTCTCTCCTCTCCTCCGTTGGCTTCTTTTCTTTGTTCAGGCTGTTTCCAGAGTTCGGCCGGCTGACCTGGTCTCATTAGTCAGTTTACTCAACAAGACAAGGAAGACATGCATCAGAGGAAAGGAAAAAGGAGACGCCGCCTCAGGAGTTCAGTTCGTCTTTGTTGCTACATAGTGTGCGACTGATGATATGAACCTCATCCTTAAAGAAATGACAGTAATTAGATAATGTTGTTGATAGGAGCTGTTAGAAGAATATATTCATATTCCTGTTTGCATGCTTGAGAGTGTGATAGGATGGATATCTAATGGATATCTAATTAAATATGAGGAGGTAGAAGTGTGGCCACATAATTATACTTGTTATCATCTGCCCTTCACAGTCTCGTTCAGACAAGCATGTGTATCCTGGCCTCTTCCTTTGTTCAACCGTCTGCTTGTAAAGGTCCTTCACCCATGTTTGCAGCCATCCAAAGCCTTCAGTATATCCATATCCCTCAGGACTACTCATGTTTTACTGTCCCATCCCAAAAGTGCACCTTCTTCTTCCTTGTCTCCATCTTGTTTTAGACATGACCCGAGGTCTGCAACGTAAAACAGACCCAACTGCCAAATGTGTTGCAAAATGCTCCAAAACTGAGTGTTAAAATTGTCTGTTTCTGACAAACACTTATACTAATAATTCTAATAATAAGTCTTAGACTACTGCTCCCAAATTCACCTCTAGTTTCTCACTCACCAGCATCATCTGGTTTAGATCCTGTGAGGATTATTCACACATTGTGATCACTACCACAACCATAATGTCCTTCCACTAAAGCTATCCAAACTAGGAGCGTTGCCTGGAGAGTTTCTCAGCAAACTTCCTCTACAGTTGAAGAGCAGATTGTGCTCTTAGTAACAGGAGCGCTTCTACTGCCCAGCCCTCTCTTGGAAAGGTCTCCGTCTCCCACTCACAACCATTATACAGTATGACACATGTGTGAAGCACTCAGGATGAAGAGCTGCCAGCTTCACTAGACACAGTCAGGGGTTAGCTGCTGGAGGCTGGAAACAGGAGAAACTCGGCATCATTTGAGCTTCTAATAGTACAACCTGCCTCTGAGCTTGTTTTCAAAATTAGAGTCTCAGACGACTAGATAATGGCTGATATCAAAGTGTGTGTGTGTGTGTGTGTGTGTGTGTGTGTGTGTGTGTGTGTGTGTGTGTGTGTGTGTGCTTCCCGGTCGCTGACAGGGATCAGTTTGCGTTTCCAGAACTTCCATGGCAGCGACACAGTAATGAGCCCATTGTTGGAGCCGGCCTGTTTCCATGTTCATGTTTCATCGCAGTCAGAAATGTCCGCCGCAGATGTGAGAGGTTATACAGGGATATTTATTAAAAAAATAAAACAAAATCCCAAAAGTCAAAATATGATGTAAAGCCCCATGATGGGACTCATTTCCATCGTATTCATTCCAACTTGTTTTTTTTTGGTTAGTGTTACTTTCAGCACCTGTCTGGATGAGAACTCCTTAAAAAGAAGCTGAATTAGATTGATTTCCACTATTACTTAAAAAAAAACCCAAAGGTCGACAAAATGTTATAGCAGGCAGTTTTGCAGTCTCCTCTGCACACAGTGCAGCTACCGACTATGATCTAAATGAAGCAAAAAAGTGAATAAATGAAAGAAAAAATGCTTCATGCGTTTTATTCACATCAGCTGTCTATTTAGTACAAATCCTTCAGCCGTAGCTCACTAGCACCAGCAAAACGATGAACCACCCAGTGAGTGGCTTTAAATGAATTAACCATGTCTCAGATATACTGTATGTAGAACTGTCTATCATTAAGAAACTTACAGAAACCAGACAAGAAAACCACACTTTATGTTCTAAGTTTACCATAAGTTGGACGACACTTTCAACATGGTATCTATCCGCTGCAGTTTTAGTCAGTGTGAGCATCTGAGGAGGATCAACAGGAGGTGTCCAGACGGGACCTGCTGTTCCTGTGCAGTCGATCAGGGTCTGTAACACAGGAAGTTCAGCTCGTCCATGCAGTCCGTGGTCTCCACCTCGCCCGTGTTGTTCCTGGTAAAGGCTGCGCAGTGCTTCCCGTCGATGGGGCACTCGGGCAGGTGAGTGTACTGCAAAGCTGCGCCGTTGACCCACAGCCACTCACTGGCCAAGAACCGGAGGCCGACCCATACCTGAGGAGAGGAAACAGCTGGTGAACGGATGTTCCTATGCAGAGCACTTTCTCCACGGATCATTTTTAGAAGAAGACGTCTACGAAAAGTGTTGACAGGACTCCCCAACCGCAAACCCGCTCAGTTGTAGCCCCCTGTTATTATTAACATGCAAAACCATTAAAAGTTTAACACGGGCACATTCCCAGAGCACAGTAAAGATATTTTTGCCTCCATGACGTCAGGCCAGGCTGAGCTTTACGGGCCTGGCTGGAGCTCACAGGGGAACAGAGACGCTAATGACCCGACGCAGAGGCGGACCAGGGCTGGGGCGTGACGTGTGCAGCGCCTGGGAAGCTCTGTTGGAAGCTGGGAAATTGTTTTAACATGATGTTGAGGAAGGATCCCAGATAAGGTTCAAAGAGGAAATCAGAGTGTGTGGCGGATGGGACCCTATGTCTGTAGTCTTCCAGATGTTGGCAGAGGGAAAACTGTTACAGCGTCTCTCGACCACTAGTCGTTTTTCACATGATTCTTCACAAATAAGTTCAGAGCTACAGAGAGCGACAGGTGAAAAGCACAGTGACCAACATGAGGGGAAGATCTTAGGGTGCTCGTTCAGACGAGGAGAGCGGGAAAGCAGAAAGCTCTCTGAAACTATAAATACTTGCCCACTAAATACCTGCTACTTTTCCACTAGCCTCAGATGGACTAACGAGCTAACATTGATAATCTGTTAAACCTCGACAGGTGGGCTGGGATGGGCATTCCTCACCCTTAGGAATCATCTGCCCATTCTGTGAAAATGGAGTGGGCAGCGAGGATGGTGTTATGCAAATCAACCTCCTCGTTACGCAACGAGGAGACTGCAATTAGATCGGCTCATTCAGAGACACATTTTCATACATTTTCATAAAGATCGACTTAGTGGTCTAAACTTACATTTCAGGGGTCAGGAGGCAATCGCACAAATATACATACTAAAGCAATGACAAAGTCAGTTTTGCATAATTATTCCCTTTTAAAATCGGGTCATTTCCTGCCTGTCTCTCTGGATGAGGACCCACCTTCTCCACGTCGCCCACCAGCATCCTGTCGATCAGGTAGCTGTGGTCCAGAGGCTCTACGCTGAGCAGCTCGTAGCCACTTAGCCCTGAGACCACAAGGCTTCTGCAGTGCTCCAGCGCATGCTCCCATGTCTTATTCTCCTTGACCAGGACCACATTGTCCTGGTAGCAGAGAAAGGGATAGCGGTCATTGCAGTCTCTGGTGGACATCTCCTTGGTCGAAGAGGAGAATGTGACACAGTCACCATCGTCACTGGGCTGATTTGGCGCCCACTTCCTATAGTCAGAGGAAGCCCCGCTGCTCCACTTCCATTCTTGCCCTGCAGAAAACATATCAGGAGTCTGTCATTCAGCGAGCCAGTTCATTAGCAGCTGTGTGCATCTAGCTTTATGCTCAACTACGAGCTGCCACAGGTAAAGGTTTTTTTTATGGTGTGTCTCACACTCACACAGGGTTGACATGCTTACTTACAACCCATTAAATGCTTTAAAATAGGACGTTTGTTGTGAAACACAGTGTCTGGAAAACTTAGTAAGATTAGAATACTTCATCCCTGATTAAAGTTTAACTCATTCAGAATATCCTCTCAGTCTGGTTGAGATCACAATAGTGCTGTCCATGACAGAAGACAAAATGACTGATGGTCAGTTCTGCACCTACAAAGTCACAGAAACGATATCACAGGTAAACTCTGTGTCTTCTAAGAAAGAGGAGTCCAGGGGATAACTGCCAGAACTGGAAACAAATGAGCAGATAGCGTTTGTGTTTACCATCTCTGTGCAGTCCAGTCCAGACTGGGAAGTCTCGCTTGTTAACATTTTGCAGGTCAGCAGAACTATAGAAATATCCCAGATGATCGTATTCGCTCTTGCAGTATTTCAGAGCGTCATCCCACATCTTTGACTCTGGTACAAATATGTATTGTCTGTCATGCTTGAGACAGAAGAAGAACAGGTATGTCTCACAATGTGAGCTGTACAACCTTTCAAAGGAAACACAGAGAAAAAGAATGATTATTAAGTGTTTTTGTGAGTATTAATTATAATTATATCCAATAATTTGTTGCATTAGGAGAAAAGCATACAGCTGCTTAAGTGTTTTTTTTGCTCTATTGTTGCTATCTCTCAAACCATCCTTCCAAGGTGTTATCTTCAGTTAAGTAGCCCAGTGCACTGTAGCTGTTGCACTGTAGATGCAGTGATACAAAGATACACACACATGCAGCTGACAGAAAAGATAAGCACCGTGCAACCAACAACGACTAAAAATGGTTGGGGCAAAGTGGTGTAGGCGCTTCTGGTATTTTCCCAGTGATTAGCTCTACAAAGATCTACAAAGTTAAACATTTGCAATTCAAGGGGAGTCCATTGAACAGGCAAAACCACACAGAGCAACACTCTTACATTTGGCCCAAGTGACGTATGCTGGCACAGCGTTGGTTGTTGTCCCACTTTTCACCCGAAGCCCACGGAGGGGAGTAGCTGGAGTGACTATTAGTCCAATCCCATTCACCGTCATCCCTGTGCGATCCAACCCATGCATAATAGTCCTCCATGACCAAACCATCAGAGTCTGACTGTGTGTAGACTGCGGCCAAGTCATTGTTGTGCCAACTAACAGAGAAACAAAACAAAACAAAGCTGTTTTTGTCCATGATATGATCTCACACACTCAAGTCATTGAAAATAAAACTATGAACGTCCTGTCCGCTCCTATCGGGCATGTCCTAACCTCACAGCACTGATAGTAGTGAAGCCCACCTTCTACAGTGAGCTTGAGCTCCACTCCAGGTATTATGTTGTGTATTGTAAAAGTATCCTTTCAACACCACTGAGCCCAGCACAGACACCCCGCTGCACAGGAAGAGGAGCATGGCGAGCCGGGAGAGGCCAAGTTTCATCACCAAATTCAGAGACATCCTCATCAGAATCCTGTTGTACAGGGATCGTTTTAAAACATGATCTCTTTAGCCTTGATGAAATTACAAATACAAAGATTGAAAAAGTGAAGTAAAATCCACTTAACTTGTGCACTCACGGGTCCGGATACGCTGACTCCTTTCCCTCCTCTTGAGACCAGCAGAGTGACCGGTGGCTGCAGGATGTGACTGACCTTCAGCTGAACATGTCACTACTGTCATTTGACTACCAGACTCATGAAACAACTTTCTCCGAAACTGTCTGGAAATCATTTGACTGCTGGCAAATGAAGCAAGATTTACCTGCAGAGGTGGAAAAACACAACATACGGCATACTTAAAAGACAGGGAAACAGAAGGACGGGCTGCTGGTCCCATGAGGACGTCTGCGAGTGGCAGAAATATCAAGATATTGATATTTAAAGTTCAAGTTATTGATATTTGAGGTGAGTGGACAGGTATGGGTACCAGGGGAGCAATTGAACATAATCCTCCAAGTCCAGTTTGTGCAAATCTGAAGTCTTATGAGAACAAAACACAGCTAAGCAGTTAAATATTGTGTCGCAAGTGTTAAATCAAATAGAAGTCAATCATATAAATTCTCATATATTGAGTCAGCAGTGATTTATACTGTTGGGAGTGATGGTCGACCTCTCATGGGTCTGACAGGGTACAGTATGTTTCGTCCTATAACTTGGACAATTAGAGAAAGAAAATAGAAACCTTTCCTGGAGTAGTGACCAGACCCTTATCTTGACTTGAACACACACATGAAAAGATTTATTCAGAGATTCATGAAACTTTGCAAACATTTCATTTATCCACACTTTCCACAGTGATCAAAACAAACAGAGGAATAACAAACTATGTTAATAATATACAGTTTAACAGAGGAAACTTTTCTGCATATACAATCATCTTTTATCATGCAAACAGACATCACTGTGCAAGCAGACGCCGTATTAGATCTGAAACGATAAAAAACAAGTTGTTAGTGGTGGAAGTTCTACAAGGAGGGAGTGGCTCGGGTTCCTACATGATGTCCTCCGACATCACGGTGGCTCTCACCGGGCCGGGCCATGCTCCTCTCCAGCTCCCTGAAGGTCTCCGCCTTCATCATGCGCAGGTCGTCCTCCAGCCGCCGGTGGCCGTCCAGGGTCAGGTGCCAGTAGCACGACTTCCTCTTGCCGTCCTGACCCAGCTGGTTGACGGTCTTGTGGAAGCTGCTGTTGAAGCACAGGTTGTGGCGGATGGTGTTCTTCCAGCCGTCCGGAGCCGTCTGGAAGAAAGGGAAGTGCTCTCTGGGAAGAGACCAGAGGGACGGATGAGGAACGCTGCAGTCTGTTAATACTGTCCCACAACCAGTTACCAGAGGTGTCAAGCAACAAAGTACAAATTATAATTATCATTACAAAGATATATAGCACAGAACAAACACTGGTTCACCAGCTATGATTACAGACAATCTAAATGCAGAACTTAAGCTGAAACACACATTTCATCACATTTCTTATGAGGTCAGGTTTTATGCCCTGGTCTCAATGCATTCTCTGTCTAGTGACATTCTCTGTCTAGACTTCTTTTGCTATTCTCCCCAGACAGGTGTTTTTAAACTGATTCATCAGGGATAAAAAGCATAGACAGCTAAGACCGAATTCAAGAAGGCCTTGTATGGTGACATCCAGTCAATAGAAGACGGGGAGAGGGCAGAGAGCAGAGCAGCTGACCTGGTGAAGTGGTAAATCTGCTGCACCTTGAGGCATCCCGTTTTCAGGGCCAGGGCGATGAGGATGCAGTAGTTGACCGGCGGCCGCGGCCAGTACCCAGGCTTCAGGGTTTTCTTGACCTGGAAGCAGGAAGACGTTCATCCAGCTCACACATGAGACCATAGCACACAATAAGCACACAGGCCTTTGTGTGGAAGCTCCCAGAGCAGAGGCAAGCCTGGTCGTAAAGAACCATCCTCACACCAGGCAGATTATGCCTCTGTGCTTCACAGGGGCAAGGAAATATACCGGAAATTTAAGAAGCAATAAAATATTAAAACCATTGAAACTATTTAAAATCAATTAGACAAGCGAGCATGATTTTTCATCTGTTCTGCTTTTGCCCTCTTTATTAATAAAAACCACAATTTTTTATTTTTAATTCTGTTACAATTTGGTTTATATTCCCCCCAAGAGACACAGAATATAATATTAAAATGTCATTTAAAATCATTTAAATGAGCAGGTTTAAAACTGACAAAATAGCAGATCTAAGATGTGCAAGATAAAGGGGTTTGTAGGACTAAACATTCGGGGGAACTGTTATTTTAACCATCAAGCATTAACTGCTCCAGCAGCTTGCTTGGTTCTGGTACCAGACGTAGATACCTGCAGTGACATACTTCCAACTGTGGCCCGTATGCTTCACGCCCGGGAGGAGAGATAAAGACGCTCCTCCAAACCACATTAAACCTTGGCCATGGCTTTTCGTGGCCTAGTGGTTCCGTTTCTCACCATGGCCTTTGGGTTCCTCCCCCTGGGTCTGCTTTTGGCTGGCTGGAAGACGCCGTCCACCATGATCTGAAAGCGAGAACCAGAACCAGAATCAGAATCCGTCGAGGTGGACCCGACCTCGACACCCAAGTAAAAGTCACGACAGAAAACTAGGCTAAACTCATTCTTTCCCCAGAAACCCTCATTAAAAACATGTATAGAAGAAGAATAAAAACAATGTGTTCTGCTGTTCAGCTCAGATATTGTTTGCATGACACAATGAAGTCAAAAGTATGCACTGATATCTCAACTCGAGTAATGTGAAGAATGCTCATTACTGCAGTAATTCAGTATTTGTACTTCTTAATGTTCCTCTGTTGCAGACCAGCACCACAGGTTAATCCTAGTCTGAACTGAGGGATTTTAACGCCTGGGTATTCCTGGTATTCCCAGGGAGTCCTGGCTCTGGCACGTGTACTCAACCATGTAGTCGGCGGAGGAGCAGGCGGGAGGCAGCAGCTCCTCCTGGGGAGGAGCGTCGCGGGAGGCGGCCAGGCACTGCAGCGCCGCCTCCTTCACGGTCTCGGGGAGGGCGCGCAGGCCGGCCACGCTGTCCCTGTACTGGATCGGGCAGGCGATGATGGGATTCACCAGGAGCCACAGGTTTGGCTTCACGTAGGTGTCTGGCAGGAGGAGGAGCAAAAAGTTGTGTTAAAACGTTCAAGGCACAACAGAGGTTAGGTCACTGTTAGATTACATCAACATCCAGGACCAGAGTCTAGTGTATGTGCGGAGAAGTGGAGGAAAACATTCAACAAATACAACAGTGTTACATTTCAGTGATATGTGTTTGATCTTTCCTAGATGACAGGAGGGAAATGAAATCTAGCAAAGACAGCTCATCTCCCTCTCGGCTCACCTGACGACTCGTCGTACCACATCACTTCATCCTTTTCCGGAAGCTTGATCAGTTTCTCATCTGTCATCGGTGAGAGATGAGACGGGAATGTTACACGCTGTCAAAATCAAACTCAATTCTGCAATCGTGTTTTTTCCAAATCAACTCCTGGAGGATGCTTTTAACTGTTCGCCAGCTCTTCCTGAGCAGTCTGACAATGAACGACATTGGTTCTCTAACCCACAGCGGAGCCAGAGTCCACACAGTGAAGAAACACAATCACCGTAGTGGAACTGGTCCACAGTGGTTGACAGTTTCAACTCCTTCTCCATGTCCCAGTCCGTCAGGCCCACACAGCAGTGCAGGTCAAAGAGCCCGGCGGTGGTTTTAAGCTGGAGGGTCATGGTTCGGGTCCTGTGCCGTGTTTGCTGGAAGCTCTATGAGGAGCTGCGGCTTCGCTGACTCCTGGTGCCTCAGCTGCAACTGATTAGAGTCAATCAGGACTCAACCAGGTGTGTCTGAACCCAAGTGACTGAACGTAACCATCTGATCGGATCTGTGTTTACTGGTGAGGTCAGAACAGTATATCTGAAACAGTGACATGTATCCAGATCTGGCTTGGCAGCAAGACCTTAATTCATAAAAATACAAATTAAGTGGAGCTCAATATTAAAAGTGCAAAGCTATAAATATGTACTCATAGATGTAAGCTGATTACGCACATTTGCACACAATAACTGGGATTTAATTTCAGAAACCTGCTTGTATTTCTACAGGATTTACAGCCCCACGAAGCAAGATCACAGAAACATCTGTATGTCATCAACACAGCTCCTTACAATCTCCTGCCTCGCCCTTTGTGTTCAATCCTTCAGGCCAGTATTGGTGAATGTGGCGTAAATTTCAAGCAAGAAAAACTTTTTCGATTAGTAATCTCCTTATTTAAGTATTCAAAAAACCTATAACACCATATTCTTAACTACATACTATAAACTAATGCTATTTATTTGACGTTATCGCGGTTCGCTAAAAATAGCATCGCGAGAGCTCGTGTGTGTAACCCGGGAAACTCGTGCTGCGTTCACGTGCTGTCGGAAGATCCGTCCTCACGAGTTACGATGTTGTGTTCGTCGTTCGTTGTATCGAGTCGTAATGTGGGATAAAAAACATGAAAGTTACAAGGAAGGGGAGCTCTAGTTGAATGCTCCGAGCATTTAAATCACAGGCTGACGATTGTTTGCAGCTTTTTATGGACACCAAGGAGCAAAGAAAACCTTAGAAGACCTTACAAACCATTTGATATAATTCTGATATAAATTTCATAAGCACGTGTTTTAATCATGCAACGAAGAAAATCCAGGAATGCTGAAACCCATTATTACACTTTTAAATGACCTTTAACAACTAGAATATTGTACTACCTGACCAAACATTCTCTTTTCGTCCGCCATTTTTCTGTTTCTGACATGACATTAAGCCAAGTCGCACCTCGTGCGACCTGCCAAAAACTCACACCTTTTTTTTCAAATATTACTCTTCCCCGTTGAAAACCTGCAGGGGGATCCCTCATCTTCCATCCGTCACTTTTGGCTGCCTGACAGCACAATTTCCTTTGCCAGAGGCCAGAGAAAATGTTCCAAACGAGCCTGAATTGAAGAGTTAACTTCTCCACAAATGGTTTAGAGCAGATTGGTCTGTTTAATATCTTTTTTTCACATTTACAATGCACATTTCACAAATAACAGATCAATACAGTAATAAATCAAGTTTTACAGCATCAAAAAAAAAACAATCATCTTTAAATATCTATATATCTTTGTATACTTTTAACATTAAGTCTGTCATATACTCACTGGAGTTCACCTCATCCATTTACACAAACTCAGAGAGTTCACACAGGAACAGGAATAGCGACAGGACCGTTCAAGGTTCCCGTCCAGCAGTTGTATTTTTAGTATCTATCAATAACCAAAGTTAAGACCACGAATCAGGAGTCACTCGTTAGTTCTGGGAGGGGAAACCACGGATATGATGACCAGACATGCAGACAAAAAGCTAGAGCACTAAAAACAGAAATAAATACAGGTGGTAGAGCCTGACGCTGAGCGGAGGAATGTGTTCATCTTCTGGACTGGCTGAATTTCACTTTTCTGATCGGACAGTAAAAAGGACGGTCTCCTGCGGAGTCAACCTCCGTCTCTCGGAAATTTGTGATTGCAAATTCGACGGGTGCATTTTCAGCGGGCTGGCGTGTCATGTGGTCGCTGCGTGTCACATAAAACAACATTTACCGACACACAGAGGCGCGTGTGTTAACTCAAGGAGGGGCTCCGGTTTGACAGTCAAATGAGTCGCCTCCCTCTCTGCTGGGGAGCAGACTCGCGTAAACCTCGGTGTTTTTCTGCACGTTTACTTTGTACACGAAAATGAGCCACACGTCACAGGGGAGGCGGGAGGAGGCCTCACTTCTGGGTGGAAAGCGGAGGAAACGCAGCGTCGAAGCTTCAGGAACTTTAACACAGAGGTGAGAGTGGAGACACAGTTCGACTGGATGAAATGATGGAGGAGGAAGAGGAAGGAAAGAGGAGGGGGAGAGGAGGCTCAGAAGATGGGGATGTAGTTGTCGATCTTGGCGCGGTGCCGCTGGGCGATGCACTCGGCGATCCAGACGATGTTCCTGCACTCCTGCTCCTTCAGCTTGACGTAGGCGTAGAAGACGCTGAAGTGGAACTGGTTGAGGAAGGCCAGCTTGTTCAGCTTCACCTGAAGAGGATGATGAGGAGGAGGAGGAGGAGGAGGAGAGTGATCAGTGCACACACACCAAATAAAAAACAGATGAGATATGTGTTGAAATCATTCAAATTCATGGTTTTTGGAGCAGTAGTAGAGTATTTTGAGAGGTGGAAAAGTACCAAAAGTAAGAGAAACTCCAGCAACCCCTGCATAATAGTGAAAAAGATTAAGAAAAGCTGATTTTTGCCTTTATATGCTATAAATTGTAGAACCTGATACTGACAGTGTGAAAAAAACACATTAAAATCAGAATTGTCCTAGAAAAAACAGCTCATCCACATCTTATATGGGCTAAATGGGCTACTATGTGCTGCAGGTGTAAACGGTATATTTTCTCAGATAGTAACTTCAAACAGCAATAACAATTCAAATCTGTGGTAATCTGTCTCAATGTGGCAGATGTATTGTTTCTGGTAAGTCCTGGCATAGCAGAGCCAAACAGGCAAATGACTGAGACGTAGCACAGCATGCAACTCTCTAAACTCTTTCCACAGTGTTTTTCTAGTTACAGACTAGAAAAATAAATCTCAGATTAAACCTGATTTATTTCGGCACATCCCTACATATTCAAGCTCAATAGAAAGCTGCAGGCTTCTAAAGGCATGCTCATGCCACATCTAAACGGGCCATAGGAGAACAGTGTGTCACCTCGTGCTCAAAGAAGCGGTCCTCCAGGGTTTTATCTCCCGGGTTGCTGCCAGCGCCCTCAAACAGCAGCTTGTACTCCTGAGGACGAGAGAGAAAGAGCGTTGTATCTTCCAAACGTTTCTTGAACTATGGAAACGCATACACCGACATTAGGAAAGCATCCTGGAGCGGCGACACTCACGGGGTAGAAGTCGGCCACGGCCTTGACCTGCTCGTAGTCGTCGGCCCGGGCCAGCTGAGCCAGGCCCTCCGGGTACAGCTTGCCACAGTGGGGGAAGAGCTTGGCCCGGTCCTCCTTGGACAGCTCCGTGCCAAACGAGTTGATGGTGATGATGAAGGCTCTCCTGTCTGCCTCAAACTGTGGCAGGGAGGAAGGAGGGAGGGATGTTTCAACACACACTTCAACAAGACAACACAGACCCTGATCCATCCCTGCTTAATAATAAATCCTAGATAACACGTCTCAATAGTCATGGCAGCTTCTTTAAATATGACAACTGCCTCAACTGTTTTCACCCGATATCAAATTATTCAAATAGTTTTTCTGTATACAATCTGTGTGTGTGTGTGTGTGTGTGTCTGTGTGTGTGTGTGTCTGTGTGTGTGTGTGTCTGTGTGTCTGTGTGTGTGTGTGTGTGTGTGTGTGTGTGTGTGTGTGTGTGTGTGTGTGTGTGTGTGTGTGTGTGTGTGTGTACCCCACCTCCAGAATAGGACACATGGTGTCAGCTGTGGTTCCTCCGAGGGTGGAGCAGAACTTGTAGAAAGCCTCCAGGTATGCCTGACGGGAGAGTGGTCCAACACGTCAACACAATCCCATAATTAAAATGGTTGATTTCATGACTTCATTTGAATTCATTTGAATTTCAAAGGGACAAAAAGAAGGTCTCGAATGTGACAATGTGTCAATGCACACCTTGTAAAGCGTGTTACGGATGATTTCGATATTCATCTCGTCCAGGTCCTGCTCCGATATGCAGTCCTGGAAGAAGGCAGCTGAGAAGGAAACGGAGACAGATGAGAAATGCGTTGCTGCCCTCCTCCTGCTCCGCCTGCCACAAAGCCGCCACTGGGCACCTACCCAGGGGCGTGTCCACCAGGATAGCGTTGTAGAGCTCGGCGGGGGTCTGGGCGATGTTGACGGCCTCCATCTGCTCGAAGCTGCCCAGCGGGTGACACTTGGGCACCAGCTCGGAGATGGCGCGCTGGTGCAGGGTGCCGGTGATCAGCAGGATGACGTTGTCGATCATGTAGCTGTACCTGAAGACGCAGAACAGCCGCGGTCACCACAGAGCACAGGCAGGAGATCAGCATCATTATATATACTGTATATATGAAGCTGACTAAGATGATGGCCAACTAGTAATCATCAGTGACAACACTAGAGAAAGATCATTTTCCTTCTCTAGTGTGAACAGCCATTGAACAAATGCCTCAGATGCTATTTAACCAGCCCTCTACGACCCTCTTTTCTTTAGGTGTGGCAATATCACATCTGTTTCTGCACAGATCTGGGACCTGTTCATACTTATCTGGCAACCACATACGGTATAGGCTTCCCACTAACTTCCACTCACATGGAAGTTTGCTAAACAACAGAGATCTTCAATTTCTTCCCAGCGATACAGCCACGGAGCACGTACAACACCCAGCCTCGTATATGCTGACCCAGTGCTCAAAAAAAAGCCGGAACCAGCAGTATATGAATAGCCTGTGAAACTGTGAAAAATCACATAAGTGCTACATGAAGCAGAATATATGCAAGGAATGTTCCGGTCACTCACGTGATGAAGTCCATGAAGCTGGCCAGCGGCTCGTACGACTGGTTCCTCATGTGGCGGAACTCCACCACCATCTTCTCCTTCAGCTTGTCGTCGATGACCGACACGGTGAGAGGCGACGCCTCGTTGGCCAGAAAGCTGCCATAGTCTGTGCTCTGCAGGTGGAGCTTCAGGTCTGCAGGCGAGACGCAGACAGCACGGTTAGGTCACAATCATTTCAAAAATGAGAGGAGTTGACATGAAGAGCTTTACATTTGTTATTGATGAAAAGGATGACATATGGACACGTAATGAACACATCAAGAGAAAAAAGTGAGACGCGTCAAAACATAAAGAAGTGGGGAACTGAGGAGTGGTAGCGTGAATGATCAGAGGGATCTGGGGCAGATAGATAGATAGACAGATAGATAGACAGATAGACAGATAGAGAGATAGATAGATAGACAGACAGACAGACAGACAGACAGACAGACAGACAGACAGACAGACAGACAGACAGACAGACAGACAGACAGACAGACAGACAGACAGACAGACAGACAGACAGACAGACAGACAGACAGACAGACAGACAGACAGACAGATAGATAGATAGATAGATAGACAGACAGATAGATAGACAGACAGATAGATAGATAGATAGATAGACAGATAGATAGTCCATAATCTCATTGCTACTGAAAAAAACAATCACTGATTGCTAATCTTGCTATAAATTTGACTTTGATGCTGTATAACTTTCAGTATATCCGCATTACACTTTTGTCTGTGTTAGCAACACAACTACACTACTGGCTGGTCATCAAGAGGAGTGTATTGCATTTCAGTTTTACTGATGATCAGTTGAGAAGGTCGTCGCGGTAATGATTAGCTAGTCCAATAAAAGTGAGGGTCAGGAGAGTAGAGAACAGAGCTACAACTACTAGGATGCTGTCATCATATTGTCAAAACCGCAGCGTCAGTCGTGCAGTAATTTCACTTCCTCTAGAAAGTCCAGCATTGGTAAACAGACCGTTTGATCCGCTGGGGTTAGCATTATGCTAACACCCCCCGGGTACAGAGCTCATTCCTGCCATTGAATGACACCAATGAATTCCAACTGAAACAGCACTCTCACTAATAAGCCAAACATCTATCACATAGAGGAAACAATGTCTATTAGTGTTTTCAATTTATAATGCATTACCGTCAAATAATACATTATAACAGCTTTCTAGCATTGGGGCTGGTTGCTAGCGAATTAGACTGAGAAGCTCCGCCCTTTCATTGCAAATCCCACTGATACTGGTGTAAAAGCTCTATATACACACCATAACAGCGATATATAGCTGGGTTATGCGTATCGAGAATATAAAAAGCGCCGTCGTGGCTGCAAAGCTACAAGCTGTGACACTGACAGGCTGTTAGCTCCGGGGTTAGCACCAGCTGCTAGCTGTTAGCCTAGCGTCCGCTGTCACTCACCTTCCAGGGTCTCACACTGGACCAGGTTTAGATAATCCGCCTGGGACAAGATCCCCGCTTTGAATCCGCGGACCAGCCCCTCCAGGTAGCCGTTATCCACATTGAAATACAGCTCGGAGAAAGGCATCCTGTCCGACTTTCAGAGACGTCCCTGGGCCACAAGAACTACCGTCGGGATGAGAGCGGCGTCAGCTGACTGCACCATGTGACCGTCACCTGACGGCTCAGCGCAGCCTCCACCCCCTACACACTTCCGGTCCGCCCCCTGGATATGACAAGCCCTTCAAATCATTAATTAACTCGACTGGATAGTCATTAAGTGGTATCTGCAAGTTAATTTTGCCAAGTCAAAACCCCAATTCAGGATATCCGCCATTAGGTTTTGACTAGTCAAAGTTAACTTGCAGATACAACTAATGACTATCCAGTCGAGTTTTCCATTCATGAGTATGGGGTTTCTCATTACAGATATCTACAGTTCATTTTCAGATATCCATGATGTGAATTGTGGATATCCGCAGTTGAATTGTAGATATTTAGCAGATATCTACAAGTGAATTAAGATGTCATAATTCTATTTAAAGAGAATTAAAGATCTATGTATATGCACTCATTTCAAGATATCTACATAGTCTTTTTTTTAGATATCTTAAATTAATTTTTGACTACAACTGATATTTTTAAATAGAGTTATGACTAGTCATGATTCCGAAATTGGAATTATGACTAGTCATAATTCAGTTGTGGATATCCACAATTCAAGTTATGGATATTTGAAAACAAATTGTAGACATCTGTAATTTCATCAGAGGCTATGTCAAGTGTGGTTGTGGGGGTGAGGCATTTTACTGCAGCAGCTCCACTCTCATAATCAGTGAACTGTTTTTGCCACCACAGAGACACATGTAGAAGCTAAAGCTTCATTATGGATGTGTGATGAGTAGAGTGCCACCAATGCAGATATCTCAGAATTGAATTAGAGATATCTGCTATTGTCATTTTGACTTGTCGAAATTGAATTGAAGATATCTTGAAATAAAATTCTCACTAGTCATAATTCAAGTGTGACCTGTCAAAATGAAACTGGGTGAGACTGTGTGAAGGCCCAGCCACACTGGCTCAGACAAAAGGTACCACTGGGTCGCCATGTTGGGGCGATTCACTCTGCGATTTTTGTCGGACATGTATAAAGTAGTAACATGGTCATGTAGTTGGAATCTGACACATTAAACAAAGAATTTAAGATTTATCTGCACACGTGACGGTTAAGCTTGCATTGCAGCACCACTGGATGGCGACATTATAAAAGTTAGGCTGTCACTCTGTTCTTAATTTTACACCATACATATTCTATCTGTGACTTCGTCAGCCTCTCAGTGACTGAACTTCTGCCCAGATCATTAGTAAGAATAATTAAGTTATTGTGCTCTGGAACCCATGCACTTGACCAGTGGTTATTTATTGTTTATGCCTAATTTATTATCACTTATACTTTACCTGCAATTGTACACGTTTGTACTGTTTCTGGTACCCTCTGTTACATAAGTGCTTTTGTTCTATCTTGTGGCATTGTATATGGCAGCTTATCTATTGTTTACATTTTTGTTGTTTAATTGTTTATTGATATGGTTTGTTTTGATTGATGGTATAAGATAACCACAGTATAAGGGGGGGAAAGAATGACTATTCAACATTGTCAACATTGATTGACAGCATTTTTACAAATGTCAGATGGGAAGATAAAAAGTGGTCTATCAGTGACTGATTTAAGTGATCATTTACCTTTAGACTTTAGACTAGAAACAATAGGCTCATTGAGATAGTAAATATATATGATACATACCTGTCTTTACAGTGGTAGAAATCAACAAGTTTAACTTGTGAACCAAAACGCAGACTCAATGTGACGTGTTAGAAAATGGTTAGAAAGCGAAAGATCAAAATATTGTGTCCTTGAGTGTTTACTTGTATGTGTAATGAAACCTTTTTAGTAGTAACTTTTCCCAAAAAAAATGAAAATCACCAGAACAATTCCAATCTATAAAAGTGGTGAAATTATAGACCTATGTGTTTACTATTTATTTTACTTACCTGATATTCAAAAATTCAAACCCGTATCTTTGAAACGTACAAATCGACCTAATATAAAATATAAATGTGTTTCAGTTTGGGCAGTTAAACTATGGAATGAGCTTAGTGATGATTTTAAGTTATGCAGTTCCTTGATGAGTTTTAAGAAAAAATAATGAATTTACTTAAGTGCTGAGGCAAATACCTTGTAGTCAGAGCTCAGTAATGAAATGGGCTGTAGTTGGAGAAAATAATATTATACCATTAATATAATTATGGAAAAGCACTATGACCTGTTTGACCTTGTGTGAGCTCACAATCATGACGACTATGTGCTTCATATCGGTCTGTCCTCATGGTCTTTATCATTTGTGCATCACATCATTTGTAATGACCTACAATCAATAAAATAAATCAATCAATAAAAAATGGGAATAACCTCCCCATAGGTTTTCCCGAGGAGTCTGAAGCTCTCTGCCTGCTGCTACAGTGGGCGGTAAGGCAGATTGTGACATAGGCGGCGTGGTGCGAGAGATTGATAATGTGACTGACTCTTCTCTGTTGTGTGTGATTACTGCACATGGCTCAAGTTAAGACTAAAACTATTTCTAAACTAACGGAGAAAAAGTCAAAACTCTTTTAGAGTTTGTTTTTTTACATGGTATTTGGTAATTGGTGGATAGGGCATGTTTTCATCCTGACTAGTGAGAAGAGTTTTGTTTTTATTTTTTAACACTATTTTTACAATTCATTTAAGAACTGTTGGAGGAATCCGGAGCACCCGGAGAAAACCGCTTTTTTATGTTAGATGTTTAGTTAACCCTCAGGGGTGGTGGATGGGGCGTGTTTCATTCTAGGCCGTCTTTTCTGAGGTAAGATTTGACTTTGTGGTGTCTTGGGTGGGGGGGCTACCCTTGGAGTGGTGTTATGCCACTGCCAACACTGACTGTCCATGTCTGTCCGGATGTTACGTAGACATCGTCTGGGGGCATCGTTTCTTGCTGTGTCACTCTGTTTGTTCTCGAGCCAAATTGATTGAGAGCTTGGATAGTAGTCAGGAATATGCCTGACGGATACAGGTTGGCGATGTTCGTTCCGTTCTAGATGTCGGAGCATATCTCCGACGGTAATGGGAGGCAACTGCCCAGGCTTTTCTATCTGTACAGAATCCCGCTTGTTCTGCATGATCTTGGGTGGACATTGTGCATGGACACCACGTTTTGAAGCGTCACTCTGCTCAACATCAAGCCTACGTTGTAATCTTGGCACGGTTCGGTTCAAATTATTAAATGGCAATTGAGACCTTCGACTGCGGTCAGTACTACGTCCGACAGGTGAAGCTATAGGTGGGTGGGGCTTGAACTGGGACTCGTCATATCTATGTATTACTTTCTGTGGGATCGCTGGCAAGTACACACGTTTCGTTGTTTCCTCGGGCTCCAGCTTGTTTGGTGCGAGTTTGGGTCGATTTAGTCTGTGGACGCTACTTTTTAATGTGTCACTTGGGTTGGTCTTGAGACAAACTTTGAATTTGGACCCTGTTACGGTCAAATCTGGAAGTGCTGATTGAGAGCTTGGATAGTATTCAGGGATATGTTTGACGGATGCCACTGCAAGTGGACGATGTTTGTTCGGTTCTATATGTCGGAGCGAATTTTGGCCATTTGGCTTTTCTATCTGTACAGAATCCCGCTTGTTCTGCATGATCTTGGGTGGACATTGTGCATGGACACCACGTTTTGAAGCATCACTTTGCTCAACATCAAGCCTACGTTGTAATCTGGGCGCGGTTCGGTTCAAATTGTTCAATGGCAATCGAGACCTTCGATTGCGGTCATTACTACATGCAATGGGTGAAGTTGTAGGTGGGTGGGGCTTGAACTGGGACTCGTCATATCTAAGTATTACCTTATGAGGGGTCGCTTGCAAGTGCACACGCTTTGTTGTTTCCTCACGCTCCAGCTTGTTTGGTGCGATTTTGGGTCGATTTAATCTGTGGACGCTACTTTTTAATGTGTCACTCTGGTTGGTCTCGAGACAAACTTTTGTACCTGTACCTGTTACTGCCGCATCTGGCTGCTTAGACTCCTCTGGGTTTAACAATATGTTACCTATACTTAGTTTACGCTCATTGACATCGCCCTCCACAGCAGCAAGCGACGGAAGTGTGAAACCTGGAAATTGGTCTTTGGTAAAGTCACATAAATGGACGCCAGTACTTGACCACTGGCTAACAGAACCATCAATCTTACTGATAATAACTTTATCACATTCTTTGGTCAACCACATTTTCGCCACTTTACAGCCAACTCTAAAGCTTTGCAACCTTTTAGGTTCAGGACTCTGAAAGCTAAAGTGAACATCCAGGCCAAATCCCTCAATGTTCCACAGAGTAACCGTCTCTTCAATTGAAGCGGTCGCTAGTACTTGTTCATCAGTACTCACTGCCAGAGCGGTAATGTCTGTGCATGAACCCCCTGCCTTAAATAATCCTAAATAACGCGCCACGTTATCATAAGGCCGGGCATAGACGAAGGAACCAAGGGTAGTGAGCAGCGTTGCTGTCCGAGAGGAATCCGCCCTCTTCTTAAAACATAAAACGGGTCCGTAGGGAAGGTGTAGGGGTGAGGTCGCCTGTTGTAATTTAGGATCTTCGCTGCAGTTGGCAGGGAAGTAGCGCATGCACTCGGAAGTTTTAGTATCCCAGATAACAATATTTCCATTGGTGGATGCTGTGACCAGTTTACCCGAATGTGCGTCTATTGAGACAATGTCTTTCAACAACCTACTCTCAAGAATTCTCAAGTCCTTTCCATGACAATCGATGTCAGTGATTTGACTGCAATTCTTTGAATACAGATACATCCTATTATCAAAGTAGAAAATATCACTGACTGAGTGCCTCAGAGTAATAATAGGGTCACCGCATGATGTTCCAAGTGAAAAATCCCACATTTTCACTCGACAATCACCAGCAATTGTTATCAGTTTGCGCTTATGAAAATCAATATCTGAATTAAACGAGGAAGCAATGTGCCCCTCTCTAGTAGTGATCTGAAACTCCAAGACAAGAGTTCCTGTGACCGTGTCCCAAACTCTTACAATACCATTTTCATGAATAGTGAGGAGCTCTTTGTAAAGGTTGTGATACAGAGAGCTGCATATGGGATAATTTGTTATGATTGAAGCTTGAAACACATCTGTTCCTCTCCCCATACATTTTGCAACATTGTAGCTGGCCATAACTAAGTCATTGTTAAATAAGTTATAACACACACTGGAGATTGGGGTCCCTTTTCCCATTTCCGGAACCTTAAGGGTTTGCTTATGTTTGAAGTCTTCGGCCCATATGTTAACCATACGATCTGAAAAAGTAATATATGTGTTACTGGTGACATTGTAAAAAATGTTATCAATAGGACCGAGGGCAAGCTTAGGTTTTGATAGCGTATGACCGCCACCAGGCCTAGGGCCAGACCATGTGCGGACGAAGCCGTCATAACCACCACTTACCAGAACCAAAGGGGAAGGTAAGAACGTAATAGAATAGAAAGCCCCGTCTGTACTTCTAAAATATTCCTCAGTGAAGCGATCCGGCGTGCAGCCAATTAATTTCTCAGGTAAAGTGATGTAATGCATTTCATTTCCTGAACGAGTGCAGATGATAACAGTGTCAGCTCCTGAGAGGCGCCTCATATTACCGAATGTTTCAGAATAGAGGATTTTACTACGGTAGACAACGACTGAACCCGCGAAACATTCTGAGAGTTGTAACAGTTCTGTCAGATCCACTGTTGGATACGACTCTGGAGACCTTTCGCCCACAGCCATTTCATTGAAGAACCCCATTTTTTTATTTGTGGTGATGAAAATAAAAACCACTCCTCCATCGTCACCAATACAAAGCACTGATTTAGTGTCATCATACCAGTATGTCATACTAATAACTGGTTTCTCGGTATTTATAGCATAAACAGCTTTTACGTTTTTAGCTATTTTGCTGCAGTCATAAAATATCACTTGCTCATTCGTGGAGACTGCCACCTGTTGCAAGTCACGCAGGTACGCCATATCAGTGACATGCATTGCTTCCCCACTGCTGTCGTCTAGTTTGTCTAATTCAAATGTAAGTTTGGCTTTCATGTCATCTCGCCAGAAAGAAAGGTCACCAGCCTCGGAGATGGTCAAGTATTTACCTTTCTGGTAAATCCTGAGTTCATCATCCTGAAGATAGACGCAATCCTCTTCAACGGCATCCCCAAACTGAATAAACATTGTACGCACGACAGGTCCTCTAGAATACAAAGCTATTCTTTGAAAGGGTTTTGGGAACTGTGTCTGTTCCTCTCTAATTATCTTTCTGTTTACCTCAAATGCATTGGCTTTAGCTTCTATGAAATCTTTTAGCTCAATCATGTCCACAGTGCCATCACCATCATAGTCAATCTTCATATGGATAGCTATTAAATGTTCTGAGCTTATAGTTACATCTAATGACCGAATTGCTACACAGAATTCGTACGGATCCAATGATCCACTTCCATCAGTATCATATTTCCTAAACACGTGTGCAAGTTTATCAAAACCTAGTGCGGCAACTTTATCCAATGCCGACATGACAGCGTTTTGGGACTCCAGGATTGTAGTCAAACTTTCACCTCCTACTAACCTTAAATCAACTACGTTGCAGAGTCGAGTCTGAACAGCAACAGTCAGAATTGCACCCGCCTTACAGAGAATTCTACCACCCGCGGGGAGCCCCTCAAAGATCAAAGCTCCACTTCAGAGGCAACCAGCCAGAGACAACCGCTCAGGTCCGAAAACCCACCTTTGAAGATGACGTCACCGTCTTTCGCCCTTTTAACCAGCGTTCAAACGTCGACGCGTTGCGGATGACGTCACGGAAGCTACGCGCTGCGCGCGTTGCTATGACGACCGGGTACGCTCCCGTCACGGAAGCGCGCACGAGCCGGTGTTGTGCCAAGGTGCTCGCCCCATGGATGTATTATATATATTATTATTATATATTATACATATTATTATATATTATACATCCATGGCTCGCCCCCGGTAAAAACTGTTCCCCCTCGCGGGCCCCGTCTCCTGGCCCCGCCCCACCCCGCAGGAGCGCAGCTCCACGGGAGGAGCGCAGCTCCACGGGAGGAGCGCAGCTCCACGGGAGGAGCGCAGCTCCACGGGAGGAGCGCAGCTCCACGGGAGGAGCGCAGCTCCACGGGAGGAGCGCAGCTCCACGGGAGGAGCGCAGCTCCACGGGAGGAGCGCAGCTCCACGGGAGGAGCGCAGCTCCACGGGAGGAGCGCAGCTCCACGGGAGAAACAAATGTTGTTTAATTAAAGAAACAGATTTTTTTAAATTAAAGAAACAGATTTTGTTTAATGAATTCCTCAGCTTCACATAACCAGCATGACTTTCTTTTTCATTTCTTTGTTGGCCTCATTTACATGATGTCACGTGATCTGACGGACTAGTACAGCTTGACCATCATATCATGTCATGCTACAGGTCATACTTTGTAGCTCTGGTAAAAGAGACAGTTTCTTCTTTCATAGGCAAAGTGGGGGGAAACATTATTTCAGACTTTCAGTCTTTTGGAAGATGAATTTTATAGAAGGATGCCAGACCAAAACATAAAAGAAAAAGTTACATTAAATTAAGTTACAACAATTATAAAATTGACTGGAATTTACATCAACAATTACCCTCATATGAAGTGCTCTAGCTATCCAACAAATTATAAACAATAAAACAGAACTTAATTTTTACAACGATTACCTGCATAAATAAACAAATAACTTTTATACAAATGCAAATCACAGATATGAAGGGGAAGCAGTTATGTTGAGTGCACTGCATGTCCACTTTGCTCAGTTATTATGAGCCGATCCTGCAATGCAAGGAGCACACAAAAATGTCTCCTGGAGATGTTTCCACACATATGGTGGAACCACCACGACCAGCTCCCACGCTGAATCTGGTAATCAAAGAAACAGGGATTAACCCTCCAAGGTCCCGCCCCCACCTGTGGTGTTTATAACTGTAATGTCTGTAATCTGCTCTGTTTGTGCAGTCCTGGGTTACCTTAGGATCAAGGTGAGAGACAGGAGAGGGGAGTTTACTTAATGTATCAGCCTGAATTCCAGTTTTACTTTAGTAGTAATGCAGGACTTCTATCTCTAATGAAGAGGGAATGAGGATATATGGGGAATTGTTAGGTCAAACAAATTTCCATGCCACGAACAAAAATGGCTCACTGGGATACAATGGGAAATAGGAAAAGATATTTGTGTGGGACACCTGTGATTTTCCTCCTACAGGACAAGATATCTGTAGAGGGAAGTGGTCTGATATTAACATATAAAAACACCATATCAATTAGTCAAAATCATCCCATGTCCGTCATGAGAGGCCTCCCACCCGGTCCCTGTCTGAATCACTCACAGCAAGATCCCATCTGATTATGTCGGTCAGGAAAACCTTCCCAACACCCAATCCATCAGACAGACTAACTTTGGAGTATTCTGGAGTGTTTACAGATTATCCTCTCTGCATGTAAGATGATAAGACTTGGCCAAAGTCGCACACAGCTTTATGATGGTTCCAAAAAAAAGGAAAACTATCAATTATCACTCAGGAAGTAATCTCCACACTCTCACCCCCCACCTGCAGCTGTGCAGCAATCAGCCTAAAATGAGCAGCAGCTGAGTGGATCCACGACTCCCTGCTCAGAGTGTAGAAACATCAGTGCGCAGCTGTGCTTCCTCCACTGGCACTGGTGTCGGCTGTGTGCAGGGTTGGGTGTGGAACTGCTCAAACAAGCCCAACAATGAGCCTTCTGGACTTTTTTAGGTACTTCTTTTGTCTGGTGTAGTCTAAGTATCACTTGAGTTTTGACATTTCATTTTAAATATATACATATATTTGTGTGTGTGAATGGGACCTAACCTTTTGGACTTTTTCTCTGCAGGCTGCTTGTGGTTTGTCTGTGGCTGCGGGGCGCCGGTGTAGACTGTGTGAATACGCAGAGAGGTACTGAACACCTTGAGCTGGTGTTTCTATATGTCAGCAAAACTAGCAGTCTGTTTGTCGATTGGACCTTTTTTACTGCAGATTTTTTTCCATGTAGCAGTAAAATCACTGGTGTCTGATTGAAATACCTTTGGCTCTTTGCCATTGTGTGCCAATGAGCCATTTTTGTTCATGCCATAGCAAAAATAGCTATTGCCAACTCAAAAGTGAATGGCAACCTCAAAACTCCTGTTTTCATTAAAAGCCATGAATGGAACAATGAACGCTTATATACTTTGAACTTGTCTGACCCACTGTCAAGACATAAATGCCTCTTGCACTGATTGTGGCCAGGGTGAGAATGCATGCACAGTATATCTGTAAATGTTTGTTTTTCTTGTTTTGTTTTTTGTCAGCGGGTCTTGTGCAGGGAGGACCGCCCTCGGTGCGTGTCCACAGTGACGACGGCTCTAACCGATGGAGTCGGCCGCTCTTCTTCAGACACCCGACAGCTGCTTACGGGACACTGGCCGCGGACAGAGTTGTCCCAGGACAGGAAGATCACACCACCCTTTTGAAATTATCTCAAAGTCACTACCCTCTGATTCCTCGAATGCTACATAGAAACCAAATCTTCAATCTCCCCGACGGCAAGAAGGGTCAGGTTCCCTCCCAGAGGTTTCACATCAGGCCCGAGCAGACGGCTTTCTCACCTGGTCAACTTGACCACGCTCCAGTAGGCTACAGCCGAAAGAACGACAAAGCTGCCGAATATGAAAAAAGCGGCGTAGCGGGTCTGAAAAGTCAAAATGTGGAGCGCAATCTGAGCCCTGGGTCTCGCAAAGTCCATGTAAAACCCTTTAGACTAAATGTTCCCAGGCCTGTAGTAGTTGGATATCGTGCCACTTATGTTTTCCCTGATAGCTTCAATCACAACGGAGCAACACTGGTACACAAAATGAGTCCCAAAGATAAGAAGAGTGGCTCCAGTGCCCGCTCGGAGGACACACAGATCTCCTATCCAAAATGGAGTCCCAGGATGCATCATGGGGATTTGACGCCTGAAGCGAAGGGATATGCCAACGTGCGCCACATCAGGCCCGACAAAACGCGGCCCCAAGGTAGTTCTACTCCAGGTCAGAAGTCCTCTGAGGTTTGTCCAGGATGTAGTGAAGGCCAGTCAAGCTCCAATTTTAATTCAAGGGGACAACTGAGTAGCCGGCACCCAACGCAAAACATTGTTCAGGGGAAATTTAAACCTTTTGAAAGACTTCATAATGGTGACCCCCCTTCATATGCTACAACTCAGACTCAGACGTCCACAGATATGACTCTTCATCCAGGGTTGGACTCCACAGCTGTTACTGGAGAGCCCAGCACCAGGCCTGCTACAACCATGCTAACCTCCAGAGCTCTGGCTTCATCACTGGACCCCTCAGTTCCCAGTGAGCCCAGTACCAAGTCTACTACAGCCATGCTAACCTCCAGATCTCCGACTTCATCAGTGGACCCCACAGTTCCCAGTGAGCCCAGTACCAAGTCTACTACAGCCATGCTTACCTCCAGAGCTCTGGCTTCATCAGTGGACCCCTCAGCTCCCAGTGAGCCCAGTACAAAGTCTACTACAGCCATGCTAACCTCCAGAGCTCTGGGTTCATCAGTGGACCCTTCAGTTCCCAGTGAGACCAGTATCAAGTCTACTACAACCATGCCAACAGAGGAAGGAGACGCTTCACCTGGACCTCAGGATTCACAACAAGAAGAAGAAGGTGTGGAGGAGGGGTCCGAAAGTCCAGCAGCAGATGGATCTCCTTCACAACCATCTACAGTAACTCCTGCAAAGCTGCAAACAGAAGAGCAGGTGGATGTAAACATCTGAAGTCCTGTAGAAAAGGATCAGGGAGAAGTTTAGCTTCACCTTTTAAAGAAGCTGCATTAGGAAAGGTTCACACCAACTCTTGTATGGTTTGGAGAGTGTAAATTTCATACGTTTCCTGTAGATTTTTAAAGGTACGACTACTGCTGCCAACCTTGAAAATGTCTTGAAATTAATAAATCATATAGTAAAAAAAGTGTCTTTTTTTTTAACCTGACAAATTGTCTTTGGAGCAAATTATGCATTTGGTCTCACTAGTTATTGATCAACTGATCGTTTTAGAACGATACATGTCATATATTGGGAAGACAAGATTATGCCCTAATGTTCTTTAAAATGTTTACAGCTGACAGTTTTAGAGTAATACTACTTAGTCCAGATAACATGCTTTGAAAAAAAAAGACAAATGTAACATGAAAAAGGGAACTGGACTTTGAACGCCAAGTAAAACATTTTTTTAACCTTTTATGAGATGGGAAAAGTTATGTAGTGTGTTTGTGTGTGTGTCCCTGGACTCATTGAATTGAACTTTGAACATTTTAGAATAAAACAATACAGTCTTAAAAAGGTAATGCAATGTGTGTCAGTGTGGCCCAACTTTTAATTATTAATCTTCATCCTTTTAAACAACATGAACTGAAGTTTGCTTTATCGTTGCAGTACAGTGCAGTACAAGTTTTTTTAAGTGCTGCATAAGCAAATCTCTACTGTGAGAACAATTACATTAAATGTTTTTTTTGTTTTGTTTTTACTGTACAAAGAGCTCAGGCCCAGTCAATATTTGCGTTGGGCAACGCTATCCTTTAATAGGCCAGAATCATTGAATGCACGACCACATCAAAGTAGTATCATTAGTTTCACTGATCGTCTGTGATTAATATGTGGATTTTCTTCATGTGTGGACAAGCGTCATGTGTGACAACAAAACAACAGTAATAAAAAAGCTAAATAAAAGTACAAATATTGCATTAAATACAAAGTGGGAGAAACAAGTACACACAAAGCTAGCTATAAGCTGCTCATACTTCTCCTTGTGGTTTCTCTAAGTTCCCTGAATGTTTTGGAAGAACGTTCTCTAAAAACATTGGAATAACTGTAATAACCTTCTTAAGATGTTACCAGTGAAAACATTGCTATAAGATCATGCCCCAATGTACATGATCTTATTCGTTCATTAAAATCCTATAATAATCCATGACAGGATTTCACCCAAAATGTACCCATGATTTACTCACAATTTTAAGCTTCATTTTTGAGTGACAATGAAGACACGCTCACTGGCTTTCGTGCGAGGTGACCTTTCACCTCGCACTGAGTCTGAACTGAGTCTGACCGCTTCAGTCTTGCTTGTGAATGTTGTTTTTGCGTTATTTGCGCGCCTTCTGCCTATCTGGATAATAGGAGCCTAAGGGAAGCCTACCTAGCCAGCTAGCCCTCCAGCTAACACACACACAAACACACACACACGTTCTTTATGGCTTTGGGAGAGTTGAAAAATGACAAATGCACCGTTAAAGCTCTCATTTAAACCACATGAATGTACATATTTTTCCACTTAAGTTCCTCTTTGTCCCATACTCATATTATTTTGAGAGGTATATCTATGTTCTGTACATACTTCAACTTATGTTCCTATTTTCCTGCAAAATTATTATTTCCTGCACAATTATCTCCAACTGAAAACAAAATATATATATAAATATATATATAGAGAGAGAAATCTGATAATGACAACATTAAAATAGAACACACACCATATTGGAACTAGGACATAGGACATAGGTCCTGATGAACGTAATAACAACACTATGATGTGCCTGCCGTGAGAGGTTAATCTGAGAAGTTAAAACAAGTATTAACATTAAAGGAGTTTGTTCTGAGGACACCAGCTCTTAAAGTGTCACCAGTGTTTTTACAGGGACTTGACAATCAGCATTCCTTGGAGTTGTTGCCATTGTCGTATTTAGCGAAGCATGCATTCTATTCTGCTATGACCGAAGATGTCTTTGATTGTCACTATTCTATTAATGGATTACTTTATTATTCTATTAATGGATTATTAATAGAATAAATAACAACATAGCTGACAGTCACACACCGATTGAGGTCAGATAGTGGAGCAGACGGTAATCTGGTTAAAACTTGACCCAGAAACACTTACCGGAGTCTGTGCTCCATCTTCATTCTCTCATGATTCACTGGTCCAAATACTTACCTACTTACTTAATAGTACAAATACTTACCTTACATTACTTTAAATATATTATCTTACTTAAGCAGAAATTTTGGTTCTATCTATATTTTACTGGAATAATTATTTTTCAACCTATGTTTTACTTCTACTCCTTCACATTGTCATGTAATTATCTGTACTTTCTACTCCTCAAAATTGTAAATGTAAGAAGAAGAAGTAAAGTAGATGCATGTGTGTGTGTGTGTACTCGTCTCTAATTTGTTTGTTGATGAATCATTGATCAATAAAGGCTTCTGAGATATGAAGTTTTAGTCATCATATCATCTGATCCATCAAATACATTAATGGTCAATACTCATATGTGGTTTTATATGTATGTAGGTATGTATGTATATATATATATATATATATATATATATATATATATATATACTTTCATTACTTTTACCTTTACACTTCAAGTAGTTTGGAAATCCTTTACATTTTTTCCTTTCACTTGAGTAAAAAGCTTGAGTCGAGTATTTCAAGTATTTCTAAATCCTAGTGTCTATTCTTCTACTTGAGTGAAGAATGTGGAAACATATGACATCACGATACCAGCTGTACAATGGCCAGTTCGACATTGCAATTGTACAATCTCAGGGAACCTGACTGTCCAGCTAAAGCAGGTAAACTACTTGCATCGTTTGCTTTACTGTACCTGCCGTTTACATAATAGTTACATGACCATTTTCTGAACAATGCAGGCCTGTTGAGCTGAGGGATCTAGAGTGTCTGACAGTAAGAAGTCAATGTTGACATCTCTATAGTTTGACATGGACGTACAGGGGCGTGTAGTGTTGTCATTTTTGTGTAAGTCACTAAAGCTCCTTCATTTGTTTTGGTTTTGTCTTCTGCTTTCTCTCTCCCTTTCTTGTCTATTGCCACACAGGGTTTGTTTGTGCAAATAAGTGCAATAACAAAAACAGATATGCAAGGCGAGGCGGCTTTATTATGACAGAACATTTCACATACTAAGATGATGTAAAGCAAAACATTTATACATTTGAAATTCAGTATTAAAAAATACCAAAAGCGGGTAAAAAAAGAGGTTGAAAAAGATGGTGTGAAACTGAGAGAAGGAATAAAAAATATGAAACTGGTCAGACTGGGGCTTCACCTACTACCATCTGGGAAGTGGGTCCAGGTTGGTGGCAAAGCAAGGAATGCAAAAGACAGAGGCAGTGTGGGGAGACCTGCCACTGTAGCTGATCATACATATAGAAATGTGTTACATAGATATCTGCAGGGGTGTTAAAATGTTTCTATCTGTCTGTCTGTCTACATCATAGAACACTGCCCATTAATGCGTGATAGCATGAGTTTATTATTGTGTGATGTAACCAATGAAATGTTGAGAATTTCAGTCAAAAAGAAGAGTACTGCAGCACGGTGCCCTGGTGGATAGCACTGTTGCCTCAACTCAACTCAACTTTGTGTATTCTAAGTACCAGTTCACAACAGAGGTTATCTTAAGGTACAAAGTGAGCAACAGTGTGTACAGAGTAGTGGCATAGTGAACACGCTGTCCTTAGACCCTCACTAAGGCTGAGGAACGACTCCCAAGAAAAACCCTGACAGGAAAAAAAAAGAGAGAAACCTCAGAGAGGTTAGGATACAGAGATAGCTAGCAGTTTAGATTTTAGTCTAGAGGTTCAAATGAGTCCATAGTAGAAACAGGGCATGCAGTAGGAAGAGCTGCGGTGAGGGATGGAGTCCTGGATCCAACTCAGCATCTATGGTTCTCTGGGAGGGGACAAAGCACAAAGACTCCATTATGTTATATATAGTCTGATATGTTAGTCCTGTGCCATCAAGGAATAAGAACAGAGAGGAGAAAAATGACGGAGGATGGATGAGGAGAGAGAGGGTGAGAAAAAAGAGAGAATGTGTGCCCAATCCACACCCACAGAGAGAACAGAGAAGATAGTCAGTCAGTCTCAACCTATAGCGGCTTATCTAGGATTTAAGGTCTACCTGTAGGCTTTGTCACAAGGAGGGTTTTTAACCTACTCTTGATGGTAGAGAGGGTGAGACTGGTAGATGGTTCCACAGGAGAGGCCCTTGGCAGCTGAAGGTGCATGCTGTGCACAGCCGGTAATAGAGGGTCAGGAGGTCAGGGTTGTGACAGCTCACAGACCTATAGAGAGTTGAACCTTGAACGCTGAAGACAAAGAGCAAGCGCAGCAAGAGCAGGAGCGACCAGACCTTCCCGTTCTGTGAGCTGAGTGGCAGCTCGGAGTTTGAGCCCGTCGGGTTTAAGCCAAGAGCCGGCTGTCCAGTCTCTGAGCTCCGGGGGGGACAAACATAATCACATATGACTTGATGTTGTCTGAGCCAGGTCCTCCTCACCTTGAGGAGACGGGGCTAAGCAGGTTCACTAAATGAGCACCTAAACGTGGAGAGCATCCTGGAAACACTTTAGCCGAGTGTCACTATAAACTGTGTACTCATTGATTATGCTGCCCCGGGAGGCTTGGGTTGCACTCCCCAGTAAATCAATGCAGCCTTGGTGTGGATATCACACGTCGATAGGGGACACCTGTGAACCGAGATGAGCTTCACCTATAATCATATAAAATATTCACAGAGTATTCTACGCAGTTCTGCACCGGGAGCATGATCTGATAGTGGTCTGTGGAAATGAGCTAAGTACTAACTAACATACAAAGACCATTACAGGTGTAGTGGTGGACATTTTACATGCATCAAGGAGCAATTGATTCATTTTCAGTATTCTTTATTTGTAGCTTGAACTCTGTGAGCTGCAGTCAGAAACGTAACTGTGTCAGCCTCTGTGCATTGTGCCCAAAATGGTTTTCCCAGTCAGATCAAGAATTTTTCCACAACAGTATCAAAAAATATATACTCTTGTGGTGTTTACAGCACACATACTTTCTTTAGGAATCAAAACAAAAACAGATGGAATAACACTGAGAGAGATGTGGCTTCATGAGACACACATGAATACATTTTTCATTTACATTTTTCTTCTATTTGTGATGGTGATGATGGAATATTTGGATTTGCGCCACTGGAAAATGTTTGTGTTCAGCAGAGCCGCACCTCGGGGACACTGAGGAGAATTTCCTCCTCTCTGTTAAAAACTCCAACTTTTCAGGTCGTACCGGCACGTGAGTTTTGCTTTGCTGCACTCACGCTGCCTGGAGAGAGAAGTCCGCCTGTTGGTCGTGGAGGATGGTGACTGTCGTCTATTGTTGGCTGCTTGGCCGGGCTCCAGGCGGCTCGGGGGCCATTATGACACAGGTGAATGACACATTGGGGAGAAATCTAGGCCAGTGTTTGTTTTGAGTCCTTGTATGTTGTGTTACGGTAAAAAGGCATCAACTCTGCTATGTAGAACTAAAAAACTTCCTTGTGGGTTTCCATTTGCAATTGTCCGTATGTATGTACAGTATTTATAGCAGAGGTGAGTGTGCTGTGTAGGGAGCATGCTTTCTCTATTACTACACTACAGATTGAAAGGGATGGATTTTAGCTGAACAAACATCGAATAATGCCAGGACAGAATCACTTTATACTACAGCGCTGCTCACTCCATTTTCTCTAAAAGAATAAGGAAGTGTCCCTGAGCTAGTGTGCTGCTGAAAAAATTGATAGAAAACGCTATTCTACAGAATCCACAGTAGTCTGACTTACTTAAAAAGAAAAAGAAAACGCATTTCTTATGGTTTATTAGCTGCTGGCCTCGTCCAGGTCTCGCTGACAGGGTTTGCAGCCTTCAGAGTGTGAGGAGGCCAGGGTTCACTCCAGGTTGTGGAGGAGTTCAAGTCCCACGGGTCTTGTTGGGAGGAGCGGGGAGCGGGGAGCAGGGGATAGGAGAGAGGCTTGGAAGAGAGAGAGATGAGAGAGAGATGAGTTTCTGCGCCTCCCCACTGAGACGGGACAGCTGAGGTGGTTCAGCATCTGGCCTGGCTGCCCTCCTGCGGAGATGTTCCAGGCCTGTCCATCTGGGAGGAGACCCAGGACTCTCTGCAGACATTATTTCTTCTCCTATGGCTTGGAGACACCTCGACATCAACCTCCTGGAGCAGCTGAGTTAAAAAGAGCCGAGTGGGCTCAAACTGCTGCCTGGACCCAGATTAGCAGACGCGGTTACTGCAGTAAAATCGCTGTGAGATGTTTCAGCCCCGTCAAATAATGCGCCCAGTTCAGAATCACTCCCACTCTGTGTAGATTATAAGAACAAAGAGAGCTTGTTCTGATACTATTTAATACATTTAGTTTTCCATTCATGTAGTGAGACCGGCCTAGTCGCAGCTGAAGGTGATGAGATCAGAATGAAGGAATGAACTTTTATTTCAAACATGTATGCAAAATAGGAAATCAAAACAGCGAATGTCACAAATACACAAGTTTGACAAAGGAGTGGACTGCATACACTTTTTTGTCATCCCACCCCTTTTTTAACAAACATTATTAATGTTTGATGATTAATGTTCATGCTTCGTTCGATGTTTGGTCTTTGGCGGAGCTCCAAGTCGCTATTGTGACACACTGTAAAGCACCACAATGACCTTCAAAGCTTTTACTCAGTCCCTGGATAAAAATATTCTAATGCTTAAGAAAAAAAAGAAAACCTCACATTTCAAAGCCTCAAAGCTACAATAATAAAATCATCACTTTGCTCACTCATAAGGAAACACCTAATTTAGCATTTAAATTCTTCAAATGAATCTAAAACAAGCATTTCAGCATGGAGTATAATAATCAGCCTGAAACCTTAAAACTGTGTAATGTATGAGCAGTCACAGCTGAGGACAGACTAAGTTTGAGCTGTAGTCAGATATTCTGTCATGTCCAAGTGTCAAGTGTTGCTGGAGGCATTCATTCTAAAAGGCTGAGCTGTTCAAGCGTTCACTCGACAGTCGCTCACTATTCATACGTTCTTCAGTGTGGAGCCACCGTTCCCCCCTCTGCCATCCATGAGCTACGCATACATACAGTCTGTGATTTCCCTTTGATTTGCACCATATCATTTATACAAGGACGGACACCTGAGAAACACTGTGAAATAAAAGAGAAACCAAACAGTAATGTGTGTGTGTGTGTGCGTGTGTGTGTGTGTGTGTGTGTTTGTCTGTCCACCCACGCCACATTCCTTCTCCTCAGCCGCTGTCTGTCTCGATCATCTGACAGATAGCGTAACAAGTCATCACCTCTGACAAGTGATTATTGTCTGTGTTACCTGTCACCCCTTCTCAACTGAGAAAACTCTGCTGATTGAGGAGCCTCAACACAATGGATGGCAAGGTTATTGTTATTGTTATTGTTATCTGAAGCACTGACTGATCACTTCCTCATCATCGTCCTCAACTTCTCTGCAGCCCCGGCCCTGACCTGTTGTCCCGGCTGCCCACAATAACGTATTGAAGAAAACAATGAAACGTTGCGCCTCGACCTCTGTTTGCCCTGACAAATTAATGTCTTTTCGGGGAAACGATAATGTGATTTGTCTTTGCATTGCTGAATAGGCTTAAACACTGAAGGGAAAGTGACACGGTTATTCTGAGGTCAGTCACTGAGGTCACCTGGATGATGGATGGATTAGAGCCAAAAGAAGTAGGGCAGGGTGAAGAACTATTCTGTTGCACTTTGTCTGACTGTAAAGATTGATAATGTTGTCCTCCTTGTCTCCTGGCACAAATCTATGACCTTCAGAGCAATCCCACCTCATCAGACTAGAAACTGCCTGTTGAAAATTGTTTGTTTGGTTTGTATTTTTGAGGAAAAATGTCCTCAGGAGATTGTCAAAACTCTGACCAGTAAAATGAGAAGATGTTGCTCCAACTGCTGTGTCCCTCTAGGACTCCAAATTGACATGGTTTTGATCAAATCTGTTTTGACAGTCGTGATCTCCTCGGCCTCTGTTTGACAGCTCCGGTTCAGTATACGTTCAGACTAGCAACACTTCCTGGTGCTTTCAGGTGAAGAGAAAGTGATTTCTGTTTCAGGTTCCCAGCACTGCACTTGTACTAAGATGTTTATTTTGAGCAAGGTGTCTAGATGTCTGCTTGGGACACTGGCACAGATATGAGACAGTGGTTCCTTGTTGCATCTTTATTGTTTCTTCCTGGAACATTTCTGCATGTCGGTCTATTCAGAAAAAACATCCAGAGAACAAAGTGTTTGATTGACAGTTGAGCTCCTCGACGTTGACACGCCTTTGTCGGCTGCCTATATAGAGGGAAGCGGCCACGCTCCTGCAGCATCAGGCATCGGAGTCCAGGTGTGACAGGTGAAACCTTCACATTCTTCTCCTCTGTCCATTCTGCTCTGCTGCTGCTAACTAAGACGAGGACACGCTGACAGAGAGTTTTCCAGATTTCAGGCTGAGCTGCTGAGCTGAGGTCGAGCATCACCATGACTCCAAGTTTCCTGTCCGTCCTCCTCCTTGCGCTGACGTTCGCTGCCCTGGTGAGTTGGAGCCTTTTTTGAGATTTCTTTTTTAAATATGTCACTTGAAAACCATCTCCAAATTATCCCTCCACAAAGCAAACTTGTTATTTTATTCACTTTGTGCCCTCTGGTTGCTTGCTGTTATTCAGTTTGTATTGTATTTTCTGTTTTCTATTTATGCTGTCCATCTAACATTGAATAATTAGTCTGATTGTCAAAGTTCTTATTTTTTAATTTTTTCTCGGATTTATCAATGAACAATGTTAACCAAAAGAAACATGAGCCAACAGCATATTAGTAGTAGTAGTACTAGTAGTAGGAGCAGTAGAAGTAGCAGTGGTAGGTAAAAGTCATAGTTTAACTATATCTGCCTGCATGGAAACATGGTTTACAAATGTGCAACTTTTCACTTCTGTTTTATAGGATGGAGCCCAGATTGGTGAGCTGAATGGCACATACTTTTTATTTTAATCTTTGTAATAATAATAATAATAATAATAATTAGTGCCGTACCTCATTTCTGAAATCTTCTCCTTCCAGATGCATCCTCTGATGTCTCAGAGATCATCGCTGAAGTCAACAAGAACTCAAGTGAGAGGTTTTCTCTAATTATTTTGTGATCTCATCAGCTGTTTACAGTTTTTCCTCAGTCGCTTTGATGCTTTTCTCACATCGCTATTAATGTTTGCACAACCTAATGCATAACCTGCAAAACCCTGTCACTTGCTCAAAATGGATAGTTCATCCCTCAAAAGCAAGCATTCATTGCAAAGAAGCTGTCAGCGTCATCAAAGTGAGAAATCTTGATAACATTGTTTAGTCAAATGGCTTAGTCATGTTTTCATCTTTACATCACTTACTTATTCAGCATTCATCAATGACACCATAAGTAAATGATAATGTAATAAAATAGCAGAGAATTGTATGAAAGTAATTGAAACATACCCAAAAGCATCTAAATTGTGTTCAGAGGAATAAGATTAAGATGTGCACAAATGACTAAATGTTGTGTGTTGTGCTGCACTAATAGAGAAAAGCACCAAGGTGACAGAGAAAAACTGTAATGTGGAGGAAGAACAAAAAGTTGACAGTAACAAAAGCCACATTCCTGGTCTGAGGGCTCAGTTGAGACTCTTCTTTATGTGTCGCTGTGCAGCCACCAGGCTGATCTACGGCGACATTCGGCCAAGCAACCTGAGGAACGCCAGCCCGTGCACAGCCCGGGGCTGCCTGTGGCCTAAAAGCGGGCGATTCGTCTATGTGCCGATTATCATCTCTCGTTCCTTCAGTGAGTAACAGTGACTTCTCTCTACATTGAATTGGAGAATGCATCCTGGATATAACGACAGTTATCACTAGATGTCTCTGTCTGTACTCTTGGGATCTGTTTGAATTGATCTTTTAATCAGAGTTTTTTTTTTAACAATTGTCATGATTTGGCTACATTATCTACTTAAAAAGCTTTAATAAGCTTCAGCTTTTTTTCAGCTTTGCCTGCAGTGTTGTTTCAGATCTGGAACCAGCTGCAGCTGCAGTGAGTTTAGTACATGTAAATGCCTTGGAATAAGCTTCATTTGACATCTTCATGAGGGAGACAAGTTGAACTGATTACAACCTTAGTCTTTCTTCATCTCATAAACTGTAAACTGGTGATTGTCTTTGAGGGAGAGAGACTGAGAGCGGGATCAATTTATAATATACGCCAAAGTAAAACAAGGTTTCCTAAAGGTCCTAAAGGTTGATGAAGATACACATATCAGCTGCAATAGGAAGTAATGTCTGAGTTTACAATGGCAGAATTAGAGAGAAGATTAGACAGAAGACGTCTCAGCCATTTTTTTTGTCTCCATACAGGTAGAAGTCAGCGCAACCTCATTATCAACACGCTGGTGAGCTTCCACCGCTCCACCTGCATTCGCTTTGTGTGGAGAAAAAGGCACACGAACTACCTCTACTTCATCTCTTCAAACGGGTAGGAACACACACACACACACACACACACACACACACACACACACACACACACACACACACACACACATACAAGCACACTTACACACTTTTCATGTGTTAGTATGTGAGTAGTAGTAGTAGTTAATCCAAAGACAACATTTGGTTGACTTGCTGAAAATTTTAGACAGTGGAAACGTATCCACAATACCTTTGTGTGTGTGTGTGTGTGCCAGGTGCTGGTCCTACGTGGGCCGGCAGAGACGTGGACAGTATGTCTCCCTGCAGAGGAATGGCTGCTTGTACCGCGGCACGATTCAGCACGAGGTCCTGCACGCGCTGGGCTTCCACCATGAGCAGGTTCGCTCGGACCGGGACACCTACGTCTCCATCCTGACTCAGAACATCAGGCCAGGTGAGCAGACACCTCAGAACTGCAGTGAATTTAATTCCTCCACACACTTCATTTATTATCCCCAAGGTGGCATAAAACAAACATTCAGTTCCCAGACTTGTAGGTTTAATTGTGAATCCCATGTATAAGCTCGCTCTTCATGATTTGCTTCTCTCTCTCCAACTGCACAGATGCACTGAGTAACTTTAGGAAGGTGGCAACCAACAACCTCAACACCCCCTACGACTTCAACTCAGTCATGCATTACAGCAAGTGAGTGTTTGTGTGCATGGCACACCTGATTTTGACAACTATACAGTTTATATAATTATGTGTGATTTGTGTGTGTATACAGTGTAAAATCTAAACATCTTAAGTGTTTAATCAGTAGAGGGTGTGCTGCGGAACCAGAGAGCGAGAGAGAGAGGAAGAGAAAGAGGGAGAGATGGAGAGAGGGAAGGAGAGAGAGAAAGGGGTGGACGTACTCAGTTCATTTTGAACGGGGAACTGCAAATACAGCGCATTTTCCCGCCCCTTCCACCAACAGCCAATCATCAGCCGAGCAAAGAAAAATCTAGCCAATCATGTTGTATCACGAGCGCATAAATAATGCGCCGAGCAGCCCGGCCTCAGGATTCGGCGCATGCGTAGTTGAATACTCCCCGTGGAAAAGTGTTTAGACCATCAAACTGTGGTAAAGTCGATGGTTTTTTGTATTGGTATGTCTAAATTCAGTGGCAATCATATATAATCATATATATTATATATATTTTTTATTTTTTTGTTCTATAACATATATATGAAATATACAGTATGTGTGTGTGTTGGTGTGTGTTTCTTTCCTGTTGTCGCATTAAAGGGTGGGTTTGTCCATGTCTCCATTCGTTTCGGTAGAGGTCTGGTCTGCTTGGTTTACTTAGCAGCATTACTGAGATGGTTGCCGAGTGGCAGGACTAACCTAGAAGGACTTTGGTAGAGCCGAAAGGGAAGGTTCCAGTCGAGCCGAGTTATTCTGAGACACGGTGGACATGCAGCTGCCAGACTGTTGTGTGCCACACCTGATGTGATGTGTGGGTATGCCCGTCCAGGTACGCCTTCTCCAGAAATGGTCGGCCAACCATCCTGGCAAAGAGCAACCCAAACCTCAATTTTGGTGGTGCCACACAGATGAACGCCAACGACATCGCCCGGGTCAACAGGCTGTACCGATGCTGTGAGTGCAACGACTAGACAACTGGAATAGTTCGGCTCAGTCAAAGACGTGAGCTGAATGTGACTCTTTACTGTCTCTCTCCAGAATCAGGACAAGCCCGGCTGTGACCCGGCTGTGAACAGAGGCCAGGCTGGGGTTCTGGATCACGACGGTGTTGCTTCTCTTTGACCCGCTGATTTTTTTATTTCATTTTTTTACTTCACATACTCTGGTTTTAATTGTTTCCTCATTTTTACATTGTTTGGTTATGGTTGTTATTGTTTGACTGAGGAGGCTTAAGAAATGATGCCATTCAACTAATTCATGAAGTAAGTACAGAAACAAAAGATAAGATAAATATCCATTAATTATTCAGAATAAGAGTCAAATCACAAATCAGAAACAACTCGAAAAGTTAAAAATCAATGATTTAATGATTTATTATAAATGGATGATTTTAACGATCAGGACAGTGAAGATAACGTTGATAAAAATGCCTCCTCAGATTTTTTTCCTTTAAATGTTTTGCTTCTCGTCTTTTTTCTGTCAATTTTTTTTTTTAAGATTTCAATAAAAAATACTCAGCAAAACTCAGCGTAACTGGCCTGTTTAAGGGTGTGAGTTCATAGTGTGACCAACAGAGGGCAGCACCTATCCATCACTGCAACATGGCTGAACATCCATCCCTCCATCCATACATCCATCCATCCATACATCCATCCATCACCTTACCTGCATCTACCTTTAACCCACCTGTCCAGGTCCTCATCACAGGACACACGCAAACAATCACTCTCACTTGGGGACAATTTTACGTCTTGAAATAGTTTTTTCTTTAGTAAATCACAGTGGATTGATTCTAAATGGTTACAGCTGTGGTCTGAGAACAGGTACCAGCGTTGTTGTGTTATTTTTTTCCGACAGAAATTAACAACTGGTGTACAGAGGAGAAACACGGAAATACATTTGAGTCCCACAAAAAGCTGAAAACTCTCAGGGTTTTGCAACATGTTTTCAGTGGTGTCTCGGCTCAGTCGTTGTTTCAGGCGTCACAGTGATGTATGGGCTCCGTCACCTGCAGGTTTCAGTCAGGACCGTGACAGACTGTGAGGAATACCACAGACTGGGGGATTTATTCATGCAGGCAGCCATGTCACGCCCTGGGACTGCTTTGGTAGTGTCGCTGTTGTTCTTCCCATGAAAAGCTCACATGAGGAACCTGAGTTTTTGACACGCTTTTATCCAGAACCTGTGGGCAGAGACGCCTGCGGTGAAAGCCTTTTACGCAAGAGATGGTGAACAACAAAAAAACAGGTTTGCTCTCGGTCCGCTGCGTTTCAGTGGAATCGGGTTTTGTGGTGGAAAAATATAAAGAATATCATGGTGAAGAGTGAAGGGAGAGACAGGAGACACACGGCACAATGTCTAGAGAAAAGGAACAAACATGCTACCTAATCAATGTGGAATAGTTAGAATTGTTAGAGCCCTGACCACTTAATATAATAAATTCCCCCGGAGGGCTGAGATCTTTGTCCTGGCCGACTTAGTTTGTAGAACTTCTCCTTGTACAATAGTTTCAGAAATACTCTATATCTGTTTTATATATACGTGTGTGTGTATATATATATATGTTATAATATCTCTATATCTTTTTGCAAGTATGTGATTTTTGTATTTTAAGCCAAGCTTTTATCAGTGGGAGAGGAGAAAGAGTATGTCTGAAAATGTATTTCTCACCTATAGCTTTTCTCAGTAACAGTTTAAGTTTTTCTATCACTGGAATTGTTTTCCCCAAAAAATGTTCTAAAATAACACAATAACGTGAAAAGAGAGAAGAGAAAGTGTGAACGTGGCGATTCAGTGTCCTTGGGCGAGTTTAGTGCGTTTGCAAATCCAGATCCAGAGCACTCTCCCAGCATGAGAGGGAGTGTGCGGGGTAAAGGCTTGGTCCAGGTGAAGCGGTGTGACCTCAGAGAACAGGTGCGTCATGTTGCATCATGTGAAGCACAAGGCAGGTATGTCCCTGTTATCCTGGCTGTTTGCTGATGTAAGGTACAGGGTGACATGGATGCAGGGATTACGATAACAGAGACAAAGCAGGTTACTGCAGGGAAAAAAAAACGACTTCACTGATCTAGAGTTTTCATATTCAGTGTCAGGTGTGGAAAAAACACGCTAGTCTTGTGGACGTGTGACATTTCGTGTTGTTTATGTGAGGCAGAGAACTGGAGAAAGGTAGACAATATGGTGACGCACCTTTGAATATCAGGTATTCAAGATTCAAGGTACAATGAGAGAGAATGAGAAAATAATTTCCCTTTAAAATAATCCAGAGAAGACAGTGTACTGTATGGTCACACACACACACACACATTAATAAAGGTGAATGTGTCTAGATATATACTTTGTGTCTATACTCTCTTATCATAGATGATATCATGTTCCCCATTCAGGGTAAGTGCGTCCACTTGGAGCTGAGTCAGTTGCAGTTTTTTGTCACTTCTGTCGGCTGTCAGCTCTGCTGACGGACGGAGGCTGGGACGAGAGGTCAGAGACAGTGGCGCTGACCGAGCAGGAAATGAAAGCGAGTGCAGAGAGAGAGAGACAGAGAGAGAGAGAGAGAGAGAGAGAGACTGTTTTCACTCACCATCTCAGAACCAGACTCCTCTGTCGTGACAATTTCTATTGGCTCAAAATTGAAATATTCTCATCATAAACATATCCTCTGTGTTGGCTGCCCTCTCTCTCTCTCTCTCTCTCTCTCTCTCTCTCCCTCTCTCTCTCTCTCTCTCTCCCTCCCTCTCTCTCTCTCTCTGTTTATCTGACTGAAGTGACTCATCACTCAGCGGCGCTGGGACTTGTCTCCCACCTCAGCATGCTCTCATTGTTTTCCGCGACAAAAAGCTGGAATTAGACGAGTTTTCAGCACCGGCAGAAAGTGGCCATCCGCCCAAAGATTTATTTTGAGAGGGGTCCCTCTCATCTAATGTGCAGCACGCATTCACACGCACACACACACACACACACACACACACACACACACACACACACACACACACACACACAAACACGTACACACGCACACACACACACACACGAGTACAAGTGGGTACAGACAAACAAAGCTATCCCTGCAATGTCTGACTCCGACTTTGTTTGTCTCACTTTAAATCATTATCATTATCATCATTATTTATCATTGAATGAACGAATTAATCTATCCAATCTCCAATCCCCAATCTATTCATTTGTCCCTCTGTCTACCTATCTATCTATCTATCTATCTATCTATCTATCTATCTATCTATCTATCTATCTATCTATCTATCTATCTATCTATCTATCTATCTATCTATCTATCTATCTATCTATCTATCTATCTATCTATCTATCTATCTATCTATCTATCTATCTATCTATCTATCTATCTATCTATCTATCTATCTATCTATCTATCTATCTGTCTGTCTCTCTGTCTCATAACCCTCTTCATTTAAAGACACAAACAGAAACAAACGGTGAGAAAGTTCAGCTCACAGTAACCCAACAGTCAATAATATTGCCATTATGTTCTTTCCTGCAGTGTTGAGATCATAGTTTGATGCACTGGAATCAGATTGTCTGGCCACTAAGGTCCGGTCCAAAAAAACTCACACTTCAGCAATCAAAAGCCTTAGACTCAGCAGCTCTGACAGCATCGCTCACTCTGAATCTTCCCAGTGCAACAGGTCAAAACTGAAGCATGAGAATCAATGTGTGAATCCTGAACAGTTTGGAAACAGCTTTTAATGAGCTGTGTCTGCTGCTCAGAGTCATTTAGTGCAGTAGCTTATCTATCTAACTACCTGACTACCTGTACATGCACCTGTGCAACACCTGTCACTAACACAAGGACAGGTACACGATCTATCCTCATAGTGTGAGTGGAGAAGCAGCTGCAGCAGCTTCCTGATCATCTGGCTCTGCCACGATCTCCCAGCTGATGCCTCCAACCTCTTCTTCAGTCAGTCACAGGAAGTACAGCCATCCCAAAGGGATCAATAAAAACAGTCTTAGTCTAACCACACTGCTTAAGTCAGTTGTTAATTGTGTGCTTCGGTGTTTACAGGTCCCCAGTTAGTGTAACGCTAAAAATACTGTAGCAGGTTAACGTGACATTCACAGTCATTTATAACTGGCTTTTATTCTGAAAACCAGTATAACGCATAATGGGAACAGTATAAGATGACAGTACAATGATCACTGAATGCACTGTAGATATGCAGTGGTGAAGAAGGAATGCATAGACAAAGTATCCATCCATTACTTCTACTTAAGTGAAGTACAAATCTGTGGAAAACATCATTATAGACACATTATTGGCACACCACTAATCAGGTCAAAGGGATTGATTGATTTACCACTGAGCTCACACACACACACACACACACACACGCACACACACACACACACACGCACACACACTTAGCCAGTAGGGTATGGATATTGAGCTGGAACCTGAACGAAGCTCGTTTAAAGGTTGTTTGGGTTTCAGGGGCAAATCAGTCTGCATGTGGTTGGATGGGGGGGCAAACGAAAACTATCTCTCTCTCTCTCTCTCTCTCTCTCTCTCTCTCTCTCTCTTTCCGCCTCTTTCTCTCTCTGTCAACCAACAACCTTTAAGGTGACAGACGGGCGTGGAGGTATGATTTATACAAAGGCACATGTGTGTCAAGGATAGTCAAGAGGTAGGGAGAGGGATGTTTCTCTCTCTCTCTCTCTCTCTCTCTCTCTCTATCTCTCGCTCTCTCACACACACATACACACACACACACACACACACACACACTGGTTGTGTGTGGAGGAGTAAAGATGAGCGGCTGGTATCTTAGCAACAGCACGTTAAAGGAGGAGAAAGGAATGCAGCGGTGAAGGTGGATGATGTACCAAACTACTGAGACTCCACACACACACATACACACACACACACACAGACATGCACACACACACACATACACGCACAACGCACACACACACACACACAATATCACACTAATGGGGCAGTCTTGTTGCTGGAGCCCCAGGACAGCAGACAAAAGGTTTTCTCTTTGAGCTCCCTGATGAGGAGGAGGAGCTTTGTCGTCTGAGCCGCTTCAGGTTTTCAGGACCATCTGAAAGCCTTTGATCGAAGGCGGCCATTGTTTTACCGCCCTCGAGTTTAAAATATCTCCCTCGTATTTACCTATTCAAAGCGTTCAGTGCTCTCCCTTCCCTTCTGTTTGTGCGATCTCTGCAGAGATTAATTTTTAATGGGGGAAATTTGAAGGAAGCTCCCATTATCCCCTTGTTTTTCTCTGCTCGTTTGTGGAGGAAAACAAGTGGTGGAGACCGAAGGAGGACGCACTGCTTCATGAACAGTCGAAAAGTCGTTTTGCATCACATTTCTCAATCATTTCACACTGTTGCTAAGTTTGACTGTTGGACTCCTCGCCTCCTCTGCTCCGGTTAAATAGCTCACGACTGGTGGCACTTGCATAACAGTTTGGCAGCAGGCATTAACTTAATCCTCTTGCTGCTTCTTTCCGGAACCTTGGTTTCACATTTTTACAACGTTTGGATGGGAGCCTGACAACTGTGTCAAGTCAGTGGGTCCCAGTCCTGAAACGGCAGAGCTGACAGCCCAAATTTTCAATTTCATGGCAGCTGTAAGAGCTCTGTCATCACTGCACCCCAGGAGCACAATCACCCACATGCAACACACTTGTCGAAAATAACAGAAATACATAGAGAAATAATAAGTTCAGTGACATGAGTCCTACTGATCTGTTGTTTTATATGATTTGACTAATAAAAAGAAATGCATCAAATCATTGATTTGACGTGTTGCACGACTCAAACAAGACATTGTTTTACATTCAGGCTTGTCAAAACATGACAGTGCTATCCATTTTCTGTTATCTAAATAGATGCAGATAAAATATCCCTGAACGATTCCTGTAAATACACTTTAGATGTCTGTGTCCTCTCATCTTTGCACGTAAAGTGAATTCTTTCTTTTCCTGGTCCGCCTGCGGTCTCCACATCACACACAGAAAATGGCTCCTGCTGCTGCCTAAAAGTCAGTCTCGACATCTTTTTTCTATTTTTTTTTGGTCTAAAACTGTATTTTTTTTTCTTTGTTATGTCTCCCTCAAGTTCTATGAAATCAGACCTGAAGCTGCTGCAGGTCTTGTTTTCAGTCTTTTCAACCACTCGCCCCCTCCTGCTCTGTCTCTGTACATCTGTCTGTCCTGCTTTCTCTCCATCTCACACCCGTTCACACACACACACACACACAGACGCACACACACACACACACACACACACACACACACACACACACACACAGACGCACACACCTCAGAGGTGTTTCTTTCGTCTAGGGGGTGAGAATAGGATTGGCTTCACAAGGGACCTGAGAAGATGCACGGATGAATGGATACAAGGAGGGTGAAGGAAGGATGAGGAGTGGATGGAGTTGGTGGAGGGGGTGGGGTGGGTGTTGTGGTTGGGGGGGGTGGTCATGAAGTCGGAGAAGATGCCTGGCAGTGTGTGATGGATTGGATGGGGGGAGAGTGATAGAGGTGGAAATAAAGAGGAAGAGATGGGAGGATGTTCTGGCTGAGTCTGAGTCCACACAGTGACAGACACATGGTGGTGATGAGGAAGGACGGAGGAAAAAAGAGGATACAAATAATGATCAGTACTCCTACTTCCTGTCAAAACCAGGAATACTCTGTTGAAGATCATGATGAACCTATGATGAAGGATTGCAGGGAAACATTCACTGAAGTATTACTGATTGACTGAACATTGACACACACACTTCTTATTTATAGGATTAATTCCTCTTTCAAAAAAAGGTCCAAGTTCAGACAGCAGAGGATAAAGGAAAATATCTCCTGGATAAAAGGTTACAAAATGTTTTTGCTTTCATTTTTGCAGAACATATAGGGCAAAGGTAGAAAATATATATCATATCACTCAGAGTCTCAAATCTACCTAGACAGCTGGGACTGAGCCATTGGACCCTCATGAACTGAATGGAGGATGTTTCTGAAGTATTCACAGCATATATCACATATTATAACACGTATTTACAACTTCTGTAGCCTCCATGTATCAAAAAGCCTATTTTTACATTGCCTATATACATTTATATATTTATATTTACACATTACATACATTTACATACTTGACATTGTTACATTGCAAAGTAACAACGGTAAGCAGGCCTGGAAATGTGTTTTAAATGGCAGCAAATGTGCAGTAAGTGTAAAAAAATGTAATAGCAGCATACCAGAGGCTCCTACACACCTGCAGGAGAAACACTGCGTGTGCAAGTTTCTTTTCTCCAAATCTACTGGGAGATAGTCCGGGGCTGGAAAAAGCTCAAGGAAAAAAAAGAAAAAAAGAAATTGATGTGTGAGGTTGTGGCAAGGCAGGGTTGGGGAGGGGTTGAGGGGTGAAGGATATATATCAAAGATATCAAAGCGGGGTGAGGAGGGAGGGTGACGAACAGATGTGCTCACCAGAGGAGGAGCCTCCTTGCCTCGGAGCAATATCTGTGCCCCGCTGGGGGTCATTACCGCCTGGGAGGCTTTGGAGGGTCTGCAGGGCCACACACTGGTGCACCAGGCCCCCTCACCACACACTGACAAAAGTATTAAAACACATAATTTATCTCTATCTTACAGCCTCCGACCTTCAACACTTCAACTCATGAGGTTGAAAACAGGATTTAAATGTCAATCTGAAAATGAAGGAAGAAAGAACCATTATTCATATGTTATTCAGGTGTAGAAACATAGTTAAAGTGGTAGAAAACAATGTTGGTACAGTATGAAACTTTTTCCAGCCAGGGCAGTCTTGTTTTGTCAGGAACTGGATCTGAGTTGAGTCGCTAAAATAAAACAGGACTTGCTAATAATCTAAACCTCTATGTGGCAGAAGAGATGATTACTGTGGTAACGATTGCAAACAGAGACAGTTTTTACTCAACTCACTCCTTTGAGTTACAGCAAGACCTATAGTGCAGCTAAAATCAGCTCCAAGTGTGAGCAGGCTAACAATCATGTTTAGCGGAGGTGGCTGGTTGTATGCAGTAGGTGACAGAGAATGTGAAGTGATGGTTTTTCTTTTCTTTTCTCTCACTCCATTAACTGAGTTATGCCTTGTTAACTATTCATATCGGGGAAAATGTGACATGTGAGCTGTGAGTAAACAACAATGCAAGCAGGAACTGCACGGCTCATTAAATGTAAGAAATCAGCTACCTGGTGTGTGTTTATGCATGTGCAGGCATGCGTTTCCATAGTTTTAGATGCATGTGTGTGTGTGACAGAGTGTGTGGGTGTCAGACTATGGACAGCCTGTCTTCTCTCTCTCTCTCTCTCTCTCTCTCTCTCTCACACACACTCTCTCTATATATAATTGGACTCAGAGGAGTGAGGGGATCCGCCTACTGGCTTCGGATTATGTTGATGTACGTCAAATATTCCTTTCTCATATCTGGCTCTATTGAGGGTCTGTATAGTGCACCAGCAAGTAGAGTAGGTAGGAGGTGTGAACACACACTTTGTCTGTGACAGATAATCGAACACTTTCTTGATCTTCACTTGGAAAAACCAACCAAACAAACAAACGAAAAACAAACTTGGAAAATGACTGAAGAATCATAAAGCCAGTGGATGGACGGAAGTACGTCCATCTAGGTCATGACTCTGAGTCATTAGATTTCATTCAAGTAAATTCACATTGTGACCCTTATCAGATTAGATAAGAACCCTTGACACATAAAAGGTTTTTGAGTGGACCCAAGGACCTGGGTCTAAGTGTTGGACTCTGAGTTTCTCCCAAAAAACAAACATGCTGAGTTCAATTACACACTCTCAATTGGTCCTTGATGAGAGTGTGGTAGTGAAGTGTGTGTGTGTTTGTGTGTGTGTGTGTGTGTGTGTGTGTGTGTGTGTGTGTGTGTGTGTGTGTGTGTGTGTGTGTGTGTGTATGTGTCCTATGATTCCATATGATTCCAGATGTATTTCCCTGCTTTCGCCTCGGGGTTTACTGGAAAAAGGTCGTAGTAGATTCCAGTGACACAAAATACGGAAAACAGTGGTCCTCCAGGTCCTTTTATACTCATTAAAAGTCGTACATCTACACTTTATATGACTGTTTTCGGGGTGGGGATACAAATTTGCATATTTTCATAATACTGTATAAAAGCCCCTCCAGAGCAAATTTATTTCGGATCTCGAGGTTCGACTGTACTAGAAAGATAGTACCGGGTTTCACATTCCAGTTAATGGAAACAGTCGAGTCGAGCCTGTATCACGTAGTGGAGAAGAGGCATACAGTAAGGTAGAAAGCAGGTACTGCAGAATAATAGACAGACGGGCAGTAAAAGGCTGGACGACCGGTACGAAGCTTTTAACTGTTTCATAGCAGACGCCGAATCAACATTCGTATGGTGAGTATTTTAGTCCTCAACAACAGAGGCAGCGGCATCGATTATCATCTCCATTCTGCTGTGCACACCTGATGCTTTGTGAACCCACCAGGGCGCGTGTCCTTGTCTGATCCTCGTCCTTGTCCAGCGACGTGACGTTAATGTCTGAGTGGACTCAGCTCGCCGAGCACGCTTTCACTTAAGACTCAGCTCCCGTTGGTTGTTTAGTCCATCAGCGGGTTTCAGTGTGTGTGTGTGTGTGTGTGTGGGGGGGGGTCGTGACAGCTGAGTGTTGCCATAGAGCAACAATGCGCTACGTGTGGCTGTGAAGCTGTCATTAGCAGAGTCTCTGATGGAGGTAATGAGCAGAGTGCATCTCCTCTTACAGACCTGCCGGGGTTAGAGGTGGCAGACCAGGGGTTTACCCTGGGACCGGGCAACGCTGCAACACACACACACACACACACACACACACACACACACACACACACACACACACACACACACACACACACATACACACACACACACACACACACACACACACACACAGTGGGTAGGCTGCCAGCTGCTCTCTGAGGCAGGAAGTGTGTGAGTGAGGGAGAGTGCTTAAAAACCAAGGAGAAATTCATCAGCTCCTGTAATTTCTCAAACTGGAAATGTGCATAATTTGGCCAAACGAGTCCTCAGTTTATCATTGATAATTGGGCAAAGATCAATAACGGGGAAATGCTTGTAAAGGCAATTAAAACAAGTTACATTTCATCACAGGCCCATCAGGCCATTCAATCATTGGTCTATTCCATTATCACAGACTTGTCTGTCTGTCTAATCTAAGAAGAAGATGTAAGTGTTCAAAAAAAAGGCAATCAGCATCATTTGAACATAAGAAAATGTTTAGCTTCTTTATTAATTCATGTAATTCATCTACTCATCCATCCACCTCCGGTATACTTGGGGTGAGGGCAGGGAACACACCCTGCACAGGTTGTCAGTCATTCACAAAGCACGTTTAGGTTGTAACAATGACAATGCATTTGTTCCTTTCCATGCTGGATGTCTGCTTTGTTTCAGTGGTGTTATTCCTACAGCTCGGTGGCTTTCTCCACAATGAGTGCTGTAACACACTTATCCAAAGCCTGAGAAAATAACAGTTTCAAGGGTTTAGCTCATCTCCAGCTGCTGGTTTCACTGTTTCTTGATGGTATTTTTCCATCACACTCTCAATCACTCCAGACCAAATCATAAGCAGAAGGCAAATAGATATCGCCTGAAATACTCTCCATTACCCTGTCACACAATACATAAATTACATGGATAAGATATAAAGGTAATGGTTAGGGATGGCTGGATGATGGATTTAGTGTAGATTGTAACTCTGCATGCATAATGAGGGACGCAGGAGGAAACTGACACGTGGGAGTCTGTGTTTTCCTTTCCTCCACAGGCTCTGTCAATAGACTGTGAAACTCACTGACCTCACCTGTGACATTTGACTGTAAGTGCTCCTCAAAATGCAGGAGTTCATCAAGTGATGCGGATGCACAAACCATCCTGAATAAAAATGGGGAAAAAAAACTGTGAATTGACAGGAACCAGCCTGCACCGTAGGAACCCGAGAGGCAGGCGTTCACCTGCGTTACGGAACACTGATTTCCTCTAGTTTGGCCACTTTACATTTGATTAACTCGCTAATGAGGATTCCTTTGCTCTCTGTGGTTTAAGCCGTGCAGATCAATGTAGAAGCCGGAGAGTCTTGATGAGCAGCCGGGTCGATAGCTGCTGGTCCAGGAGCTGGGGCTGGGCGGCTCCAGATATCGAGATGTCGCCTCTGATCAGGGTGATGGAGCAGAATCGGAGCGAGCGGGGCAGCAGCGTGGCCACCGGGGTCACTGCAGAATCAGGAAAACCAATATGTGTCTCTGCTAAGCCTCGGCTCCAGAGCACGCTGCTGATCTCCAGGGACCCCCCCCCCCCCAACTCTCCATCCTTAGACTGCAGTCCTGGTGATCTTGACGTCATGACAGCCGACCCTCTGCTCTACTACACACACCCATAATAAATGGATTTAAGACGTATCTATCTAAAACAAAAGTCCACCCCCTCCCTGTCTTGTACATGTAAAGAAATTGGCAATAAAAGCTGTCTATCAGGGTTCTATCAGGGTATCTATCAGGGTTTGTTTTAAAGTGGAGATAGAGCAATGTTTAGGAGAGGAAATTCCAGTCATATTCCTGTTCACATGTTGGAGAATTAGGATTAACGCCTAAGACCACACAGTGAATAAGTGGCTGGCACTGTCACTGTTGCCATCCCTCTTCCAGACTTGCTCAGAAGCCTCCTGCAGGTCTCCTCCTCCCTCCTTCGTTCATTCTTTCATTCGGCCTGCTGCCTGAAAACATCCACAGCCCTCGTTATTTTCATATCCCCAAAATTTCAGTGTGACAGTCACGCGTGGGTGAGTTTGTGGATGCGACCATCCAGCTGTCTTCCGCCCACATCTGGTACTGCACCTACCTAACACAGGTGGAAAACCAGGCAACTAGGAGGAAAACAGTGATCCTAACCTCCACTGGCTATCAGATTTACCCAGCGGAAAACAATAAAAACACAAAAGAGAAGAGGCACTGGTCGTCCGTCACTGTCACATCTGGGGTTTTCCCCCCAGAAATCAGGGAAGCAGGCGAAGCAGGAGAGTTTGCGCCGTAGAAGCTGCTGGCAGAGTGGAAACATTTGTTCAGCTAATCAGAGAGTCTGCTGGGAGTGTTGGGAGGATGTGGGTTCATCCCCCACACTCCAGTTAAACCTGACAGAGCAGCTTCTGACTCCACGACAAAGGCGGGAAAACACATCTCACACCAGTCTTCCATGTTTGTCGAAACGCATCACTTTGAACCGAAGGAGGCGTGGGGGTTTTTGTGTGTTTTTCGTTAGCTTTAGACTTGACACGAGGCAGTCGCAGGCTGTCTGTGCGGGGACGCTCCCTGGTGCTCTGACCGCACCATGTGTCGTGTGGCGCTTGACACAATCTGTCTTTGTTAGCGGTAATTCACATGGTAACGGGTTGGGAGTCGAGCCAAAGACACTACCCCCCCACCCCCACCCCATCCTCCTCCCCCCAGAGCGTAGGAGGTCTGTCTTCACTCCACGACACCAGAAGCTGCACACTTGGCTGACCTTGAGAAGTCGTGGACGTGTACCTGTCCTCTCCTGCGTTGCGTTCAGGTGCTGTGGTAAACCCGAGTTAAAAATGCAACATGCATGGTTATTCCACCTCTGCATAAATAAAGTGTGCATAGTCACACAGTGAACTGAATATTTAGTGACTATTCTGAATATTCAGGCTCCATCAGACCTGTCAAAGTCCAAAGCAGGTGAGATAATGGATGTAAAGTGTGTGTTCACCATTTGCTGGATCCTCTCTCTCAAACAGCGACTGTCCAACCAGAGCTAACATGGAACACGCTGATTTTATTGAGATACATTAACATCTCATATCATTTTTTCCCCCCAGGGAAGAAAACAAACAAACAAACAAACCACTAAGCTCTCAGCTGGATGTGAATTCCCTAATGGCATTTTTTCATCCTCATTTAGAAAATCAAAGGTTTATCGTCCTCCCCATGGACAGGACCGACTGTTTTATGTTTGTAAAGATGCACCAGTGTTCAGGTAAACACCTGAACACCGGTGCATCGCTGGTCTTTTTCCTCGGCTCCCTCCACGGCTCCGTTGATCACGCCTGTGTTCTCGCTGAATGCTGAGCTGTGCACATCTGTTTGCAGCTAACGAATGTGATGGTGGGAGTGAAGGGTGTGTTCTGCTACATCTGGCTCTGCAGGTGGAGAAATCCGAGCTGAACGTCGGAGGATGACGAGCAGATTCGAGGGTGCATCCGGAGGCCGCCTTAGTTTGTAATCTATTGTCTGTTTGGTTCTGCTTCCTGTATTTTTTGGATCAGCTTCGTTTTACTGGTACTTATATTGTCTTTTTTCACTGCCTCCTGTGCACACCTGTGGGAGAACACATAGTCCTCAGTCAGGGACGTATTAAGCTAACCCGCCCAGGTGCCCCTGGCCCATATGGAGGCTCTGGCCTCGTTTTTGGTCCGTCTCTCTACCAATCAGGTCCTTCCTCGGGTGTCTCCTCTGCTGCTACTTTAATGTGAGGTGTTTTAGTTTTATTCCTCTATTCATTCTTCATAAGGTTCTTCCTCGTCTCTCCACTCTTTCTATTCATATCTCCTGCCTCTCTGTGAGCGCCCACCTGCGTGTTTTATGCACGCTTTTCTTTCCAGTTCATCATCAGGTTTTGTATTGTTCTTTTCTTTGTGTGTGCGTGTTTTCTATGTAATTAAACCACGCTGCTCATGAGTAGACGTGTGCTCTGTTGCCTGGGCAGCCTTTCAAAGTCAACTACAGAGCAATAGACTCTAAAAACATAAGAAATTACACAGGTTTAGGATGAAAATGAGAGGAAAGGCAGGAGGTACGGTCACACTCCATTTCTCTCTACACACACACATGCACACGCATGCAGATGCTAATAATGAGAATCTGTTTCTTTTTCTCTCTCTCTTTTTTTTTTGTTTAAATAACCATCTCAGCTATATCACCGGCTGTTCCTCGACCTGTGTGAAATCATGGACCTATTTTTTTTTTTTTTTAAAAAGAGAGAGAGAGAGACTCAAACAAGTGAGCCTATGCAGAGCCAGCGTGTGTGTGTGTGTGTGTGCGTGTGCGTGTGTGTGTGTGTGTGTGTGTGTGTGTGTGTGTGTGTGTGTGCGTGTGCGTGCGTGTGTGCAGCAGCAGTAATTACAGGGAGCTGTGGAGTGGAGGAAGTCACAGAGGGTCGACCGATGCATTAGAAATCCATCCTCGTTAGCTTGGAACAATACTCAGTCATCTACTAGCTCATTACGCATTAATTGTCAACAACTTGAAGCAAATTTGACAATGTGGAGTCGCCGTGTGTGTGCGTGTGTGTGTGTATGTGTATGTGTTTGTGTATGTGTATGTGTGTGCAGAGGTTCCAAGTAAGTAACCTTTGCTACCTTACTTTAGTAGAAATTTTGGTTATCTATACTTTACTGGAGTCATTATTTTTCAGCCTACTTTTTACTTCCTCTCCTTTACATTTTCACCCAGTAATCTGTACTTTCTCCTCCTTCCATTTATAAATGTGAGGAGTAGAAGTAGAAGTAAAGTAGATGCATGTGTGTGTGTGTGTGTACTCGTCTCTAACTTGTTTGTTGTTTGTTGATGAATCATTGATCAATAAAGGCTATTGATAACATGCTTCTGAGGTATGAAGTTTTACAATGCTTATAGGAAACTAGTCATCATATCCTCTGCTTCATCAAACACGTGGTAATGGTCATAAATTCACATATGTGATTATAGACTGTTTATATAAATACATAGTGCACTATAGGCTACGCTTTGGTCATTAATGGCATAGTTTTCCTTTCATTACTCTTAAAAAACCAGTACACTTTTTACTTTTACTTGAGTAAAAAGCTTCAGTTGACACTTCAACTTCTACAGAAGTATTTCTAAACCCTAGTAATCTGTACTTCTGTGTATGTGTGTGTGGTTGATGAGTCTCCAGCCCAGCGGTGGAACGTCATGTTCGTTATCGCCGGGAGTCATTTGCAGTCGTCCCCGTCTCCGGAGACGCCCCGACCGGGCCGTGCGTCTCACGCGGGACCAGAACATCCCGTGGCGCTCACGTCTCACTGTGTCTGCTTCCTCAGGCGGCGTGTGGGTTTAAGGACGAGCGCCCAGGGACTGCCCGGCCTCCTGGGGAGCGTCTCCTGTTTGTCAGAAGTGACGTTCAGCGATTATTCCGACTCCGAAAACAAGCGTCGCTCCTCTAATCAGCCACCTCAGCTGCTTGTTTCTACACGCATCCTTAATTAATCTAATTCAGGTGCTGAGTGCACTAGGTGTCGGCACAGCCATGCTTTGCAGCTGGCGCTCAGAAACAGAGCGGGTGGATGTTTAAAGATTTGATAAGAAGAAGATCTTTAAGCTGCACAGTTGGGCAATTGGCAGAGAAAGCAGAAGAATTGATAAAAGAGACGATGCACTGAGAGAATATTAGTAGAACAATACGGTGAGATACGTCCGTATGGGGAAATCCTGAGGTGCTTTAGACTGAGATGAAATGGTTTGCACGGATTGCACATTTGCTAAAAATGTACAAAATTCACATCCTTCGAGAGTTTCAACTGCAGTCGTGCTATTCTGATAAAAATGCATATTTTTGTCAAAGTCCAGCCGTGTGGAAAATGTAATAAGATCCTGCACAGAGGAGGATGGTAGATAACAGCAGGTATTAATAGCTCTTAATTCCCTTCTGTCACACTGAAGCGCTCCGTGCTCTGTAGGGAGCAGGCTGTCGGCGCAGCGCGGAGGGGATGCGAACTCCCCTCTATTAACAAAGGTTATTAAGAAATTTGCAAGTAGTGATTACACATGCTTGCTATCGGGTCAAACAGACAGACTCCGCCCGAGGTCTCGGCAGACGTTCGCTCACGCTACATTAGACCTGTGGCGTCAGGAGGAGTGTGGAGGATCGGAGCGTGGAAGTGCATCTCAGAGAGCCCCAGAGCGTGGCTCCTGCTGGGGATGTTCCTCCTCATACGTAGCAGAGGTACGTGTCTGACACACACTGGTCTAAACTGGTCACAAGACTCACACCTCCTACTAATGTCCAGGATCATTTTAGTCTTTCCACAAGGTTAGGGATCACTGTGAAAACTGGAGCAAAGACAGTCATCTTTCAACTTTGTTCCACACATCATGCATCATTGCTTCACATATACATTCTCTGAGATTTGCTGCATTACATTTATTACAAAGGTATTCACAGTATTTGCCGTGTAGGCCTGGTTAACCGGTAGTAGATAGTTATCTTCCATCTCTTTTCCTCTCTCGCATCTCTCCCTCTCGTTTTTCAATCTCATATTTTCACTCGCTGCTTCCGGCTCACGTGACTTTACAAGGTGACAACTATCGGCAGCACATCAGTCTCACTTCAATAAGGTCTGACAGTAGATTAATGCATTGTACTGCAGAAAGATCCATCATCTAAGTGAACAAATAAAAATCAGAAATCAAATTGCATCGTACTGTTCCCATGGTAGCACGTAGCCGCATTTCGAGCGTCAGCTCCACAAAATGACTGTTAGTAGTTACAGTCTGAAAGCATGGCGATCTGTGTATGTGGATTACATCGACCACACATAACACTTTCACAAACACACACACACTTTCCTTCACACTTAACACATGCTTACACACTTAAGAGATGGTTACAGAAAACTGAGAAAGCACTGTCCTACTCTGCGTTTTTTACCGAGGAAACACCAGAGACAGAAAGAAAACAAATGAATTTGGCTGAATGAAAAAAGACAATAAACATTATGTGAAAAACTATAGGTTAAAAGTTTATCTCAGTTTGAGTAATGAGAAGGTTCAGTAAAGTGGACTGGTTCCTGTAATGAAAGGAAAACTTTCTCTAAAAGTTACTGGAACTGGGGAAAGTTCATTTAGGAAAAAATACATGGTTTCTTCTCACACTCCAAAAACAGAGCGTGTACAGCCCTGTGCCCTAGAGGCAGACAATAAGACACTGGAGATAATGGATGGATATCATCTCCATATTTTAATAGAAGGAGAACCTGAGGACAGAGCTTCCTCCAGTTGTTTCCATGCAGACAGCTCCCAAGCCCCGCCCTCCCGTACTCCATCATCTCCAACCATCACAGGTGGGAAGAACACAAGACAGACTGTCGAGGAACCCCAGGGAAATATCAGAATCCGACCTACGAGGGGAACGAGAAAATCTCAGAGATGAAAGGCAAGAGGTGTGAGACAGGAGGTGAGCAGAGGCAGCAGGGAGACAGACAGAGGTGTCAGATAAAAGGACAAAAAAGAAGGAAGGTTTAAGAAGGAAAGGAAAGGGAGGGAGTGGAGGGGAAGAGGAGGAGGAGGAGGAGGAGGAGATGGAGGGAGGGGCTGAGAGGTGAGCGGTGATGGCGAGGCAGAGAAATTGCATTTTGATGGAGGCAAATTGAATCAGCTCTGCAATGGAGGCCTCGGGGCGGAGAGACAGATTGAGACGGTCATGTCAGCAGCGAGAGATTACTGCTACCTGTGTGTGTGTGTGTGTGTGTGTGTGTGTGTGTGTGTGTGTGTGTGTGTGTGTGTGTGTGTGTGTGAGTGTGAGAGACAGAAAGTGAGGGTGTGTGTGATCTGGTGATTGCCTGCCGTCACTGTCCTCAGCTCTTGCACACAATATATTTGCGTCGCTACTGTGACAACCGTTCATCTCCAAGGAGAATGAACAGAAAGATGAGGGAACACACACACACACACACACACACACACACACACACACACACACACACACACACACACACACACACACACTCTACTGGATCATTCTGGTCAGTAGAGACACTATCATCAGGTCCTAACAGGATTACGTCCACAGAATAAAGCCGACACAGGTCTGAGAGGTTTCTGATTCCAAAACATGAAAAAACAAGTGACGGATACTCATCAATCATATATGAGGAGAGATGGGCGAGACTGTGACTGTCCTCTGTGTTTCTGCTGTGAGCTCTGTCTTCCTGGATTTATTCTATTGTAATACGAATATATATACTGTATCTCCAAGAATCTGAAAAACAAGTCCAGCCTGGCGAGATAGTACTGGGCAAGTTTGTTCCAAAGTCCAAACCATTGCATACGATAGTTCCTGTCATATGACACGCTAAAATGCTCTAAAATGCTCTAAAATGCTAAAATGTAGCTTGGTGCAACTTTTTGTTGGCTACATTAATGTTGCTTTTTAGCTTGACGTTGCTAATAGAAGCACAGAGGATGTTACTATCGTCTTAGCTAAAATGAGCATTTAGCTGATGAGCTTTTCTAAAGCTAGTGATTTTGCTTCTGACAGAGGCAGCAACAACACGTTCTGACACCTGTCTTCATTAGAAATATGTTTTCCTTTGGACACTTTCCCCAGTTCAGTCAGAATGACAGAAAAATGTTTGCTATTTTTAACTTCTCCCACATCCTCTAGTCCTCTCTCTTCAATTAGCATGGTGTTAGCATAGTTAGCGCCAGTCCAGGTGTTTCTACAAGTTACTAGAGATACCTTTTTTCTCTGACTCCATGGGGTCTTTCACAGTATTGAATTGAAATGAAAAGTTGTTGAAAAGTTGAACCTGACAATATCTAATGTAATATATTAGATCCTTGCACTGGTGTGAAATGTTCTTGCTTTGAGTCAGAGATGCTCATGTCCGGCTGGCAGGTCCCTGGCTGAGCTGAGCTCAGAGGAAACCCGCTGATTCTGGTCCCAGGCCGATCCATTAGCGCTTCTCAACAACTCAGCACAGTTGCAGTCTCCACAACTTTTGTCATTGTGTCTTCTCTCAGTGTTCCTCCAAAGTGCTGACATGGCTCCACCTCCGCTTGCTGCTTACACAACACAGTGACTTTGTCTTAAAGGAGTTTCGTCAGGCCTTTCTAGCTTTGGAGCACACCAGGGAGAAGTGGTCAGGGGAGGCAGGTGAGACAGGACCTCAAAACATCAAAATTTATGCATATAACATATATACTAATCATCACATATTACATGATATATTTCTTTATGTATTATTTATTTATTAGTGGTAATGGATGTGGTGATACCAGCTCACACCAACATGAGGAAGGTGGAAGAATTACCAAGTGTGGAAAGAACAGCTGGAGCAGATGTGGAGGGTCAAGGCTAGCGTGTTGCCTGTGGTAATAGGAGCTCTCGGGGCAGTGACCCCCAAACTGGGAGAGTGGCTCCAACAGATCCCAGTAGCTACATCTGAAGCCTCAGTCCAGAGGAGCACAGTCCAAGGAGCTCTCAGGCCTCTGGTAGAGGACCCAAGCTTGAGAACGACACCACCATAAGAGAGTGAGAAGGAGAATTTATATCTATATATATATATTTATGCATGTTTCTGGAGTACACAAGAAATATAAGACCTCACTCTTGATGATCCGTGATTGGGGTTCTAAACCTTCATTTTGTCATGCTATTCCATTCCTTATTCTAAAGCACTCTTGAGCATGATGGAGACCAGGTCGATAATGAAAGAGCTCCTGCCTCCGTCGGCAGCCACAGACGAGCAGCAGCCTCCTGAGTGATGCTCCGAGGCAGATTGAGAGAGCCGCCGTGGGTCTGCCAGCACTTAGAGGAAGGCCCTCGGCAGAGAGACCCACACTCCTCGACACCTGTCGCACAGTGTGAAGCAGCAGCAGCTGGTCCCGCTGAAGATCCAGCTGCTTCCACCATGGGGCTGTGGAAGCTCCAGAGCCGGAGCCAGAGAGGAACAAGCTGTGCTGTGTGAATATGGTTTTGCTTCGGTTGATCAGTTTCAACCTCATCCTTCACACACACACACACACACACACACACACACACACACACACACACACACACACACACACACAGTCTGCGTTACACCAGAGGTAAATTTATCAACATATACAGTACATAAAATCTCCTCGTTTTCTCTGCACAAAAGCAAAGTGAACCATGAATGAATTCATATAATTTTTTCTAAAAGAAAAAAAGAAAAGCAGCAGCATGTCAGACCGTTTGTGACCTGACTGAAAAGATCACCACTTGTGTTTTGGACGTATTAATTCATTAGAGTAATTTAGATTGATGTTTATTTGTCGATGTATTGGTTCATCAAACTACATCCTCCAGCCGGTCAAAGAACCAAACAATGAATCCTGGAGCTTGTCTACTTTTATGTGGGTGCAAATCCAAGAGTGGTGCGTTTAGATGCTGTTCAACCATCTTACAACCCTCTGTGACATCATCAAATGGTTAGTGAAGAGTCTAGCTCACAGAAGGTGGCCATCTTGAATCTCTGGAGCCAGCAGAAACCATATTTGGATGAAAGGGCAGGGCTGGAGAGGAGTGAGGGGCGGGGCTAACTTCTCACCTGATCCACATCCCACTGATCCATATGATCCATACTGGCTATAGAGGGAGAGGGAGAGGGAGAGGGAGAAAAATCCTGTTCATACCAACCAGGTAACGAGCTAACTAGTTTAACAATCTGTGCTTTTTGAGAGCCAGCCCTAGTGGAGCTCAGTGGTATTGCAAGTAATGCACTTCTGTGTTGACTTCACCCTTCAGACCAGAAGACTACATCTTTTATATACAGTCTATGATGTCACTGGGTGATAGTTATCAACATGATGGTGGAAAAATGCCTCCAAAAAACATACCTCTTCTACCTCTGAGAACCAACTTTTTCTGTTCTGTACCAATGCAGGAACATGTCCTATCAGACGCCTGCTCCGTTCTTTCCACACCTAAGAATTTCTGTTCGGGTGATTGAGTGTTCAGGGGAGCATCGTCTTCATCAAAGCTTTGTTAGCAGCTATTATCATTGTCAACAACAACACCGCGCGGCGTCTTTTTGTGTTCTCTCCGCTGCGAGGCTGGGAGCACTGAGCGGCTATATTTAGTTTGCCAGCCTGTTCCATAAAAACAGGCCTAATGATGAAACTGGGGCAGCTCGCAGTGACACAGCCGTTCGCAACCTGAAGCAACGCTTGGCGAAGCCCTTGATGTTACAGTAACAACGAGAACCTGCAAAATGAGTTTTCCAGCTGCACATTCTGCAGCAGGGCGGAAACCGAACACCTGAACACGGGCTGCTGCGTCTGCAAGGGTGGAGGTGAGCAGATGGTCAATAATTAAAGATGTGATCTTTTCTTACAAAGAAACAGGAGACAGATTGATGATAAATGGCAGGGGGACAGATAGCGAGTCTGCAAACACAATAGCGAAGGCTCACACCGGCTCCCATCTGAGATCGCCATCAAACTTTAAACACAACAAAATCGCCCCGGCTAATCAAAAGCAACAGGCTGCAGCTTTAACATCCTTAAACATTAAAGGCGCTCAGGAGCGCGTGGAGGCAGGACGTCCCCTCCGCCGAGGCCGAGCTGGCGTCTGAAGGCTTGTTCCCATGAATAATTAAGTAGCGGGAAATTGGGATCGCTTTAATGAAACCGGTCCGTTACATCAGCGCCGGGGAGGAAGAGGCACACGTTTCCTCATCAGCTCCAGTGTGGACACACTTCCACAGAGACACACACACACACACACACACACACACACACACACACACTCAGAGCACTATTACAGGCCAGTGCACTGTGAAAAACTGTCAAGAAACTGCTTTATATTAGAGTTAATTTGCAACAAGGGATAAAAGCCTCAAAATCTGAGTATTCCCTGGTTTGGAGACGAGTTAGGAATACTGAGCGATAACAAAGCAAGTCAAATTAAGGTTTTAAAATGATCCGATTAAATGAATAACGATGGTAACGATGGCTCCAATACAGAATGTTATCGTATTCACAATGTGCTGCAAAGTAAATTAACATTCTACTCTAATAAAACATTTATCACAGTAAATCAGAATGTGGTTGATTGTTATGTCCGCCAGCTGAACTCCAGCCAATCAACATGAGTCTCGGTGGAGGTGAACCAAAGGTGACAGAGGTGGGGAAGGACGGGACAAGGTGGTTAAATAAAATGAAATGAAATGAACAGGACAAAAGTAGGTCTGGCAAAACTACATCAACTACATCAAATAATATTAAACATAAGATTAAACAGAAACTGACTGTTTACAGGAACTGTCTTCTCTGAAAAAAAAGAAACTCTCCAAAACAAGACATCAGTGATTAGTAGTAGTATATTACTAGTATCGATCACTCATTATGTGAGTGTAAAGCATGTGGAGGGTAGCTAGACGTGGCCTGTCCCAAAACCTCAGCACGCAGCCTCCTCAACACGCCTCAGGGACAGAGCCGAAGAGTGTGAACAAAAAGAGAGAGAGAGAGAGTGAGAGCAGGTGATGTCCTCCATTTTAAGGAGCATTCTTCGTCCTGATTGGCCAGCTGGGATGGACGGAGGGAACCAATCAGCAGCTAGGCCTGCCTACACAGGTGAGCAGGAAAAGGAGAGAGAGAGAGGAGGAAACGGAGGAATGGGGATGAGACACAGGCACGAAGCACCTCGTAATGCCTGGCATGTAACAATAGTTACCAGGGGTATTACTCCAGTAGAAGTACAGATTACTAGGGATTAGAAATACTTCTGTAGAAGTCAAAGTATCGACTGAAGCTTTTTTCTCAAGGAAAAGTAAAAAGTGTACTGGTTTCTAAACTACTTCAAACATAAAAGTAAAAGTAATGAAAACCACATACGTGCACTACTGACCATTAACATGTGTTTGATGGAGCAGAGGATCCTGTATGATGACTAGTTGCCTATAAGTATCGTGATCGAGGCATGTTATCAATTGACTTCAATGATAATTTATAAATGGCAGGAGTAGAAAGTACAGATAACCGTGTGAAAATGTAAAGGAGTAGAAGTAAAAAGTAGGTTGAAAACTAATTACTCCAGTAAAGTATAGCTAAGCAACATTTATACTTAAGTAAGATAACGGAGTATCTGTACTTTCTTGACAGCTACACTGAAGCGTAAGACTTCATACAGACCAAATATTGTTGAGATGTAGAGGTAGTTTCCCCCTCTCTCCTTCTCTACCTGCTTCCAAACATGTCCCTCACAGGTCTCCGTCCCATTTTAGCTCTGGAAGAAATAGACAAAACACACGCACACACACACACACACACACAGATCTCTGCTGCTGTTTGTGTTTACAGTGAGACACTCCCGCGTCCGTCCCCCCTCGCCGTTTCCAAACCTCCGGTCTTAAAAGTTGCAACATTGAGAGATGACTTTTCAAAGGCTTCTGGACCATTGGTAGCAGATGCTTTTCTCACTAATTAACGCCACTGAAGACATGTCTGACATTCTCTCTGCCAGAGCAACAGAAACACAGCCTCCCTCTCTCTCTCTCTCTCTCTCTCTCTCTCTCTCCCACACAAACACACACACACACACACACAGGGAGATGGAGAGGAAGAGTCTGGCGCTGTTCATCTCCCTGTTTGGCACATTTACACCGGCTATAGGTTAATTGGCTCAGCCCGGGCGGACGGAGGGATTGATGAGCGTGAAGTGGCCGGGGGAGAGCGAGGACCAGGCCGACAGCGAGGCCAGGCACGCAGTAGAGACGGGGAGAGGGAGACGGGGAAAATGAGGGCGACATCGGGACCAATTTGCCGTCTTCGGCGGTCATTAACCGGCGGCCGGGGCCGGGTCATTAGCCGAGGCCATCCAGCCTGCCGCTGAGGAAGAGGAGCACCTGCTGATGAAGACGGGGCAGATGGCGGAATAAAGAGCCCAGAAATAGATGTCCATGAGGGGGAGTGGGAGGGAGATGTGCTGGTGGCTCTGGCCCTGTTTTCTAATTATTCCTTTATAAAGAGGGAGGTCTGAAAGCTCTGGAAACATCAGAATCACAGCTTTATCATTGTTGTGTGACCCATACTGTGGTGGTTTGGCTCTGTTTATTGTTGTTGTTGTTGTTGTTGTTGTTGTTGTTGTTGTGCTTTTCCCCCTCTTATTTCTGTTCTATTTCTACAGCCTGTGGCCCAGTCCCAGTCGCCCCCTAAAGACTCCAGCCCTGAACCCTCCCTGACTTCAGTGATATCGGCTGTAAGTGACTGAGTGTGAAAGGGTGTGAGGGCTCCAGGTGCACCTGTCCGTCTCTCACGGTACCTTGACAACAACATCTTGTTTTGATTTGCAATCTACCAGCAGCACAAGGCGCGTGCAAGGAATAGATTCCCTGATCAGTCAGTCTTAATCCAGGAGGTAGTTTTAAAATAGTAATTGTATTCAGTGACAGGCTGGACACAGGGCAATATGCCACAATGGGTGTGTAGAGTTGCAGTCTCGATCATCTTGCTGCATAAAAAAGCTATGAACTATGGGTAATTTCCTTACAGTAATTCAGTTCAATTCAGTTTATGTGCCAGACCTATGTCCAAAACCACACAAGACAGGAGAGACAAAATAACAAAGACAAACCTCAAATGAACATGCATCTAAGTCAGTGAGTCTGTAAGGGTTTGGTCTGGAGTGTGCGGGAGGAGGTGTGGCTGGCTCCTCCTGTTGGCAGCACAGGCACACCTGTATTTACTCAGCCTGTTCCCTCCACTTTATGAGCCCGGCCCGATGAGTAGCTGAGATGGGTTTTCTCCTCAGAGTTCTGGGGTCTCCCTTAGAGATAGGGTGAGAAGCTCAGTCATCCAGGAGGGACTAGGTGTGGAGCCGCTGCTCCTTGGTGTGGAAAGAAACCAGTTGAGATGGTTCAGGCACCTGGTTGGGATGCTACCAGGATGCCTTGCTAAGGGGGTGATCCTGGCACAGCCAGCTAGGAGGAGACCTCAAGGCAGACCCAGGTCCAGATGGAGAGATCTCCTCATTGGCCTGGGAAAGCCTGGGGATCCCTCAGTCAGAGATAGCCAGTGTTGGAGAGGAGAGGGAGGTCTGGGGCTCTCTGCTCAAGCTGCTCAGATAAGCGGGCGACGATGAATGGATGGATTCTAGTGAATGAAGAATTTTGGATTTCTTCATACATGTGACCATAAGCTCTCAGGGCAGCGCCATGACAGTCAGCCATCTTGAAATTACAGCCTCGTAAACAACATCAAAACTGTTTTACAAACTTACCCATGTCTCCAGTAGTTTCCTGCCTCCTCTGTGTACGTATATCAGCATTCACCTTGTATCATATTTACTTACTACTACTACTTTACTACTACTACTACTTACTATTACACATCTACTTACTATTTACATTTTATAACCAAAGTACTATTGCAGCACTCTTTAGCATTCTGTCTCCAAAATCAAGTTCTGATTGTTTGTAGTTGTTTGTAGTCTGATTTTCCTCCTTATATTTGTGTATATATTTAGATTTTGAGTTCAAAAATCTGGCACGATGCAACCCAGAGTTTTGTGAAGTGTTGTGTTTTCACAGTGCGCTGCACATGCTCACACACCTGTGCTCAGACTCGCCGGGCAGACTTCCAGCCGAGATAAATATCAGCAATAATAAATAATCGAAGCAGCATAAGTGTAGTGAGGGCGAGTGGAGGGAATGTAAATATTGAACATAATAGGAAACGGCACCATTAGAGTGTTAATAAACAGTGTGCAGCTTGAGTGCTGCACATAGAATCCCAGTCTGAGGCAAAAACAAGTGAAAGGTGTTCAGTCCTGAGGTGAAGCAGCTGCAATGATGCTGCAGAGAGGCTGTGACACTTAGGAGAGAGGCGACAGTCCTGCAAAAACAAGGATTGTTAGGTACTTAAAACCGGGTGAATTTTAGGAATTTTTACAGAAAAAACATCAGAAGAAAATGCAAATAGTTTCCCGCTGTGCTGTCACAACACTTGAAGTGGCTCCAGTTCCTCCAGGAAATGAAACTGGAGCCACTTCACGGTTTTAAGTTGCTGATTGTAAATAAACAGAACAGAGATAGGCGGAGGCTCGCAGACTTAAACTCGGAACGTATTCTTCTTTTTGAAGTCTCTCAGCCGGCGAAACTCGTTTCTCTGAAGGTTTTAGGAAGCAGTGACACAAATCCACAGGGAGTCAAGCACAGGAAGGAAAAAACCTGTGCTCTGGTTCCAGGGGAAATACTTCCTGGAAGTCTGGCGGCTCCGCATGGCAAAGGTGTGGGGACAGCTGTAATACATAGATGGATGGATGGATGGATGGATGGATGGATGGATGGATGGATGGATGGATGGATGGATGGATGGATAGATAGATAGATAGATAGATAGATAGATAGATAGATAGATAGATAGATAGATAGATAGATAGATAGATAGATAGATAGATAGATAGATAGATAGATAGATAGATAGATAGATAGATAGATAGATAGATAGATAGATAGATAGATAGATAGATAGATAGATAGATAGATAGATAGACAGATAGATAGATAGATAGATAGATAGATAGATAGATAGATAGATAGATAGATAGATAGATAGATAGATAGATAGATAGATAGATAGATAGATAGATAAAACAATGAGCTCTACAGGACCTTCTAAGTGAT